>CM056051.1:46916467-47376467 GCA_029574335.1 Rana kukunoris | reverse complement strand
CAAAAAAAGGCCGCCACATCACCGCTTTTACTCACTTGTCCTGGCCGGGGAAATGCCTGGAGGAGCACAATCCCCACCCCCTGCTTGTGATTGGAGAAATCATAAATCCCGCCTCTTGTGTCCAATCACTGTGCTGTGATTCGTTACAGCACAAGTTGGTTTTTGGGAAAGGGGGGTGTCCCTAAATGGTAGTTTGGAAATGTGGTCACCCTACCCCCAGCCGGCCCATTAATAAAGCTCTGCACACTCCGCGCATCCACAGTAGGGGCCGGCTGTGAAGGCTGCAAGGCTTCACTGCCAATATCCCTTGGCAAGACAGTGGCGCCAGCACCTGATAGCCGATTGACTTGGGTGAAAACACTGCTGGAATCCTGGACAGGAAAGTGCCCTTATATTAAAAGTCAGCAGCTACAGTATTTGCCGGTTATAAAAAAGGCACCTAATTTTACCACAAAGAAACTGGGAAAACTTATTGACTCAAATATAAGCCTAGTGTGTCCATCTGCATGCCTCACTGTGTCAATGCCTCACTGTGTCCATGCCTCACTGTGTCCATGTGCATGCCTCACTGTGTCCATGTGCATGCCTCACTGTGTCCATGTGCATGCCTCACTGTGTCCATGTGCATGCCTCACTGTGCCCATGACTAGACTTACGTTTAACATGAGAGTATATAGAAGGGGTGCCCGGTTATGAAAAATCAGTGCTCCCTGGCTGTAGGTCCCCCAGACAACAAACTTTGCAGACTTGTAGAAGAGGAATAGTGGGGCTGTATGTGTGCCAAGTTTGAGGTCCAGGGGACCTACGGCTGGCCGGTACTGGGTCCCCAAATACAGAAGATTAGGTGCAAAAAGGTGACTCGAGTTTAAGCCGAGGAGGGCATTTTCAGCACAAAAAAAATTGCTGAAAAACTCGACTTATAATCGAGTATATACGGTACACCCATTACTGGACCACCACAAAGTATTTTAGAGAATATCTCAAAATCATTATTATGAAGACCAATAAGCTATCAATCCAAATCCTGCTGCAGAGCACAATCGACCAGAGACCATTAAAAACATTTCTCATAGCACTCTTAAAATTATAAAAAATTGTAAAGACCATAACGCAACTGCATTTCCTTCAAGAGAAGGCCATCTACAAGGATTCTAGACAGCTTACACAGAAAGAAGATGGCGGTATTCATGCCTAGGGCAACTATACCCTGGATACTTGGCTTTATATATACACACACGTCCCCAAAGAAAACCACTGCAAAAAAAGCTCACAAAAGGTACATCCCAACTAAAATGTACCAAAAAGGTATGTGGTGAATACAAAAATAACAAACGGGGTAATTCTAGAGGCAAATCTGCTTCGGTCCACAAGACCAGTGACTAGGACAGAGTCAAAATCCCTAAAGACATACACAAAGCTATATTGGTAAGGTTTAAAGCAGTGGTGTCCAAACTGCTGATCGGGAGCCGAATGTGGCCCTTTGCTTGCCTCTTGAAGCATATCCCTCCCATTGATATGAGACACTATTCTGCCAACTGACATCAACAGTAGTGCACCATTTCTCCCACTGACACCATTGGTGGGGCACTATTGCTCCCACTAATACCAAATGTGGCAATGTTAATTTCCATTGATGCCAGGAAAATTTCCACTTCTGCTGGCAACAGTCCAGCCCCCCAAAAGTCTGAGGACAATAAACTGGCCCTTGGTTTTAAAAGTTTGGAGACCACTGGTTTAAAGCCATGAGTAGGATGCTTTAGACTAGCCCATTCAAGCCCAAAGTTCAGTACAATTGAAAATCAGTGGCAATATTTGAAAAATTGCTGTGTAATTCTGCCAAGAAGAATGACCTAAATTTAGCTTGATCTTGATATACAAAGTGGGTAGAGATTAATCACAAAAGATCTGCACAAAGACCAGCAGCTAATGGAAACCTCCCGACTGCTGCTTGCGATGCAGAGTTTTCCAATCATGTGACCGTCGTAACAGCCAATCATGGCGGTCACAAGGCCAAAAGCCCCATGTCAGCCTCCCAACATTTTAAAGCCCTTAAAGGGGCGCCATGGAGTTAAAGCTTGAATTTCACGATAAGCAAATATCATCGGAATACAACAGTCATGTGACATGTGTATTCTTCCATGAATCTTATTGTGCTGTGTATTTCTTCCAAATCTGTGTATTATTCCAGGAGCTTCCTGTAACAAAGAACGGTCACTGCTGCTCTCTGTGCAGGGTGACTGGTCTGGTCTCCCTGCAGTGGGTGGAACCTGCTGGGCCCATCTTACAGCTATCTGGGTTTATAACGACAAAAGTGGAGTTATATACTTTGTTACTCAGTATATATACACACGTCGCGATAGGGAAGCCACTATACTGGGATCATGGGTTAGGTTACAATCATACAAATTTTTCAAACCGAATACTCTCTTTCATGTAAAAGTAATCCGAGCGGCTGGGCAGCTGCTGGACTACTTTTACAGATGGTGGAAGGGAGTCCTGCCCCCTTCTGCCACCGCATTTACTGTGCTCTAACGAGTAATTGGAAAGCCCAGTAACGATGAGGCCGGTGGAATCCAGCTCCAGCCTCACAGAAAAAGGAACTAAAATTGTTCCTCCTACTGTGATGTGATGAACCTGGAAGCAATGACCATTTTGTCACCTCCAGTTCTGATTCTTTGTTTACTGGCTGCATAGTGGCCAGTGAAGCAGCCGATCAGATCAATCTGTGTCTGATCGGCTGCAATGGAGCTCAAAGGAGAGATGGGAGTCCAATAGACCCCCCATCTCTCCATAAACAATACCTGCCTCTGCTATTGCTGTTACAAGGAATGTTTACATTCCTTTTGACAACAATAAAAGTGATCAACATTTTTTTTCTAAAAAAAACTGCGTAAAAAAGAAATAAAATAAAAATAATAGTAACCATTTTTTTTAAAAAAAACAACCCTATCCACCCATGCTCACACGCAGTGGCCAACGCACACGTTAGTCCCACACACATATGTAAACAGAGATCAAACCACACATGTGAGATATCACCGTGATCGTCAGAGCGGAAGCAATAATACTAGCACCAGGCCTGCTGTGCAAATCTAAACTGGGAACCTGTAAAAGGCATTTGAAGCATCACCTATGGATAATTTAAAGTACCGTAACTTGCTACCATTCCATGAGCAATTTTACAGCGTGACATGTTTGGTATCAATTTACTAGGTGTAAAATCATCTTTTATATTTTACTAAAAAAATATTGTATTATATCGTGTTTGCGTTCACTAAAATTAATATTTTTTCCACAAAAAAAATGCGTTTGAAAAACCGCTGCGCAAATACTGTGTAATATAAAAAATTTGCAACACCCGCCATTTTATTCTCTAGGGACTTTGCTTTAAAAAAAATACATATATCATTTTTGGTGGTTCAAAGTAATTTTCTAGCAACACAGAGCTGTAAAATAATCTGCAAATGTGTATCTGAGAAATGGTTTCCAATATTACCCTGAATGTGTCTCTGGGTATAAGCTTTTTAATATACACAAATAAATATGTAGTTGTTGGGCATTTTTTAACCAAAAAAAAAAAACTTTTAGGCCCTGTACAGACGATCAGACATGTCTGAGGAAACATGTCCGACGGACCGTTTTCATCGGACCAGGCTGAATTGTCTGTTGGTCTGATGTGCGTACACACCATCGGACCAAAATCCCCTTGGACCAGAACGCCGTGATGTAGAACACAATGGCGTGATGAAAAAACGAAGTTCAATGCTTCCAAGCATGCGTCGACTTGATTCTGTGCATGCGGGGGATTTTGGTCCGATGGTTTGTGTACTAACCATCGAACCTGTCCGACGGACAGGTTTCCAGTGGACATGTTTTCAAGCATGTTTGGAAATTTTTGTCTGCTGGAAAACGGTCTGATAGGCCGTACACACGATTGAACATGTCCGCTGAAATTGGTCTGTGGACCAGTTTCAGCGGACATGTTCGATCGTGTGTACGCGGCCTAAGGCAGAAATTCCCTGCATGCGTCAAATGGATTCAACGCATGCGTGGAAGCATTTTATTTCCTTGTTTGGTGACCTGGCGGCGTCAACGTCACCGCCACGTCACTGCGTTCTCTGTCCGAGGGGATTTTCGTCCAATGGCGTGTACACACCGCCGGACCAAAATCCTGCAGGAGACATGTCCGATTAAAAAGATCCGCGGACTGGTTTCATCGGACATGTCTCCTCGTGTGTACAAGGCCTAAGAGTTTAACCAAAACAACATGTGAACACCATGAAATCAGCAAAGCAATTTCCCTTTATGGCTTTGTGGATTACAGCTATGACACTAACAGCCAACTAAATAAATAGTAACTGAAATTCAATGAGGAAGGGATGAGTGACTAATGCCAAACAATATGACATGTTACTTACTCATCAAAACTGGCAAGCTTCTGGACATTCATTCATGAGTCAATAAAAGGATGAAATAAGGATGATATTTTTTTATTTTTTTTATTCAGTAGAAGAACTTCAGGCTATCTATTTGATGGATAAAAGGAACAAAATCTGCTAACAGGAGACATGAAATGCAAACAATGTTCATGCAGCTCTTTCAGATCTTCACATAGTGGAACAAATACTGCCTGTAATCTAGAATGCACGGTGGAGATGGCCAAAATGCAGATTATAAAAGGAAAGCTAGCCTAGTATTGAAACAAAGACTGTAAACTAAATTTGCTGAAAATGTTATATATTATACACACACACAGTATATAAATAATTTTAGGGATGAAATGGTGCCGGTTCGGAGACTTTTCACAAGTACTTGTGAAAATGCTCCTGCTACCAAAACCGATATATTGCAGTGCGATATGTGTCCATACAGAATAAATGGGCGCA
This sequence comes from Rana kukunoris, assembly GCA_029574335.1. NCBI lineage: Eukaryota > Metazoa > Chordata > Amphibia > Anura > Ranidae > Rana > Rana kukunoris. Next base: position 47,371,581 of record CM056051.1, on the reverse strand, counting down.
AATCGCACTGCAAATTGAATAGGAATGTGGCGAGATTCCTGTCCGAATCACATGTGGAATCCCGCACTGCTTCTATGAGAACCCAGGCTGAAATCACTATCATGAGCCTGGGTTCACACAGGAGCAGTGGGGGAAACTGCACCTCGATTGGGGTTGCATTAAGAAGTAACGACACCGCAAACGCGTACTGCGTTTTGCACGATTTGAAATTGCAGGCAGAATCGCGCTGAATCAGCCCAGCGATTCAAATCTCCTAGGTGTGAATGGAGCCTAAAGCAAAACAGAGGGCGCACCAGTCTGATGCATTATCCTCAAAACATAATTGTATTTCACGTGATAACTTTTATACTCACAAAATAACAAATGCATCAAAGCTCATCAAATAGAAACAGCAACATCCAGTCCACGATGCATCATAACACGTGGCAGGACAACTGGAGATCAAACAGGCTAGGTTGAGCCTGTTGGCAATTGGAGAGCCTGGTGGATCTCCAATTGTGCTGTTCTATTTTATGAGCTTTAATGCATTTGTCAATTTGTGAGTATAATACTTATCACCCTGGCATAAAATAAATGTATGTTTTGAGGATAATACACTAGGCTAGTACACCCTGTGTTCTGCTTTATGGTTTCTGTGTTTCTAGATTTCCCTAGTTTAATAAGGGCAGAGAAGGCGAGAAGGCGAGACTTATCTATAAGGGCCAGGATGGGGATATGAGAAAGGGAATCATTTTTCACTTTTACCTACAGGTAAGCCTAGAATAAAGGCTTACCTGTAGGTATAAAGAACTGATTGCAGCGGCGCATGCGCAGGGGGGAATCCACGGTGAAAGGACCGTCATCCGCTGGACCCTTCCGATTTGAAATCTCCCACGCGCGGGAGTGACGTCATCGCCGCTCCAGCCAATCACAGTGCTGGAGCGGCGATACCCGGAAGACACGCCGAATAAAGATGACATCTCGCTCGGCGTGGACCAGGTAAGTTCTACTTTCCTCGTTCAGAGGTAAGTATTTCATAATGAGCTATTATGCGGTGCATACAAGCTCATTATGTCTAAAAAAATGTATATGTGGTTTACATCCGCTTTAATAGTAGTAAGTAGAAATGGAATAGGTTACTAAAGTCACGAAAATTCTCGTACAACAGAAAAAATTAATAAAAATCGGAAGTGATGTCATGTGTTGTAACGTATTTGTATTGTGTTTTTGGACGACAACTGTACTGACTAAATTAAAATTGTACGATCTGGTATCGTACGAGGAAAATTTTGGTGCACGTCAGATCGAAAATTTTGGATGAATTGTCGTGAACGGCTATCAAAAGCTCTGCACTAACGATCCGATTATCACATGATCGCGTCAAAAGCAGTATTTTTCGTTCGATTTTCGGATCGTGTGTATGGCCCATTGTAGTTAGCTTCGGATGACATTTTAAACATGTTTATTTCTTTAATAAGTTGATAATTTTTCCCTAATCAGCCATTTTACTCAAGTGTGTTTTCCTATCCAGCACGTTAGATAAAGAACAGTGTGAATAAAAAAAAAAAAAAAACACACAACTCAGCAGATGTTGCTGTGGAAACCAGGCCAGTTGTGCAGACTGGTCCTCTGCCAAGAGCAGATTCTTGGTATAGGACGGGCACAGAGCTGCCAGCCATCTCAGAAATGGTAGTCCGCCAAATTGATCAAATGGAAAAGATGTCGAATATTGCTTAGATCTACACAAGGAAGGCTATAAGAATTAAAATAGTCCCATATCTAGGAGGAAATCATTGCATAGCAGAAATATATAATATAGAAAGATTGTCATCTGTAAACAGGCCACAGATTTAGCAGGGTTTATTCATTTAACCACTTCAGCACCGGAAGGTTTTACGCCCTTAAGGACCAGTCCATTTTTGGCGATAGGGCACTGCGTTACTTTAACTGAAAATTGCACAGTCGTACAACACTGTCCTCAAATAAAATGTATGTTCTTTTTTTTACCCACAAATAGAGCTTTCTTTTGGGCGTATTAAAATCACCTCTGCAGCTTTTATTTGTTGTGCTATAAACAAAAGAAGGCAGACTCTTTTAAAAAAAAAAAAAACACACTATGGGCCAGATTCAGATAGAATCGCGTAACTTTCCGGCGGCGTAGCGTATCTCATTTACACTACGCCACCGTAACTTTGAGAGGCAGGTGCCGTATTCACAGAGAACTTGCCCCCAAAGTTATGGCGGCCTAGTGTAAATGTGCAGGCGTAAGTTCCCATAATTCAAAGTAGGCTGGTAGTGAGCGTGTTGTATGTAAACTAATCATGACCCCACGTAAATGACGCGCCAAATAAACTGCGCATGCGCCGGCCGTGGACGTATCCCAGTGCGCATGCTCCAAAATCACATCGGAAATATTCATTGATATCGACGTGAACGTAACTTACGCCCAACCCCATTCCCGAACAACTTACGCAAACGACGTACAATTCGATGCTGTTCTGACGTCCATACTTAACATGGGCTGCGCCTCATATAGCAGGGGTAACTTTACGCCAGTCGAACGCCTACGTAAACGACGTATATCAATTTCTACCCAATATCTACCTAATTTGCATATAGCGACCAGCGTAAATATGCAGTTAAGATCCGACGGCGTAAGAGACTTACGTCGGTCGGATCTTGCCTAAATTCCGGCGTATATGATTCTTTGAATCAGGCGCCGAGATACGACGGCACTAATTCGGACTTACGACGGCGTATCTGGAGATACGCCGTCGTAATCGTAAGTCCTTTCTGAATCTGGTCCTATATTTTTTACTTTCTGCTATAAAACATATCTAATAATAAAAAAAAAATGTAATCTAAATTTCTTCATCAATTTAGGCCAAAATGTATAGTACTACATATTTTTGGTAAAAAAAAAAAAAAAAAAATCCCAAAGAGAGTATATTGATTGGTTTGCGCAAAAGTTATAGCATCTACAAACTATGGCATACATTTAAGGAACTTTTATTGTTTTTTTTTTTTTATTACTAGTAATGGCAGCGATTAGCCACTTATGGCGGGACTGCGACATTGCAGCAGACAAAAATCGGACAGACACTTTTTTGGGGATCAGTGATACAAATACAGTGATCATTGTACTAATGTCAGTGGCAGGGAAGGGGTTAACATCAGGGGCAATCAAAAGGTTAAATGTGTCCCTAGGGGTGCTTTCTAACTGTGTGGGATGTGCTTGTACTATAAGAAGACAGAGATCCATGTTCCTGCTTAGCAAGAGGTCTTTTCCTGCCACAGAACGGCGATCTGCCTTGTATACATAGGCTGACCAAGTTCAAGTGTCTAAGGCTGGCCATACACAGTTCGAATCTCGAACAGCAGGAACTGGCCAGGATTCTAACCGTTAATGATAAGGCTGAACATACCAAGTTGATTGATCAACTTGCGTATGAACCAGCCTACCAGATTCTCTTGCGACTATTGCCGCTAGCAATAATCACTGTCTTCTCCTGGAGGGGATGGCTTCCCCGTGGTTGCAGGAAAGAAATTTGCACTGTGTATGGCCTGCCTAAGAGGCCATTTCCCTCACCCCTTAAAGAAGAAGTAAACCCTGATCGGTGTTACTTCCTCTTTGTTGCATCGCATAGTAGTCCATTATGTGACACTTACCTGCAGGAGAAGCCCGCCATGTCCCAGTCTTCCTCGCGAGTAGCAAGCTGCCATTCTTCACCCCTCTTCCTTCTGGGGCCGCAGTACTCTGTGAGTGGCTGGAGTTGCTCAACGTCACTCCCACGCATGCGTGCAGGAGCCTCCACTCACGGCGCGACCCGAGTTAGAAACAGCACAGCGTGCCCTCTCCAACTCTGGCGCATGCGCAGAACATATCGCCATTTGGGGATTTACAAAAATCTCCTAGACTGTGCAGGTCTGGGAGATATTTCAAGCACCTACAGGTAAGTCTTGATCTAGGCTTACCTAGAGGTTAACGTGGTTGTAAAGGGTTTACAACCACTTTAAGACATTGGGACGTTTTTCAAGCGCTTCAGTGTTAAAAAAAAAAGCGCATGTAAAGCACCTGAAAGAAGCTGCATCTGCAATCCCAATGTGAAAGCCTGAGTGCTTACAAACTAAAGCGCCTGAAAAACACCCCAGTGTGAAAGGGGTCTTAGCATTAAAAAAGTGCCTGTAAAGCGCCTGAAAGAAGCTGCATCTGTAATCCCAATGTGAAAGCCTGGGTGCTTTCATACTAAAGCACCTGAAAAACACCCCAGGGTGAAAGGGGCCTCAGTGTTAAAAAAAAGTGTCTGTAAAGCGCCTGAAAGAAGCTACATCTATAATCCCAATGTTAAAGCCCGGGTGCTTTCACACTGAGGAGCTGCGCTGGCAGGGCATAAAAAAAAGTCCTGCAAGCAGCTTTTTTGCAGCGCTTTAGGAGCTTTGAATACACCACTCCTAAAGCCCCGTTTCCATTGAGGGAGCTTTTTTTTAACGCCAAAGCGCCTGAAAAATGCTCTGATGTGAAAGGGGTCTTAGCGGCGCTTTACCAGCGTTTTTCGGGCGCTGGGAGTGTGAAAGGGCTCTGAAAGCACTCAGGCTTTCACATTGGGATTGCAGATGAGGCTTCTTTCAGGTGCTTTACATGCTTTTTTTTTTTTAATGCCAAAACGCCCGAAAAAAGCCCCAGTGTGAAAGCGTCTAAAGAGATTTCCTCTCACTTTCCATTGAGTCTCTGGAACAAAAATTACGACAACATTTTCAATAGAACAGAGAAAATATACTGGTGGGTTTTAACTGCAAAAAAAAAAGTTTTTAATTTTAGATAATAAATATTGCTTTCCATCCATTTTTTTTTTTATATATATATTATTTGCTAATCCTGCAACAAAGGGAATAATACAGAACATATCCTTACTGTAAACACATTGCTGACCTATAAAGTTGGATGCACATGAGTGGTGTTACTAAATGCAGTCTGTGTTTCCTGTGTACTTATCATTTCAGCATTTGCAACTTGTGCATCCGCCTTCAATAAAAACGTCTTTACGGGCTTGCAGGTCAAGCATATCTAGCGAAGACTTCTAATGTGGAAGTCAGTAACAGGGCGGGTCAGGCTCATTACTGGATTGAACTACTGAACTATTTTCCCTCCGAGTCCAAAACATTCAACTGTAAATTGTGATCACAGCTTCTACATCAAAGGGAAACAAGAGCCTGTGATCACAATGTGAAAAACCCATTCCGTGGTTGGAGTTTTATCCTGAAGGCTGGAGAGGAGAACGTTCGAGTTCTAAGAGAACATAAAGATCAGCCTCAGTGTGTAACTTGAAGACACAACAGGTCAGACCAGTTTTAAAATAAAAATAAAAAAATTCTGCAACACAAATGAAACACCAATTTTATTAACTGCCAGGCCTGGAAGAAAAGCCTCGGGCACATCTGCAGGAACGAGGAAATCCAATTACTTAGGCGAAGTGTATTTGATATTTTCAATTCTCGGGTGGTAATAAAGCTCGTCTTGGTACCTGTAGGTCAATTGCTACAGCAGCTGAGGGCAAACCATTATTCACAGTTCCCTTTGTGGTTTTCAGCAAACAATAGCATTCAATTGAAGCCAGATCTGATTTTAGCCAAACCCGCAATACTGTACACCTGTACAGACTATAGGCCCATCTTCCATTTACCAAATCCTAATGGGTGGCCTCAGGTGGCCAAGAGGCCCACCACATACTTAAAGTGTATTCTCTTTTACTAGTACTCAAACCTAATTACTCTTCTAAGCAGTTCCCTAATCGAAAACATTTCACTTTTACTTACATGTCTACATTGCCCCAGAAAAATCGTAAAAAACAAAACAAAAAAACAAAACAAACACACAGTAGAGCCGCGGTGGCGGTATAGCGGCGCTATACCGTTGTAATTGCCGCGGGATTTGGCCACTAGCGGTGTGGCATTAACCTCCGCTAGCGACCGATAAAGGGTCAATACCGCCCGCAATGCGCCTCTGCAGAGGCGCATTGTGGGCGGTATTACCGCAGTATCCCATTGTTTTAAATGGGAAGGGGCAGTATACACGCCGTCAGAGTTGTATCCTGGCCTAGGCCAACAAGGCCCAGGCCTAGGGCAGCAATTTGCAGGGGGGCAGCACGAAAAGAGTTCCAATTTTGACTGTTTTGTCATCCTGGACCACAAACCTTCCTCACTGTGCTATATGTTTCTGCTGCACCATCTACTTAAAGTAGAACTATAGGCAACACTTTTACCATCCCTGTCCCATTGCGAAGATTTCCCTTCACTTCCTGCTCTATGGGCAACCAGGAAGTAAGAGGAAATCTAAGTAAATTAAGGGAATCCATTGCCCCCCCCCCCCCCCCCCCATGCCCTCAGAACTAGTGTCCTCACTCGAAAATTTCAGGGCGGGTCTTAAACAACACAGGGTGTGGCCATGACAGGAAGGGGTGGGTCATATTTAAATTAGGGGGTGCACGAGTTTAGTCAGGCCTAGGGCAGCACAAAACCTAAATACACCTCTGCACACCGCTCCTCTCACGGCTTCAAAGATGCTGCTTGCAGGAGATTTTTTTCCCTCCGGCCAGCGCATCGTCTCAGTGTGAACGCTCTCGGGCTTTCACATTGAGGTTGCTGGGCAGGAGTTTCTCAGGTGGTATAGCAGCGCTATTTTTAGCGCTGTACCGCCTGAAAAACTCATCAGTGTGAAAGGGGTCTAAGGCTCCATGCACACAGAAGCTAAAAAAAAAAAAAAAGCTAGAAAAAATGTCAGTAGCTTTGCAGGGAGCCTTTCAATGTTTTTTTTAGTGTTTTTGCAATAGCATTTATTAGCGTTTTTCAGTGTAGCCCTTTTTTGGCTTTCTTTTTTTTTCAATGGTTAAAAAAAAACACTAGCGTGTTTTTCACCGCCGAAAAACGGCACTTTGATCGCAAATTTCGGACGTTCAGAAAAAAGCCAATAAACTCCAAAGCTCATTAACACTAAAAAACGCCCAGGTGTGCTTGGGCACATAGGGTAGTTCAGAGTTCAGTTTATGGGCTTTTTAAAAAAAAATTACAATAAACTGCAGTTTATCAGCTTCTGTGTGCATGGATCCCAAGGAGTCTACAAATGACCATTGTCACTGCGGGACAAGATCAGAAACACAAAGTGGGTCGAACCTTGGACAATTTTTCATGTTAAATGCTTGTATCCAACTCTTGTAGTCCTTCATTCTCGAAGAGATCACAGTGCTCTGACAATGCATTTATCTTCATCTCTCCTCAGATGGTCACCATCCAGAATCAACATCTGCTTCCTTGGTGATAACCCATTCCCTAGATCTCACCAGCATATTAATCAGTGTTTTAACCTTTTTAATATAGAGCAGTGGTCTCCAAACTGCAGCCCTTTGTATACTTTTATTCGCCCCAAGGGCACTATTCCTCCGACTGATATGAGACACTAGTCCTCTGACACCAACAATGGGGCAATAATTCCTGCACTAACAGGGCCCTATTCCTCCCACCGCCATCGACAATAGGGCACTATCCTTCTGACGGACAACAAAAATAAGGCACTATTTATTCCACTGACATCACAGATGGGGCACTCCTCCTTCTTCTAATACCAATGATGGAGCACTATTCCTCCCACCGATACCAATGATGGGGTACTATTCCTCCTACTGGTGCCAATGATGGGTCATTATTCCTCTCACTAATACCATTGATGGTGCACTAACATTTCCTCTAATACCAAAAGATGGAGCATCATTTACTCCAACCCCCCTAAAGTCAGAAGCACAGTAAACTGGTCCTTTGTTTAGAAAGTTTGGAGATCCCCGATATAAGGAACCCTTACAATAACTTTCAAGTCTCAGAACCTCTGGCGAGTACACCCCTTACATTTTTGTAAATGTTTTATTATATCTTTTCATGTGACAACACTGAAGAAATTACACTTTGTTACAATGTAAAGTAGTGAGTGTACAGCTTGTATAACAGTGTAAATTTGCTGTCCACTCAAAAAACTCAACACACAGCCAATAATGTCTAAACCGCTGGCAACAAGAGTGAGTATGCCCAAATTGGGCACAAAGTGCCTTAAAATAGTGGTTAGAAGTGTAAAGAACGCCCTTTAAACTGATGTTCAGTGGGAAGAACACCATTACATTGGTGTTCAGTGGGAAGACTGTACCCTTACAGATAGCTAATAAGATCTCTGCTGTCAAAGATTACTTAGTTGAGACCCAGAAATTGCTTAAGGACCCTACAGAAACCTCTGGAAAAAGCCTAGGGGTTCACCAAACCCTGGCTAAAATGGCTTATATAAATAGTTGTGCCTGCGATGTAGTCTTTATGTTCTGGGCTGAATGTGACACAGATCATGTCCCATTACTGCCCCTTAACTGGTGTCTTACTACAGAGCTACAATGTTATAGATGGATTAATCAAGGTGAGGCAAGAGATAATCACTTAAGACCCGAACCTTTCAGGACTGTGTCACTTTAACAGACAATTTCGCGGCCGTGCGACGTGGCTCCCAAACAAAATTGGCATCTTTTTCCCCACAAATAGAGCTTTCTTTTGGTGGTATTTGATCACCTCTGCGGTTTTTATTTTTTGCGCTATAAACAAAAATAGAGCGACAATTTAAAAAAAAATGCAATATTTTTTACTTTTTGCTATAATAAATATCCCCCAAAAATATATAAAAAACATATTTTTTTCCTCAGTTTAGGCCGATACGTATTCTTCTGCCTATTGTTAGTACAAAAAAAAAAAATATCGCAATTAGCGTTTAACGGTTGGTTTGCGCAAAATTTATAGCGTTTACAAAATATGGGGATAGTTTTATTGCATTTTTATTATTATTATTTTTTTACTACTAATGGCGGCGATCAGCGATTTTTTTCGTGACTGTGTCATTATGGCGGACACTTCGGAGAATTTTGACACATTTTTGGGACCATTGTCATTTTCACAGCAAAAAATGCATTTAAAAAGCATTGTTTATTGTCAAAATGACAATTGCAGTTTGGGATTTAACCACAAGGGGGCGCTGAAGGGGTTATGTGTGACCTAATGTGTGTTTACAACTGTAGGGGGGTGTGGCTGTAGGTGTGATGTCATCAATGGTGTATCCCTATAACAGGGATCACACGATCGATGACGCCGCCACAGTGAAGAACGGGGAAGCTGTTTTTACACACAGCCCTCCCCGTTCTTCAGCTCCGGGGACCTTTTATCCACTTAAGGACTGCCTCCTGCACATTTACGTTGGCAAAATGGCACAGCTGGGCACATGCACGTATTAGGTACGTCCTGTGCTAGTACCCAGCGTGCTCCCGGACCGGATGGGGGATAACTGTATATATGGATGGTGTATGGGGGGGGACTGTACATATGGGGGGGACTGTTCATATGGATGTGTATGGGGGAGAACTGTATATATGGGGCAGAACTGTGTATATATGGGGCAGAACTGTACATATGGGGGGACTGTATATATGGGGGGGCTGTATATATGGATGGTGCATGGGGGAGAACAGTACATATGGGGGGGACTGTATATATGGGGGGAGAACTGTACATATGGGGGGACTGTATATATGGGGGGGGAGAACTGTACATATGGGGGGGCTGTATATATGGATGGTGTATGGGGGAGAATTGTACATATGGGGGGGCTGTATATATGGATGGTGTATGGGGGTGACTGTATATATGGGTTGAACTGTAAGTATGGTGGGGGAAGTGGTGAAGTATGGTGGGGGAAGTGGTGAGGACTGTATGTATAGTGTATGGTGGGGGGGGGGGGGGGTGAGAGTACTGACATACTGACAGTCTAACAGTAACATGGCAAAAACTGACCTTACAAGTTGTGCTCCAGTCTCAGCACAATCTCTATACACTTTCTAACAGAGCAGCAGGCTCCGCCTTCAACCCCACCTCCTTGTCCCTTCTGCAGCCAACCAGAGGAGTATAAAAAACATAAAAAAACAGAGGAGTGCACTCGGGTTCATGGAGGCTCTGCCTCCTCCTCTGTGTCCCGTCTGCAGCACACAAAGCACTGAAAGCAGATGGAGGTTTGGTTTGGTAACAGTGCGGGGTAGATGGGGAGGTGCTCGTAGTCGCAGGGAGCAGGTGTTTAACAGGGGTACCGGCTGCCGGGGGCTAACAGAGAGCACTGCTGCTGCAGCTGCACACTAGTCTACTACAGTGCTAATACAAGCTGGTGAAGGCGGAGCCGAGCCTGGGGAGATACATATAACAGAGACACCAGTCCAGGTCAGGACTCACAGCAAGCGCCAGGCAGGGAGGTGGGAGTGGGACTTCTCTGGGCGGCCACCGCCACACCACAGGCACGGGAATTGATTCAGGATCATGTGCAGTACAGCTCTGTTGCGGCCGGGCCAGGAGTGGACGGACGGCTGAATACAATTTTTTTTTTTTTTTTTAATATTTTTTTTTTTTTAAATGTGCCCGGGTTTCAGGCGGCTTCAAAACCGGGCACATGTGTCCAAACCCAGACTGTCCGGGTCAAAACTGAACAGGTGGCAACCCTAAGGAGGGGAGGGGATTAAGCGGAAGTTCCATTTTTGGGTGGAACTCCGCTTTAACAGGGGAACTCCTTGAAATGTCCAAAATCTTTGAAAAGAGAATTTTTATCAAGCAGAATAGCATGTAATGGCTAGATTTTAGAGCGATAATTAATAGGAACACTGGCGCATATATGATTTTAAGGAACAGAGGGCCAGATTCAGGTAGACTTAAATTTGCGCTGCGTAATCGAAATACTCTACGCTGCCGTATTTTACCAGGCTCTACACCGAATCCTGGTAGATTTTTGCCCGTACGCTACGGCGTAGTCTATTTCTCGCCGTGTAATCGAAATACGCGTTTAGGGGGCGTGAAGCATTTAAATTAAGCGCGTCCCCGCGGCGATTGAACTGCGCATGCTCCGTTCAGAAATTTCCCGCCGTGCATTGCGCGAAATCACGTCGTTACGTCATTCGTTGTTTGAGTAGCGTCGTTTACGGACATTCCTTTTCCCGGACGACTTACGTAAAAAATAATAAAAGACGTTGGAAAACGTAGAAATTCGACGCGGGAACGACGGCCATACTTAACATGGGCTGTCTAATATTAGAGCAGCAAAAAGCTGGTATAGTGTTACATAAAAAAAAAGATGACTATAGATGCTGTAAGATTGCGATTGAAGATCGTAATTTCGGGGATCGCCGGCAAAGGCTCATTAGCATACCCCGACTCGGAAAACGACGTGAAGTCCACCCAGTGGCCGCAATTTTATTGCAGCGTAGATCTGAAGGCGTACGAACACGTAAACCAGTCGAATTGAAGCCCGCAGCCGTCTATTCATGTTTTGAGGTTTCAGACTAGCTAAAAAACGTGCGTAATTTGAAAGTACTCCAGTCTAACACCAGTTAGACAGGAGTTACGGCTCTCTGAATCTGGCCCAGAATGTCCAACAGGTTATACTAAAATGACATATTTGTGCAAATGCTACAAACAATCATGAAGAAAACAATGACACTAAAAGCATCCTTCAGAAGATGGTGCATTTGTATTTCCTGGAATACTTCCGAGACGGGGATTGCACATGCAGTAGGAAGTTGTTGGAGATTGGGAGAGATGTGAAGGTCACCAAAAGGAAACGCAGGTCATTATATTTATGTCCTCATGGGATCATTACAGGAAATAGATGTAGAGACAGAGATAGCCAACACATCTAACAGATAGGGTAATAAATCCCACTTCAGTTTCCAGCAAAGATAACGCAGTCTAAAAGGCCCATCTACCATGGGCAACTTTCCAGCAAACAAAACGTATGTACCAAATATGTTCTAGAGTTACAGATAATTTAGGATCTCTGTATTTAACTTGTGGAATCAAAAATAGCATTGGATTTTTAGGTAATCCTTAAAGCGGATCTCCACCCTAAAGTGAATATCCGCTGATCGGAACCCTCCCCCCCTCCGGCGTCACATTTGACACCTTTCAGGGGGGAGGGGGGTGCAGATACCTGTCTAAAGACAGGTATCCGCACCTACTTCCGGCCCGCAGTCTCGGGCAAAAGACGGGCTTTTCCCGTTGTGTGCTGGGAACTCTCAGCTCCCAGCACACAGCGGGAGCCAATCGCGGGCGCAGCGCGACTCGCGCATGCGCCGTAGGGAACCGGGCAGTGAAGCCGGAGCGCTTCACTTCCTGGTTCCCTCGCCGTGGATGGAGGGGGGAGCAGCAGGGTGACGAGCGATCGCTCATCCTCTGCTGCGGACGCCGCTGGACTCCAGGACAGGTAAGTGTCCTAATATTAAAAGTCAGCAGCTGCAGTATTTGTTGCTGCTGGCTTTTAATATTTATTTATGGTGAACCATCCGCTTTAATGTTCATAACAAACCAAGATAATCTAATGATTCTAAATTCCACTGCCCATTAGTGTCAGTTCACACAGGGGCAACCCGACTTACAGCACGACTTTGCAAGGTGATTTGGAGGCGACTTCAGCAAGACTTTAAAGCAACTTACAAAGCAACTTAAAGTGGTCTCCAGAACAGGCGACTTTGGCTGTGGCCAATCACAGAATTATCAACTCTGTGGGAGGGAGGGGTTTGCCTGGGAAAAACAATTTTCTTTTTCCTGTAAAGTCGCTTCAATATAGACGGAGATCCGAATTGGAGACAACTTCTATTGAAATCTATGGGTACAAGTTGCCTAGAAGTAGTACAGGAACCTTTTCTGAAGTCGGAGCAACTTCAGTAGTGTACATTAAAGCGGATGGTTCAGCTAAAAAAAAATATTAAAAGCTAGCAGCAACAAATACTGCAGCTGCTGACTTTGAATATTAGGACACTTACCTGTCCTGGAGTCCAGCGCCGTCCGCAGCAGAGGATGAGCGATCGCTCGTCACCCTGCTGCTCCCCCCTCCATCCACGGTGAGGGAACCAGGAAGTGAAGCGCTGCGGCTTCACTGCCCGGTTCCCTACGGCGCATGCGCGAGTCGCGCTGCGCCCGCGAATTGGCTCCAGCTGTGTGCTGGGAGCCGAGTGTTCCCAGCACACAACGGGCGGGAGACGGGATGTGATGCAATGCCCGTCTTTTGCCCGTGAATGCTGGGCCGGAAGTGGGTGCAGATACGTGTCTATCTGCACCCCCCTCCCCCCTGAAAGGTGTCAATTGTGACACCGGAGGGGGGGAGTGTTCGGATCAGCGGATCTTCACTTTAGGGTGGAGATCCGCTTTAAGACAGCTCTCATTTACTTCAATGGAATTTCTTATGTCCAGCGACTTGAGGTCTGACAAGTCAGATCGCAAGTCGCTGTAGTGTGAACCGACACTTACGTTTACTATTTACGGAAAGTACAAACAGTATATCAAAAGTATAATATTAAACTATAAGAGCTAGAATTCGGCACCAAGTCAGCTGACACCCCCAAGGAATTAATTTACAGTAAAACCTTGGATTGCAAGCATAATTTGTTCCAATAAACATTCACTTGTATATCAAAGCAAAATTTCCCTAACTCAAATGATTCGTTCCACAACTATTTATTCATAAGTCCTTCAGTTTATAGTCCATATAAAGAGATTATAGCAATGTGACAGGTTGTGTAACCATAAAATGTCCATCCACAAATAGAAGCCTCCACAAGGGGATTATAAGCAAAATCCAGCAGGAGCTCCAGAGTATAAAAGGGAAGAGAGGCGTCTCTAAGAGCAGGTTCACACTCCCATGGCACGACTTCGAGGGCGACTCTGTAAGTTGTCCTGAGGACGACGTCAGAGGCGACCAGCAAAACGACTTCTGTATAGAATGCAGGTCGCCCCGAGCCGCCCCCCAAGTCGTGCAGGAACCTTTTTCTAAGGGCTCTTTTTACACGGAGCGAATCCTTATTGATCCGCTCCATTAGCCCGTTTGCTCAGCGGGGATTCCTCCGTAAAATCCCCGCTGAGCTGTCTGCTGACAGGGTGGTCCCCGCACACTGTGCAGGGACCGCCCTGTTTTTCCTCCGCTCTCCCCTATGGGGAATCGGATGAATACGGACCGTGTGTCCGTATTCATCCGATCCGCCAGACGGAAGAAAAATAGGATTTTCTTCCGTCCGAAAAACCGGATCTTGGACGGAGGCGGATGATTACGGACGTTAGCGGATGCTCACCCGCTAACGTCCACGATCCCATAGGGAAGCATTGTGGGTCCGTAAACAGACTTATGAAAAGCGGACCGTTCGTCCGCTCGTGTGAAAGGGCCCTTAGTCGGAGCGACTTGCGTCGCTCCTATTAGAACGGTTCCATTGGATTCAATGGGACACGACTCGTCAGGCGGCTGAGCTGCCTGACGAGTCGCCTCAGTGTGAACCGGCTCTAAGTATAGTAATATGTTGCTAAATGTTGAACCGTCATTAAATGTAACCATACTGCTGCAGTTAGAGGTGCCTCTCTCTTTTCTTTTATACTCCGTTGTTGCATGAGAATACTTGTATATCAAGACTTCACTTGTATATTAAGTCAAAATTAATTAAAACATTTCGCTTGTCTTGCAAAACACTCTCAAACCAAGGTTTTATTGTACTTTAACATTTAATTTTATCCCACAGTCGCAATAATATAATAGGAACGGACATGTTTTCATAAAGAGGAAAGGGACCAAGCATAAAATCTGGAACGTTGACAAAAAAAAAAAAGTTATGAATCAATTAGCCACATTATCTAAGGCATTTTGATCTACATAAAGGTCACCACTGTAAGCACAATTTTAATAACAAAGTCTGTCATCTCATCTTTGAACCTGACTTTAATTTGGCCGGGAATAAGACTGAGCTGTAAATGCCAGAGACAGGTAAGAAGGCAATACAGGGGGATTATCTCAATTTTCATAAGAATCCAAACACGTTAGTTGGTCAGACCTGGGTGTATAGTAGGGATTTAAAAGGGTCCTTATGAAGACTCACTACGAGGTGTGTACAGTAAATACTGCAACAAGTAATTATTACATTCTTGGTTTATCTTGGCTTCCATGAGCACTGAATGACTGAAGTGTAATCCAAGTTGAAATGTGCCATTAAGATGAAACACTGCTTTGCCTATGAAATGCTACCAATCTAACGCGGGTCCTGCAAGCTGTAAGAGAAACCCGGGTAACATGCGTGCATTGGCACACTGGCATGGGCATACTCACCCAACCAGCTATCCCCTCAAGATAAATTTTAACAGCAGCAGCCCCTGCTCCCAGTATTTCAAGCCTATTCCAGCACCATGGCCTGTGCCAGTGTTTTCAGTCTGCTCCAGAGCCACAGCCTCATTAAGTGTTTGCGGTGTCATGGCTTCTTCTAGTGTTTCCAGGCTATTTCAGAGCTACAGCCTCATCCAGGTTTTCTAGTGCCATGACCTCTTCCAATGTTTTTGCTACGGCCTCCTTCAGTGTTTTTAGCCTTTTCCAAAGCAAAAGCCTCATCCAGTGTTTCCAGCACCATGGCTTCTTTCAGTGTTTTCAGCCTATTAAAGAGCCACAGCCCTATCCAGTGTTTCGGGTGCTCCCAGCTTGTTCCGGGCCTCCCCTCCAGTGTTCCCAACCTATTGGGAGCTTTGGCCACATCCAGTGATTCCAGCCTGTTCCAGAGCCCTAGCTTCATTCAGTGTTTCCAGCACCACAGCCTCCTCCAGGATTACCAGCCTGTTCTGATGGAAGGGGTATGAATACTTTTTCTAGGCACTGTATATATTGTCTATAGTAGTCAACTGGGTGCTTTTTCCATTTTATAACATGCATGACAAAGTGATCAGTGGAATCCAAATGGCTTGCTTCTCTCCACGCTTTATACACGATCCATAAAACCAGGAGCCTATAATAACAAATCAAAAGACCTGCCTTCGTGTTGTAAATCACAGAGGTTATGTCATTCTGCACACCGTCACACCCTTTTGCACAGCTTAGTGAAAAAATCTCATATAAACTGCCTAGTATGCAGAAGACAGGCGGTGTTTCCCCCCCCCCCCCCCCAGCAAATTTTTAATCACCAATGCACCTACAAATACTTTTGTATATATAGTAAAGAATGAAAGTTACATTCTACAAAAAAAAAAATAATAATTAAAAAAGCCTTCTATCAGTTCTATGCTCAATTATATGTTGTACTGATTCCTAAGAAGCCATGCAGTTTTCATGTAGAGACAAGTCCCTGCAGATGAAATATAACCTGATTTAAAAGTTCAGCTTTGCAGAAAGTTTGGAGTTTAAGGTGATATTAAAGTTTTTTTCGTTTGTTTTAAAAATATCACATTCTACTAACCTGCTCTGTGCAGTGGATTTTCACAGATCCTCTTCTTGGCTCCCCCACCGGCGTTCCTGGCCCCTCCCTCCTGCTAAATGCCCCCAGAGCAAGCTGCTTGCAATGGGGGCATACAAGCAAGCTCATTCCCAAGCCACAGCTCTATGTGTCCATTCACACACAAAGCTGCGGCTAGGCCCTGCCCCCTCTCTCACCTCATTGGCTCACTGACTGATTGACAGCAGCGGGAGCCAACCGGTTCTGCATTGTCACCATTTTTGCATCTCTCAACGATGCTCAAGCGGCCCTGTTTATTTGTTAACAATTTTCTTCTTTGTGTATTTCGGTTTATAGATATTCTGTGTTCTCCAATAAGGAATACCCCAGAGAAAGGGATCTATCCCGAAAAGGCGTTGCAGTTTTCGATGGGAGAGAGAATTCCCACAAAAGGGAGAGAGAATTCCCACAAAAGCCATTGGCAGAGCGGAGGGACACCGTAGTTCTCATATTGTGCCTCGCTGATGCGGGGTGGGGTTTCAGTGTGCCCAAAGTCACCTTTGGTCAATGTTGCACAGTGGCTGTAGTGTCTTGATCAGCGCCTGTTGCCTGTGTCTAAAGATGGGTTGCAACACAGACAAAACCCACCCTTCAACACCGCTGCAAGCTGCCCTGCAACAACGAGGCATAAAGCAACAACTTTGGCGTCCCTCCGCTCTGTATATAGCATTCAATAGTGTCCGTAAAATTCCGTCTCCCGTCGAAAAACTGCCTCCTGTGATGTGCGCTTGCGCCATTGTCACTTCACTCTAGCTGATCCGCAAATCAACTGGAGTGCGGCTCAGTTCCGCGCGGGCACCATTCGATTTGGGAGCACTTCTCGATAGAACACCGGAACTGAGGGCTAGATAGAAAAAGATTATATATTTACTTGTTTTACTTTCTTTTTTTTTATTTTTTAATACATTTCCTCATTTGATTCCTGGTTTCCGGCCCAGGCCAAAATGATGTAATTTTAATCTAGGAAATTTCATGGGCATTTTTTTTTTTTAATCTGGGAGGCGAGGAAGAGTGTTTTTTCTTCAGTTAAGCACACTCTCCGGCCTGCATGCCTGAACCAAGGGCAGATGGATTCCAGGAAGTGAATGATACATAAATCATCTGCACCTTACTCAAGATGGCTGTGGCTCAAAATGCAAGGGGATGTTTTTCAAATAGGTTTCTCAACAAAATAAAGCATAGAGAAATGGATGGATGGGCGAATTTGCAGTGAATATGAAAAATTAATTAAATAGGATTTTCAGTTTGTGGTGATCAGATACAGTTCTCTATAAAGAGAGGCACAGGAGTTCTTTGTTGTTGATACAAACCATATTACTCATCATAGGGAAGGAAACCATTCCAAGTATCTGCCCTTGGCTAAGACTTTCTTTCACAATAAAGATTGTTTATTCCTTATGTTATATTTCTGCATTACATTTCTAGCCGTCATATTTTTATGCACGTCTAAAGATTGCACAATAACTGCCTTTCTCAACCTTTTTATCCCAGAGGAACCCTTGAAAAAAAAAAAGATCTTGGGGAAGGCCTAAAAACAATTTATTGGGGTCAGTAAGAAAAATGATGTTGATGCTCGGTGGGAAGAATGCTCTTAACTACTATGATGGGAAGAATGCTACCGTTTCAGACAAAGGTAAAATGATCATTGGGGTCATGCTGCTGGCTCTGACAGGTGGTGTCAATTCACCACAGCTCAAGAAACCAGTAGGCAACCTCTGGAAAAACTCTATGGGGTTCCATGGAACCCTTTGTAGTGTCCTCCTCTAGTTAGGCTGCTAGGTTGTTTTTGGTTTTACTGTAGTCAATGGAGCAGCAATGAATTGTTTTTGCCTGGTTAGGGTTTCTTAGCTGGGATGTTTGATTTATGGAAGAAGTTTCCAGAAAATAGGGCAGGGAAAGTCAAATGACCAGCTTAAATATCATCACTAGCATTATCATGCACCAGCAAATCTCAGAAAGGAGGTGTCTAGACAGTGACCAGGGAGGTGATAAATGTTTAGGAGAATTTACCGTATTTATCGGCGTATAACACGCACAGGCGTATAACACGCACAGGCGTATAACACGCACCCTAACTTTAAGAGGGAAGTTTCAGGAAAAAAACTTTACACTTTACTGCGTATAACACACAGGCACAGTTTACCCTTTATTTTTAGGGTAAAAAAGTGAGTGTTATACGCCAATAAATACAGTACTTCCGGAAATCCATCTGCTCTGGTATGCATGCAAGACGTTGGGCTTAGCTGAGAAAGCCTTTCCTCGCCTACTCGGAATGAAATAAATAAAAATTTCCATGAAGATTCCTGGGATGGATGACATTTTGGCCTAGGCCAGAAACCAGGGGGCAACGCAAGAAAAAAAAAAAAAGAAGGTTAATACAAGTTCACATAACATACCTTCCCATCTATTTATTAGGCCTAGTAGCATAGGGATTAAAAAATAGTGGTTGGCTGAGGCCGATTCACACCATCGCAGCATGTGGCTCCCAGCAGAGGACCGGTGTGTCCTCGTTCACCATTTTAGCTGAAGTTGAAGGGCCCTCCTCTATCTTGAAGTGCCCCGGTCCCCCCAAGGCCTAAATCTGGCACTGACCGGAGGTTCAGCACTGACGGGACACGGAGGGCTAAATAAAAGTAAGAAGTTTAACAAAGACTGCACAAATCAAAGATGAGGCATGCATCATTAGAGGCAACCTATTTTTACTTTGCTTATATTACTTCAGCTTTTACCTTTCACTTGAACATCTCCTGGGCCCTTTGCAAAGATGAGGTAATTTGCCTTATTTCCTATGTTGTCAGAAATTGTTTATTTACAACAGTAGGGTATATGTTTATTTATATTTATGTGCTTTTTTTATGTCAGGGAAAAGCCATGGGGCCAGATCCACATACACTACGCCGCCGTATTTTACCTGGCTCTAAGTCGAATCCAGGAAGATTTCGGCCCGTAAGGTACGGCGGCGTAGTGTATTTCTCATGGCGGAATCGAAATACAGGGGGCGTGAATCATTTAAATTAGGCGCGTCCCCGCGGCGATCAAACTGCTCTTGCTCCGTTCAGAAAAAAAACATTTTAGTTTACGTACATTCCTATTCACGGACGACTTACGCAAAAAATAGAAAATTAAGACAAGGGAACGACGGCCTTAATTAACATGGCAAGTCTAACTATAGACCGGATAATAGCAGCTTTAACTATACGCCAGAAAAAGCTGACTAGCGACGACGTTAGAGAATGCGACGGCCGATCGTAACTTCGTGGATCGCCGTAAAAAGCTAATTTGCATACCCGACGCGGAAAACAACGCAAACTCCACCCAGCGGGCGCAAAAAGATTGCAGCGTAGATCTGTCGGATCGAAGCCCGAAGCCGTCGTATCATGGTTTGAGGATTCCAACTAATGATAGACGCTGCTAATTTGAAAGTACGCCGGCGTATCAGGAGATACACCGGCGTACTAGCTCTGTGGATCTGGCCCATGGTGTTTTAGATGTAGTGACCCAAAAAAAAAAAAAAAAGTAGTAATATGTGATATTTTTTATTATAAAAAAAAAAAAATTTGGACCCCAAGCTGGTTTGCACCAACATTGTTTTTTCAATGCAAGGAGTAGTGCTGGAAAGAGTGAAGTCTTTAGTGAAGCTGCCGGCATGATCACAGGAATTGGCACATATGAATCATTACTGAGCTGTGTCTGGCTAATGCAAATAATTAGGCAGTGTTCTGTATCCAAAGAGACCGAGCTGTGTGAAGCTGACCTCCTGTGCGCAGAGCATTCACTGGAAAACATGGGAAGGCTTTTATTTCCATACAGAACCGTCTGACCTTTGCTGAAGTTCACTCTCAGGGCAACTGAAACTTTTCCTGATATAATACGGTTCTCATTCCAAATCACATTTAAAGGGTCACTAAAGTCAGGGATTTTTTTAAAAAAAAATAACAAACATGTGATACTTACCTCCACTGTGCAGTTCGTTTTGCACAGAGTGGCCCGGAAACCTGTCTTCTGGTGTCCCTCGGCGGCTGTCTGGGCTCCTCCTCGCAAAAGCTTTCCTTCTTCATGCGAGGGCGCTCGCATGGAGGAAAGCTTTTGCGAGCGCGCTCCCGTGATACAGCGGCGGCCATAGCCGCCGACTGTATCACTCGGCTCCGCCCCCCAGCGCGCCGCGTCATCCACCCTGATTGACAGCAGCGCTAGCCAATGGCTGCGCTGCTATCAATCCGCCCAGCCTAGCCAATCAACGGCCAGGCTGGGAACCGAAGAGGACGACGTGGACGCGCCCGGGAGATTCGAACGGTCAGGTAAGTACAACGGGGGCTCGGGGGGGGGGGGCGGTGCTGCTAGATGTTTTTTTACCTTCATGCATAGGATGCATGAAGGTAAAAAAACTTGTACCTTTAGAACCCCTTTAAAGAGGAAGTCTCACTTAAATTTTTATTAATGTGTTTTGTTCCCCAAGGGCACAAAGTGCATGCAGTACTTTGTTCCATTCTCATATCTGCTGTCTAAGGCCTCGTACACAGGATCACTTTACCCGACAGGAAAAGTGCGATGTGAGGATTTTGTCAGGAAAACCGACCGTGTGTATGCTCCATCACACTTTTTCTGTCAGTTTTCCTGGTAAGAAAAGATTGAGAGCAGGATTTCAATTTTCGTGACAGGAAAAATTCCTATCACAAATTGCATTCGTCTGTATGCAATTACGACGCACAAAAAAACGTGTATACTCAGAAAACAAGCAGAAGAGCCAAACTGCCTATTGAATTTCATTGATCTTGGTTCGTCGTACGTCTTGTACGTCACCGCGATCTTGACGTTCAGAATTTCAGCCAAGGTTTGAGTGACTGGGTGTATACAAGACAATTTTGAGCAATTTTCCCACTGAAAAAAAAAAAAAACACGGTTTTCCAGATGGAAAAACTGATCGTGCGTACAGGGCATCAAGCTAGCTGTGGGGTCGGAGAAGGCGCCGCGCCTTTCTCCACAGCCATCCGACAATGGAGCTAGCAAGGAGACGGCTGCTTTGGCAAGCAGCAATTTTCTACATCTCCAAGCACTTACCTATTTGCCTGGAACATTCTAGCTCACAAGTCCCCCTTCTTTACTTGTGAGATGCCTGTCTCGTGCAAGTGCTTGTAGGGAAAAAAGTGCCACCTGTCAAAGCAGCCATTTCCTTGCTAGCCGCATTGTTGGACAGGCATGGAAGGAGAAGAGACGCCTTTATCCATACTCACAGCCAACCTAGGACAGCACATAAGAAGGTGGAATAAAGTGCTCCATGTACTTTGTCCCCTAAGGGACAAAGTTATTACAATGCTGGCTCATTCACTCTACTGGAGTGAGACATGTTTACTGAAAATGGAACTGATGATTCTCATGGAAGGTCTGACCAGTTGATTCAATAAATAAGATCAAAATATATTTAAAGTGACTTAAAGTGATTGTAAAGTCTCTTTGTTATTAAAAAAAAAAAAAAACGTGTTATAATTACCTCCTCTGTGTAGTGGTTTTGCACAGAGCAGTCCCTATTCTCCTGTTCTTGGGTCCCTCTTCGCTGCTCCTGGCCTCTCCCTCCTGTCAAGTGCCCCCACAGAAAGCATGTTTTGGGGGCAACCGAGCCACAGCTCCATGTGTCCATTCAGACATGAAACTGCCGGTCTGCCTCGCCCCCTCTCTCTCCCGATTAGCTAGCTGACTGACTTTGATTGACAGCCACAGGAGCCAATGGTGCCACTGCTGTGTCTCTACCAATCAAGAGGGAGAGTCCCTGATGGACGAGTGACTCATGGACATTGCTGGACATAGATGGGACCTCAGGTAAGTATTAGTGAGTGCTGGGAGGCTGCTACACACAGAAGGCCTAAAGTAGAAGTCCATGCAAAAACTAAAATCCCTGCATCTACAGACACCAGGGATCTAACACTAACCTCTGTATCACTGTAGAGGCGGGCGCAGAGGAGACAGATGACAACGGAAGCCCCATAGTAACTATGGGTGACGTCACTTCCCATTCATTTCACAGCCGGTCGGCTGTGTCCGCTGCAGAGCTTCCGCTGCTGGGGATCGGGTCAGATCGGCTTCCAAAAAGGTACGTATACTAATTTTTTCTTTAAAGGGATAGAGAGGCTAGCGTTAGATCTGTGGCATTTATAGATGCAGGGATTTTAGTTTTTGCATGGGCTTTCTCTTTAAAAACCCTCCGCCTTTACAACACCTTAAGAAACCTTTCCCACTGGGGGCGTTTTTCAGGCGATTTACCCCCAAAAATAGCGCCTGTAAAGTGCCTGAAAAAAGTCTCATCTGCAATCCCAGTGTGAAAGCCTGAGTGCTTTCACACTGGGGCGCTGGGCTGGCAAGGCATCAAAAAAAGTCCTGCAAACAGCTTCTTTGCAGCGCTTCATCAATGGGCAGCGCCCGCCAAAGCACTTCCGCAGCGGTGCTTTGCGGGTACTTTTAACCCTTTATTGGGACGCTAGTGGGGGTTAAAAGCACCCCGCTAGTGACGAAAAGCATCGCTAAAACTAGCGGCGCTTTAACGCTGACGCCCCGGCGCTGTCTGTGTGAAAGGGCTCTTAAAGCCAAATTCCAGACACAAATCTATTTCCCCCCCCCATGCCTTATTCATAACCCCCACCACATCCTCCCAGAAGTATATTTTTTCTCACCTGATGAAGAGGTTAGAGTTCCCCCCATCCAAGTCTCTTACTGATGCGATTTCTGCATAGGGGGGCTGCAGAATGCACTGAATGTTAACCCATGTGTGCCAGTCCCCTTCACTCCCAATGGTCTGATCTCTTCTGGATCCTGAGAGTACCCCCTCTTGCCGGCCAGTTAATGGCAAGTGTCCATGTCACTGCCCACATGACATGGACAATTCCCCATGATAGGCTAGCGGAGGCATCCTCTCAGGATTCAGAGGAGGCAGTAGGACCCTTTCAGAAGGACAACAGAGAAGAAAGACTCAGCACTGGATGACTACATGACTGTGGCTTTCCCCTTGGATGGGTCCAACTTCCTCTTATGGATCTTGAGAGTACCTCTCCACTTGCCAGCCATGGTGAATTGTCCCCATCACTGCCTATATGATATGGACGATTCCTCATGGCTGGCTAGCAAAGGGTTCCTCTCAGGATCCAGAAGGAATCCAGGAGGACAAAAGAGAGAAGAAAGACCCAGCACTGGATGATAATAGGATAGGATAGGATGATGATGATGATAGGGATGAAAATAGGGATTCTTTTTTTTTATCCCAGCAATCAGGAGAGGGCAGGAGGAAAGGGCATCACTTTGATCCTTGCCTCGGGCCTTAGGCTGGGTTCACACTTGTACAGACATTGCACATGATTCACACCACATTGCTGTGCAGATCACATGCAATGTCTGTACGATGCAAATTTCAGCCAAATTGTATGGCTAAAAATCGCATTCGCATCTAAATGGCGCAGGACCCTTTTTTTTTTGGTCTGCACTGGAATCGAATTGCATGGGTATTCACACCTATGCGATCCAATTCCTGCACCATTTGACAGTTCACACAGCGATCCGATCCGGTGGTGTCAAAAGCTTTACATCGACAGCCAGATGTCAGTGTGAAACCCGCACTGGAATCGCATTGGTTCCCGGACTGCATATGTGTGAACCACGAGTTTAAAACTGTACAAATCGTTTGACAATTAAAACGGTTCCAATATCTGCATTTGAATGATGTATTCGGCTGCCTGCCTAAGGTTTAGCTTTAAGTATTTTATTCTCAGTATATTAGAGCAGCTATTTTAACTAGGGCAATTCATTCTAATCTGCAAGTAGTTATGTTATCTAAAGTAAATATGCCTAAATAGCACTTTTATCTGAAGGGAAGTATTTGCATTGGAAATTATCCAGGAATCCGAACTTTAAAAAATAAAAAAAGGAATTACAGAGAAGATAGAATAGCGGTCTCCTATCAGGTTCTGTAAACGGAGGTCTTCTTGGATCTGTAGAACTTCATAATTTAAAGCTGAACCACGTCCTTCCCTTTAGTCTTGTGTTGTTTTCCTGAACTGAAATTGATTTCAGCAAACAGAAAAAAAAAAAAAAATAGTTTTGAATACTGTATGTTCACACTTATTAGCGAGCAAATCTTGGTGGACAGGGTCACATGTTTTCCTGATTGCCCAATCCTGTGGGTAACATACTATATGCAAAGCCTAGCAGAGGAGGCAGCAGATAAAATAATATTTGTTAAAGGGGAAGTACAACTTCCTAGCTCATTCAGCAGAAATGACTACAATGATCAAGGCAGGGTATTCTATCTTTACATCACTGCAAAATGTGTATAAAAGCATTTATTTTTTATAAAATATAAAAAAAAAATCTGAATCTCAGAAGACTGTCGGTCCACACCCATCCAGAGAAATGGAATACACGGACTTCTAGTTATATAAATTTATTTACTGACTGAATATAATCTATGTTGCAACAAACCTTAAAAAATATACATATATATATATATATATATATATATAGCCAATTATAGCCACTTTGAGGGGGTGGCTTGTTTTAGGTACTGTGCAGTAGTTAGTAGCAAAAGAGAACCTTCAGAATTATGCAATTATGTCGAAGGCCGCGTACACACGATCAAATCTATCTGCTGGAAACGGTCGGCCCGCCCGTCCCAGCAAACAGATTCGACCGTGTGTACGGGCAAGCCGACGGATTTGGCCACCCGACAGATTTCAAAGCATGCTTTGAAATCTGTCGACTGGGAACCCGTCATGTCTGCTGGTTAGTACGCTAACCAGCAGACATGTCTTCTCGCACACGCGCCGAATGGTTTCGACGCATGTGCGGAAGCGTTTTACTTCCTGGTGCGGTGACGTGGCGGCGTCAACGTCACCGCCACGTCACCGCGCCGTCTGGCGGCGGGGATTTTGGTTTGATCGTGTGTACACGATCAAACCAATATGTCCCCAGCAGACAGATTTGTTCAAATCGTTCGGCCCGACCGATTTGAACAAATCTGTCTGCTCGTGTGTACGCGGCCTTACACCTTGAAAAATAATGGACAAGTCTCTTTAATACTCTTGTCAAGAGCAAGAAGTAAATTTATATTTAACACTCAGGCCGCGTACACACGATGAGACATGTCCGCTCAAACACGTCCGACGGACCATTTGCAGCGGACATGTCTCATCGGATTTTGGTCCCATGGCGTGTACACACCATCGGACGAAAATCCCCTCGGGCTGAGGACGCGGTGACGTTGACGCCACCACGTCACCACTCCAGGAAGTAAAAATACTTCCACGCATGCGTCGAATCCATTCGAAGCATGCGCGGACAGTTCTGTCCGCTGGTTGGTGTACTAACCAGCGGACATATCCAACGGACATGTCTCCGGCGGACAAATTTCAAAGCATGCTTTGAAATTTGTCCGCTGGGAAAACATGTGGAAAAAAGTGTGTATAATATGCGCCACGGGAAACCAATATTATTTCTCCCAACTAAAGGGTAGAATAAAATAACAATTAAACCTAAATAAATTAAATATACCAGTTTAAGAGCTGCCACCTAAAAATTTTCAGTGTGTGAAAATACAAATGGAATCGGAAGTGAAGGGGCGCTAAGTAATACAACATCAAATTATGTGTATATATATATACATAGAAAAATTTGCAATCTTTAGAAAAACATATATTAGTATTACAGTGTCCATATAATGAATCAAACCATAAAACATATAATGAATAAAATAAGTCCAAATAGTGCTAAATAATAAGCACCCAATATTATTCTTGATTCAAACAAAAAACATGTGAATATTGCAGTTCTGGAACCTCCACCATAAATTTGCACCCGGTGAGATCAATAGAAATGGCTCCTTACCAATACTAGTGGACTCTTTTAATTAAAAAAGAAGTCATAAACCGCTTGTGTCAAAAAGATGACTCAGAGTAATCCAGATAGGCACGTTCAGATGATCCAGCATTCATATAAGTAAAAACAGAGGAGCAATCATAGTGAAATACTGTTTATTAAAATAAATTTAAAAGTAACATGCCAAATGGCTGCTTACTCAGGATTGTGCCCTGATCCCGGCACTGAGGCTTAATGGCGTTTTTCGATATCCAATCGAATCCGCAGATTGCGATGTGGTACGGTACTCCGTCGCGCTGGTGGTCTCACTAGCCGGCGTCCGTCCGTTATACCATCGAAGTGCCGTTACATTCGGAGATAGATCGAAAATCCGTCGCACTACTATTTCGATAGTCGGCGTGCGTTCCACCGTCGGAAAACCAACGGGCCCGGAAATCGGAAGTGGTAGGGAAAAAGCGTAACTGGTTAGCGCCTCGACGTACGTTTCGTTGGTTTACGTCATCAGGAAGCGTGACCAGTTACGCTATGGTGTCGAATTTAACCCAAAGGCCTATTATGATTGATAGGAAAGCCAGCCAATCGAAAAAAAGCCTATGTAAAAAAACCCTTAATCGAAAAGCCTCGGTCCCGTTATCATATGCCATACACTAAAAAGTACCAATAACATCTAATGGATACTACGCTTGCATTATTGGCAATAGTGATAACTTATATCCAATATTACATACATGCGCCATTGTTGATCCATAGTGTAATAATACATTTTACAATGCCAATATATGGCAGTATATTTAAACTTAACAACATTCTATTAGAATTAAAATTACATTAAAAAATATATATAACATATAAGATAATAACAAATTAGAGTACCCCTGTGAGGAACCAGCATATCTATATGTATGTTGTATAGTGCGGCTGCTCTTATAGTACCCACTATTACCAATCGGGTTTGCTAGCTGTACTAACAATTAACAATTGGTACTGTTAGTTGGAAAACTTGCTACCAAGACTGTACATAAGAAATAATCTTTTTACTTGTTGCTCAAAAAGCAGTTGAGGTCTAGTTCTACATTCATACCTTGAGGTTGCATGGCACGAAGGCGATGTATCCATAATGTCTCGTTTTGGGATATCGCCTTGGTGAGATCTGAACCTCGCCAGTGACTAGTCACTCTATCTATCCCATAGAACGTCATTTGTCGAGGATCTTTATTATGACAAAGGTCAAAATGTTTAGAGACACTATGGTTGGGATAGCCATTTATGATATTTGCCACATGCTCATTTATGCGCACTTTCAGTTCTCTAGTAGTGCGCCCTACATACTGCAAGTGACAAGGGCACTCGATAACGTATGTTACAAATCTGGAATGACAGGTAATAAGTGGTTTAATTTTAAATTCTTGCTGTGTAACATTAGATTTAAACTGAAGTTTTTTCTTGCCCTGTCTCTTAGATGTTTTACACGATCTACACCTAGTGCAATAATAGAAACCGGGGGTATCCAGGAAGGTAAGAGGTTTTTCTGGGGGGTCTGGAACATTACGTGCTACCATATTTCTCAACCCAGGGGCTTTGGTGTAAATAAATTTTGGTTTGGCTGGTAGTACTGTAGCCAAATCGTTATCTTTCAATAGTATTGGCCAAAATTGTTTTATGACTTTTTCCACGCTCTTATATTCTCTATGGAACCCTGTGAGGAATGTTATCTCTCCGTGAAAGGGAACCTTAGTTTTTGGTGCTAGCAAACCTGGCCTTTCCATTGCCGAAACTTCTTTTTTCGTAGTCTCAAGGCTTTGGGCATTGTACCCCTTTTCCACAAATTTGTCTACCAACATATTTGCTTGTTCATCAAAATCAGTGATCTGGTCACAGTTTCGACGTATGCGCATTAATTGGCTTTTGGGGACACCCCCTAGCCATTTTGGGTGGTGGCAGCTGGAAAGTGCGACATAACCATTCCGGTCTGTCGGTTTGAAGTAAGTTTTGGTACTGATTGAATTACCTCTTTTTGTGAGCGTTAGATCCAGATAGTTAATGGTAGATAAGTTGAATTCTGCTGTAAATTTTAACTCATATTGGTTGCTGTTCATTGCCATTATGAAGTTCTCCAATGAGGGTAAGTTCCCATCCCAAAACAGTATAATATCGTCTATATAGCGTTTGTAGTACAGGAGAGCTTTATTTTCCTCTTTGTATATTGTTTCCCTTTCCCACCTATTTAGAACCAAATTGGCTACACTCGGCGCATATCTAGCGCCCATGGCGACTCCTTTTGTTTGATTATAATACTTGTTCTGCGCCCAAAAATAATTATTACCCATGGCCTGTTTCAAGCCCTGTACAATAAACTGAATTTGTATCGTTTGAAGGTCAGTACCTGTTTCTAAGGATTCGGTGACTGCTATGATAGCATCAGACTGCTTAATGTTTGTATACAAGGATTCTACATCCACTGTTACTAACCATGTATCCGGGGTTACCCGTATTGTGGATAGTGCATTTATCAGCTGGGTACTGTCCTTCAAATACGATTGACCTTTTTGTACTAGTGGTTGTAAAAATTGATCGAGGTATTCACCCAATCTGGAGTAAAGTGACCCGATCCCACTAACAATGGGTCGGCCTGGGGGGTTGGTATTGTTTTTATGAATTTTTGGTGCAATGTACAGTACTGTACATTGCACCAAAAATTCATAAAAACAATACCAACCCCCCAGGCCGACCCATTGTTAGTGGGATCGGGTCACTTTACTCCAGATTGGGTGAATACCTCGATCAATTTTTACAACCACTAGTACAAAAAGGTCAATCGTATTTGAAGGACAGTACCCAGCTGATAAATGCACTATCCACAATACGGGTAACCCCGGATACATGGTTAGTAACAGTGGATGTAGAATCCTTGTATACAAACATTAAGCAGTCTGATGCTATCATAGCAGTCACCGAATCCTTAGAAACAGGTACTGACCTTCAAACGATACAAATTCAGTTTATTGTACAGGGCTTGAAACAGGCCATGGGTAATAATTATTTTTGGGCGCAGAACAAGTATTATAATCAAACAAAAGGAGTCGCCATGGGCGCTAGATATGCGCCGAGTGTAGCCAATTTGGTTCTAAATAGGTGGGAAAGGGAAACAATATACAAAGAGGAAAATAAAGCTCTCCTGTACTACAAACGCTATATAGACGATATTATACTGTTTTGGGATGGGAACTTACCCTCATTGGAGAACTTCATAATGGCAATGAACAGCAACCAATATGAGTTAAAATTTACAGCAGAATTCAACTTATCTACCATTAACTATCTGGATCTAACGCTCACAAAAAGAGGTAATTCAATCAGTACCAAAACTTACTTCAAACCGACAGACCGGAATGGTTATGTCGCACTTTCCAGCTGCCACCACCCAAAATGGCTAGGGGGTGTCCCCAAAAGCCAATTAATGCGCATACGTCGAAACTGTGACCAGATCACTGATTTTGATGAACAAGCAAATATGTTGGTAGACAAATTTGTGGAAAAGGGGTACAATGCCCAAAGCCTTGAGACTACGAAAAAAGAAGTTTCGGCAATGGAAAGGCCAGGTTTGCTAGCACCAAAAACTAAGGTTCCCTTTCACGGAGAGATAACATTCCTCACAGGGTTCCATAGAGAATATAAGAGCGTGGAAAAAGTCATAAAACAATTTTGGCCAATACTATTGAAAGATAACGATTTGGCTACAGTACTACCAGCCAAACCAAAATTTATTTACACCAAAGCCCCTGGGTTGAGAAATATGGTAGCACGTAATGTTCCAGACCCCCCAGAAAAACCTCTTACCTTCCTGGATACCCCCGGTTTCTATTATTGCACTAGGTGTAGATCGTGTAAAACATCTAAGAGACAGGGCAAGAAAAAACTTCAGTTTAAATCTAATGTTACACAGCAAGAATTTAAAATTAAACCACTTATTACCTGTCATTCCAGATTTGTAACATACGTTATCGAGTGCCCTTGTCACTTGCAGTATGTAGGGCGCACTACTAGAGAACTGAAAGTGCGCATAAATGAGCATGTGGCAAATATCATAAATGGCTATCCCAACCATAGTGTCTCTAAACATTTTGACCTTTGTCATAATAAAGATCCTCGACAAATGACGTTCTATGGGATAGATAGAGTGACTAGTCACTGGCGAGGTTCAGATCTCACCAAGGCGATATCCCAAAACGAGACATTATGGATACATCGCCTTCGTGCCATGCAACCTCAAGGTATGAATGTAGAACTAGACCTCAACTGCTTTTTGAGCAACAAGTAAAAAGATTATTTCTTATGTACAGTCTTGGTAGCAAGTTTTCCAACTAACAGTACCAATTGTTAATTGTTAGTACAGCTAGCAAACCCGATTGGTAATAGTGGGTACTATAAGAGCAGCCGCACTATACAACATACATATAGATATGCTGGTTCCTCACAGGGGTACTCTAATTTGTTATTATCTTATATGTTATATATATTTTTTAATGTAATTTTAATTCTAATAGAATGTTGTTAAGTTTAAATATACTGCCATATATTGGCATTGTAAAATGTATTATTACACTATGGATCAACAATGGCGCATGTATGTAATATTGGATATAAGTTATCACTATTGCCAATAATGCAAGCGTAGTATCCATTAGATGTTATTGGTACTTTTTAGTGTATGGCATATGATAACGGGACCGAGGCTTTTCGATTAAGGGTTTTTTTACATAGGCTTTTTTTCGATTGGCTGGCTTTCCTATCAATCATAATAGGCCTTTGGGTTAAATTCGACACCATAGCGTAACTGGTCACGCTTCCTGATGACGTAAACCAACGAAACGTACGTCGAGGCGCTAACCAGTTACGCTTTTTCCCTACCACTTCCGATTTCCGGGCCCGTTGGTTTTCCGACGGTGGAACGCACGCCGACTATCGAAATAGTAGTGCGACGGATTTTCGATCTATCTCCGAATGTAACGGCACTTCGATGGTATAACGGACGGACGCCGGCTAGTGAGACCACCAGCGCGACGGAGTACCGTACCACATCGCAATCTGCGGATTCGATTGGATATCGAAAAACGCCATTAAGCCTCAGTGCCGGGATCAGGGCACAATCCTGAGTAAGCAGCCATTTGGCATGTTACTTTTAAATTTATTTTAATAAACAGTATTTCACTATGATTGCTCCTCTGTTTTTACTTATATGAATGCTGGATCATCTGAACGTGCCTATCTGGATTACTCTGAGTCATCTTTTTGACACAAGCGGTTTATGACTTCTTTTTTAATTAAAAGAGTCCACTAGTATTGGTAAGGAGCCATTTCTATTGATCTCACCGGGTGCAAATTTATGGTGGAGGTTCCAGAACTGCAATATTCACATGTTTTTTGTTTGAATCAAGAATAATATTGGGTGCTTATTATTTAGCACTATTTGGACTTATTTTATTCATTATATGTTTTATGGTTTGATTCATTATATGGACACTGTAATACTAATATATGTTTTTCTAAAGATTGCAAATTTTTCTATGTATATATATATACACATAATTTGATGTTGTATTACTTAGCGCCCCTTCACTTCCGATTCCGCTGGGAAAACATGTCTGCTAGCCCGTACACACGATCGGAGAGGTCTGCTGAAACGGTCCGTCGAGTGAGGCTGCAGATGGGCATTGTTGACCCTCTTTTCCACTTTCAGTAGCTGCTGCATTTCTCACCCTAGGCTTATATTCAAGTCAAGAAATGTTTCCATTTTTTGTGTTAAAATTAGGTGTCTCGGCTTATATTCGGGTCGAGTTATACTCGGGTATATACAGTAATTCACCTTTACAGAAAAACTACAACGGTGACCCAACACTGGACCCCTTTCCCCGGTCCCCGCTGTACTCATTACCGGCAATCTTCAGCTGTCAGGACTCCCGAACCTGTTCCGCTGTTCTGGGGATTTGAAATCCCCTGAGCTTCCAGGACAGACCAGATAGACTAGAGTCTAATTGGTCATGCTGTCCACGAGAGCAGCAAGAATTTTAAATCCCCCAAACCAGAGCAGCGGATATGTGAACCCTGACAGCCGAGGATCGCCTGCAGTAAGTACAGCAGGTACCAGGGGTAGGGAAGGGGTTCATGTTAGGTGACCTGTACAGTTTCTCTGTAAAAGGTGAACTAACCTAAGCCGACCAAAATTCAGCCGGTTCAGCAGTGATCATTCGAGCAGCTTCTGTCAAAGGGACACGTTGGAGAGTTGCAGCTGGAGCCACTAATCAGTGTATTTTCTGGGTGCCGCCGTCAGACCCCCCCCCCCAGCTAGCGGGGGGGGGGGGGGTCTCCTTCCACATTGTTTTCCATTGGCTGAACGTTAAAAACGAACAGTGTCCGGGCAGCTTTAGCGTCACCTTGAAAATTACAGATCAAAAGACATCTGCCCATACGCTACAGCAGCCACTCTCAACCAGGGCGCCATAGAACCCAACGGTTCCTCCAAAAATTGCTAGAAGGTCCTTGAGCTGTGGATTAAGGCTGACCCCCCATTTGATGTGCCTCTAAAATTCTGGGTCCAAAGCTACATGGCAGTGCCAGCAACATGGCACCAATAATCCTTTCAGCTGCTCGTATGGGTGCTATTCTGACCACCACTGTGTTAATCATTTCCAACAAACATCTCAAAAGCTGGTCATGCATAGTTTGTTTTTTGTGTGAACATCTGTGTGAAGATCGTTCGGCAGAACATTCGATAATACCATCGATGACTATACAAATTTTCTATAAAAGGTCCTGAAATTTTTTGTTCAGGTGCCATGATGATCTTGTGAACTAAGTGAATGTGATTCAGAACGGCAATTGCCTTTGATGAGATCAGAAGAGAAAAAATTCCCATCCTTCTTTAAAGCGGAGTTCCACCCAAAAATGGAACTTCCGCTTAATCCCCTCCCCTCCCCCTTACATGCCACATTTGGCATGTAATTTTTTTGGGGGGGGAGTGGGGGCTTCAGTAGGAGTGGGACTTCCTGTCCCACTTCCTGCTTCCGCCGAGGGGATGGTAAAGCGATTAGGCCTAATCGCCTTACTGCAGCCCCTCCCTTTGGCGATCGTCTAGGACACTGACCAGTCCTAGACGATCGCCTGGCCAATCAGTGGTGGGCCGCGCGCATGCGCAGTGCAGTTTGCGCATGCGCAGTGGGTGTCACGGTTGGGTGCCCACAGTCGCAATGAGGATGCCGGCCGGGGAGGGGGGGAGAGGAGCGGAGCCCCGGTCGGCGCGTCGCTGGAACGTGGAGAAGGTAAGTGTCTGTTTATTAAAGCCAGCAGCTACACTTTTTGTAGCTGCTGACTTTTAATAAACATTACATTTGGGTGGAACACCCCTTTAATTTTTCTCGTTGCTGCGGTTGATTTTGATGTAGCCACACAAACTATTAGCAAATTGAACAATCATTTCAAAAACACCCCTTTTCAAAACGGGGTTCTACCAGTGTATAGTTAGCTTTGGAACTCGTTCATCTGGACATACTAAAGCACACGTGTCAAACACGAGGCCCGCGGGCCGAATCCAGCCCTCAAGGGTATTTCATGTGGCCCTCGTGACCTCTCCTGCAGCTGCAGGAGAGCTCCAGCCCTCCTCTGGTCCTACTCCAGAGCCTTACTTTCTGCTTTCAAGTAATGCATCCAGCAGTATAAGGAAAGGGGGGTACACTGATGTAAGGGAGAGTGGGGGGCTCAACTTCTGATGTGGCTCTTGACATCTAATGTAAAGGGGAGGGGATGCACTGGACATCTAATCTTATATACAACCCTTTTAAGGGCAATCATAATACTGATGCGGCTCACGATGAAATTGAGTATGGTACCCCTGTACTATAGCATGTCCGTGCGAGGTACGCGGTTCCCGCATGGGAATGCACAAGTGTTTCATGCATCCCCCTGCAGGCAGTCCCATTGAGGTCAATTGGGAAACAGTCGCTGCATTTACACAGCTGCTGCTCCCAATTTGACAACCATTTGGGTTCAGGTACACAGCCCCGAGCGAGGCCTTAGTGCTTACATCTGTGCACTTCACTGCAAAATATATATAAAAAAATAAATATTACAGATAAATGTAAAAAGGCAGTAAAAAAAAAAAATGTATAACCTGTATGCAAGTTGTTTAGTTCACCAAGCTGGAGAAAAACACGTTCCATGACAATTGTTTCTGCAGAAGCACTGCTTACAGAACCCATAGGAATGAATGTCAGCAGGACCATAACAAGTAGTATAAAGATAAGTTTTGTTTGCAGATCATAAACTGATCCCAGAATAAGAGGGATATTTACTTAGTGAATGTTAATGGATAAGATAATGAGGCTAATAAAAAGAACAGTTTCAAATTTATTATTAATTATTGGTCTGAAATGATCCAGATTAAAATTTGGCTAGGATTGCTATATATCATTCTAAATTGGCAATTTTCCCAAAAATTTCAAATATCGGCTACTAGAAACCATCCTAGTAACTTGGCTAGATTTCCAGTACAAATTACAGATTAGCACAGATTTTAGACACACCTGTGTTCTTGTCTCGCACATTGTGCAAGGACTCTAGTTTTGTATTCTTCACTTCTCAAAAAGATGCTAAAAAAAAAAAAAATCCTATGTTTGTACCTTTTACAATAAAAAAATACTATACATACAACTGTCACTACTATGCAGTATTCCATAGACCTTCAGTGAATTTTGAGATGAACTAAAGACTAAAAAAAAAAAAAAAAAAAAAAAAAAAAATCGCAGCAGAAGGGCTCTTTTGCTGCAGAAGAGACATGCAATGCAACCAGCAGACGACGGACACTGAAAGAAAATGGGGAGCAGATGCGAGGGACCATGTAGATGTCAGACCATTGGAGAATAGGCGCGTATTTTTGACTTTAGCTCTGCTTGATTATATAATGCATTCAAGGTTATCTGTGGCCATTGCAGCAAACTGACAGCCCACATGGGTTAGAAAGAAGCTCAAATCACTCCCCATTTAAGACCAATTGAAACCCCAGTTTAAAGCAGCTAAAACACATTCCAAGAAAAAAGGTGTGCACATTTTTAGTTTGTATTTGTTAAACAGCCACAGCCCGAGTAGAAAAGTCTGCAGCAGTGTGGCACCCTTGCTCTTTCTGAGGAAGCAGCGATCTCTTTGCAGAGGTCCATCGTGCCCTCTGCTGAGTCAGAGATTTGTTGATTGCAGACCTCCAGGTCTGACTCTCTAGGGGTATATCAGACCTCTG
This sequence comes from Rana kukunoris, assembly GCA_029574335.1. Classification (NCBI taxonomy): domain Eukaryota; kingdom Metazoa; phylum Chordata; class Amphibia; order Anura; family Ranidae; genus Rana; species Rana kukunoris. The sequence goes on along the minus strand of CM056051.1, from coordinate 47,336,133 downwards.
CAATGAAACCACTGCTTGGAATGAGACCAAGGGTCCAACTCTGCAGCCGCTGCACATGGAATGTATTTAGCTTGCTTGAACAGAGAGCTTAGTCAGTGTGCAGTGTGCACATGCTGCAAAGAAACCTAAGCCGCCATGTACACAAGGCCCTCTCTCCTTGCCAGCACACTCTGCTGCTTTTTGTGAGCAACCCAGTGAGACCCTGGAGACCCCCAAACTTACTAAGCGACTATAAACCTCTGGGTTCTGCGAGCATGGCTGCAGACTGATCCAGCATTCCACTATGCAGTGCTAAAGTGATTCTAAATTCAAAAAAATGTTTTACCTTAATGCAAGCCCTTCATTAAAGGAAAGAAATGTCCCAAAAGGTGTATTGCCCTACACCTCCCTAAACACTTCCCAGAGTCCTCTCTTGGCCCAGCATTTCACCCATCTGCAACAGTGATCTCCTCTCTTCTTCTTACATAACAGAGGCAACAGTGGGAGCCACTGGCTGTTGCAGTCAATCAAATCTTACGAGGGGAGAGCTGGGGGCAGGGCTGGACTGGGACAAAAATTTGGCCTTGGACTTCATCCAGACTGGCCCACTTTGACAGGTCTCTCCCATAGCGGCCGGACAACTTCTGTCCCACCGGCCACCCAATCCCCCACTTCCCCTCCACTAGCCATTCTACTTTATTAGAGTAGAATGGCTGGTACTGGTACTCTTATATGCAGTACCAGTGGAGTAGCTAGACATTATTTCACCCGGGGCAAAGAATCAGTTCGGTGCCCCCCCATGGGACAAGATTAGGCAGAAGTGAGAAACTCCCAGGCCATAGCTGTTGAGTCTGTCCCCTTCCCCGTGCTCCTTCTGGTCCCCCCCCCCCATGCTCCCTCTGTTGCCCCCCTGCTATTCTGGTCCCCCCTGCTTCTCTTTCCTCCCCCCAGGTGAGCAACAAAAGGAGCGGAAGGGGGGTGGGGCAGTCCACGGTCACTGAAGCTGGCCCACTGAGCCATCAGCCCACGGGGAAACTCACGGTAGTCCCAATGGCCAGTCCATCCCTGGCTAGGGGTGTGGACGAGTTGCACTGTGGCTATGGGGGCCCTCACAGAAGAGGAGGAGACTGCTGGGGTGGGATGTCAGAAAGAGGATGTTTGGGGATGCTCTGTGCAATACCATTATACAGAGCAGGTAAATATGTATTTTATTTATTTATTTAAAAAAAATTGCATCAACTTTAAGCGAGATGGTGCTCTATCAAAATACACATCATGCATAAGCATTATGCATATTACATCTATTACTATAGGTCAGGGGTCAGCAACCTGTGGCCCACCAACGCCTAGCAGTGCACGTGATGAACTCACGTGCACCTGGCACTGGACATTTTAAGTAAGAGCAGAGCGGAGCAGGGAGCTGAATGAGAACACTGGAGAGACAAACAGCTGCGCTGATAAGACAGCAGGAGCTTTCAGAGTTAACTGTTCAGGTGATTGGTTGCTAGGTGGTCACCAGATTGTTAATATGAAAAATGAACTCTGGAAGCGCTGTCTTATCAGCACTGCTATGTGTCTTTCCGTGTTCGTATTCAGCTTCCTACTCCGCTCTGTCTCCCTCTCTGGATATGGCAAGGTAGGAAAGGGCAGAGCTGTGGGTGGGGCTGTGTAATACACAGGGGGACTCTGAAATACATGGGGGAAGGCTGTGTAATATAAAGGGGACCAGAGGTGCAGGGCTATGTAATTTAAAGGGGGCCAGAGGTGCAGGGCTATGTAATGTAAAGTGGGCCAGAGGTGCAGCGCTATGTAATATAAAGGGGGCCAGAGGCGCGGGGGCTGTGTAATGTAAAGGGGGGAGCACCGACCTAGTGCATTGCCACATATAAACGTTTTATTAAAACCACGACTATGGACCGATTGAGTTCTGAATAAAGGGGTGCACCCCAGAAACGCGTCAGCAGTTTGAGGTACCGTCCAATCCTCTTGTCATCAGGTGCCAAGAGAACCAGCTTGATTGTCAGAAAAGCGTTTACCTAAGCTTGTTTTGTGAGTAGGACCATTGCTTTTATTCTATTTTTAATAAAACTTTTATATGCAGTAATGCACTAGGTCGGTGCGCCCTCCTTTGTTTCTCTTTCTTTTTAGCCATATGAACACCCATTGTTCTAAAGAGGGCTGCAAGACTATAGACCTTGCCTTAAACTAAAGACTGGACTACACTACTTGTGTTTAGCGAAACACCAGAGCGCAGGAGAATTTTGTAAAGAGGGCCAGAGGTGCAGGGTCTGTATTGTAAAGGGGGCCAGAGGTGCAGGGGTGTGTAATGTAAAGGGGGCCAGAGGTGCAGGGTCTGTGTAATGTAAAGGGGACCAGAGGTGCAGGGGTGTGTAATGTAAAGGGGGCCAGAGGTGCGAGGGCTGCATAATGTAAAGGGGGCCAGAGGTGCAGGGGTGTGTAATGTAAAGAGGGCCAGAGGTGCAAGGTGCTGTGTAATGTAAAAGGGTCCAGAGGTGCAGGGTGCTGTGTAATGTAAAAGGGTCCAGAGGTGCAGGGTACTGTGTAATGTAAAGGGGGCCAGAGGTGCCGGCGCTGTGTAATGTAAATGGGGCCAGAGGTGCCGGCGCTGTGTAATGTAAAGGGGACAAGAGGTGCGGGCGCTGTGTAATGTAAAGGGGACCAGAGGTGCGGGCGCTGTGTAATGTAAAGGGTACCAGAGGTGCGGGCGATGTGTAATATAAAGGGGACCAGAGGTGCGGGCGATGTGTAATATAAAGGGGACCATAGGTGCGGGCGATGTCTAATGTAAAGGGGACCAGAGGTGCGGGCGCTGTGTAATGTAAAGGGGACCAGAGGTGCGGGCGCTGTGTAATGTAAAGGGGACCAGAGGTGCGGGCGATGTGTAATGTAAAGCTCACCAGAGGTGCAAGGTGCTGTGTAATGTAGAGGGGACAAGAGGTGCAGGGTGCTGTGTAATGTAAAGGGGGCCAGAGGTGCAGGGGCTGTGTAATGTAAAGGAAACAAGTAAAGCACCTTAAAGTGAGGTAAACCTGTACTGTTATTAATACTATGTTAGGATTATTATTTTAAATTATTAGCAAGTGAATTCGGCCCTTCATGCATTCGCATACATTGAATGTGGCCCTTAAAGGGGTTGTAAAGGTAAAAGTTTTTTTACCTTAATGCATCCTATAAAAAAAATCTCACAGCATCGCCCCCCCCCCTGAGCCCCCGTTTTACTTACCTTACTGTTCGAAACTCCCGGGCGCGTCCACGTCATCCTCTTCGGTTCCCAGCCTGGCCGTTGATTGGCTAGGCTGGGCGGATTGAGAGAAGCGCAGTCATTGGCTGGCGTTGCTGTCAATCACAGCGGATGACGCGGCGCGGCGGGGGCGGGGCCGAGTGATACAGTCGGCGGCTATGTCCGCCGCTGTATCACGGGAGCGTGCTCGCAAAAGCTTTCCACCGTGCGAGCGCCCTCGCATGAAGATGGAAAGCTTTTGCGAGGAGGAGCCCAGACAGCCGCCAAGGGACCCCAGAAGACAGCTTTCCGGGCCACTCTGTGCCAAACGAACTGCACAGTGGAGGTAAGTATAACATGTTTGTTATTTTTTTTTTTTTTAAAACAACCTGACTTTAGTGTTCCTTTAAGTAGAAAAGGTTGCCGACTCCAGCCATAGGTATTAAAGAAAAAAAAATAAAGTCATCAGTTGCACACACTCCATAGGAATTCTTATCTTCACATGTATGGATAGCCCCTTTATTGTCTATAGCCACAAGTAGCACAAGTGCAATACGATGTCACTCGGCATGTACTAGAACATGAAGCATGCTGTGGTCAGGCCGGAGAACTGAGAAAACCACAAATGCTGCTTTGAGATCTTTGTTAATTGACATGAGGAGTGGAGGGCCTTTGGAGGAGCCTTTATTATTTCAGCTAACCTTTGAAAAAGGTTTGTCCCAGTACTAAATACCAGAAGTCTCCAATAGAAGGCGCTATTACTTGCAGGAATGTTAAGCAAAGTCACCTTCACTGCCCTTAAGTGAGAATGGCTGCTACCATTGCAGGCCTCTGATACAGGTGTTCAGCTCTATAATTGGACTCTCTTTGAGCATAACACAACTGAGATATTTCTGCTTTTAGGGTTTATTTTTAGCCTTTTTAAAGTCACGTCACATGGACCTTGCAGCTCCTTTTTTGCATACCTCTCCCTTCCACTCAACCCACTTCCTTTTCAGTAACGGCCACATTCATTAAAAGGGACTTTTTATTTGAAATCTACAAAGGCATTTCTCATTTTATGAAAAAGCCCAAACAAGTCCGCTCATCTTTAGTAATCTCCAATGTAGTCTATAGTAGTTAGGACAACCTAGTTTCATTAAAGTATAACCTAAGGCAAAACTCTGTTTTTAGTTTTGGATAGAGAGGAGAGGGATTAGAGCGCCTGTCAGGTATTTTTTTTGTTGCTTTTTGCCCCCTTAGGGAAAATTCACCCTTGCTATTTGTCCGGTTTACCATTGTCATCGAAAAAAAACACACACCACACACAAAATTTCGTCACCAGAACAGGAAAAGTAGAAAATCTTCCAACTAGGACATTAGTTCTGGCGACAGTCAGGGATTCCCTCGTGTTGGAGGGCTTACTTCTCACTTCTTGTTGGTTCAATAGAGAAGCTGCAGAAAACCATGTAGTACGTTTATCATGATTTTACCGCAATTCGCGGTTTATAATCTGCTCAACAAAAGTATAAAAAATGCAAAACACATACAAATTTTTTTTTGTCAAAAACGCAGTTGCAAAAAATGCTAAATTCACTGCAGAAACGGATCAAAAGCAAACTGCATAGGTGTGAATCGAGCATTCAAGTGGGTGCAGGTGCATGTCCCTGAATGCAGACAGTGTGAATTTGGGGGACATGCACCCACATAAATTGGAAGAGCGGTTGTGTCTGTGCAGCTGCTGCTTCACAAATATGAATGGGGCGGCCTGTTCATGGATGCATGAAATACCTGTGCATACCCGTGCTGGAAAAACGCAGCCCTCACACTCACAGGTGTAGACTTATGTACACCCATATGAATAGGATAAAACAAGGGGGGGGGGGGGTTCTACTCTCTGTCACCTATACCGTCATGTACTATTTTTTTTTTTGCTCCAAACCATGACTACACCAGGGCATAATAAACTCTGCAATGTTGCAGAATCTACTAATATCACAGAGTACATACTGAGCAGCGGATTTTAATATTGACTATACTTCAGGCTAAACCACATCGTACTCTGGGTTGGTCTCTAAGCAACAAATAACAGAAACAGCCGGGGACCAGCAGCAGCAGCTGTAGGTGATGAGTCACATCCTGCCAAGATCACCATGTCCCGGCATCACCAACCTAGACTTCCTCTTAGCAAGCTTCATCTGAGAAGTCTGCAGCTGAATGGAGTATATAGGCCTCCTCTACACTCAGCACCTGTAATGCAACATGTTAGGCCAGAAAGGAGCTCGATGAACAGTGACAGCAAGGGCACATTAAAAAGAGGAAGTAAACCCTCTCTTAAAAAAAAAAATATGCAAGACAAAGGCATAAAAAGCTAATATGCATAGCATACTAGCTCATTATGAATTACTTACCTGAGAATGAAGCCCCCGCAGCGGTCCTCGGACACCTCCTCCGTCGCCGCCATAATACCCGGAGTGACTTCCGGGTATCGCTGCTCCGGCGCTGTGACTACCTGGAGCAGCGATGACGTCACACCTGCGCATGCGCGCCGCGGCATGATGCTGTTAGTAGCGGCACGCTCAGTGCACCGCTGTCTACGGCACATGCGACGTAGACATCGGTGCCGTCTTTCCGTGAAGGTTAAGGAGATATTCCTTGCACCTACAGGTAAGCCTTAGGCCCCTTTCACACTGGAGCAGGAGGTGCGCTTACGGTATAGCGGCGCTATACCGTCGGAATTGCAGAGGAATTGCGGCGGTATTCGGCCGCTAGTGGTGCGGTTTTAACCCCCCGCTAGCGGCCGAAAAAGGGTTAATGCAATTAGGGCCGAAACAACTAATCGATTGACAACTAATCGATTATGAAAATAAATCGATTACAATTTTCATAATCAATTAATCGGCCAGTAACATAATGGGGTTAAAAACAACTAAAATTAGCCCTTTATAGTACAAAAAAAGCAAATCGCTACTATAAAAATATTACTTTCACTGTCCCACAGTAAAATAATAAAAATAAAAAATAAATGAACCCCTTACAGTAGCGATTATTTGCTCTTTTTGTACTTATTTTTGTTTTTTTAACCCCCATTATGTTACTAAGCATCTCAGGCCAGGGTCACACCTTTGGTGCTTTTTGCAGAAACACACTACAGTTCATTTACATGTTTTCCTATGGGACACGTTCACATCCATGATTTTTCCATGATCCAGCTGCTGTGTATTTGGAAAGGGCAAGGACTTTTTAACGCAAAACGGTGCAATTTATTTTTATTTTTTTGGTCCAATATACTTCAATGGAGAAGCTGCAGAAAAGCATGTAATGTGTTTTGTGGCAATTTGTGTTTTGTAATCTGCCCAACAACAAATTGGCCCAGAAAAATTTAAACATTTAAAACATTTTTTTAAAGTGGATGTCACAATGTAGAGTATAAGATTTCCTATCATCTGTGCCCAGTCTTGCCATACAGAGTTAATCCAGTGCGGAGTAATCCTCTTTTAAAGTTCAGTGCAAATTAACAGAATTCCAGATAAAAACTTGCCAAATTATAAAGTCCGTTTCTCTGTTATTGCTTTCAGTAACAGGGTATTTACATATCTAGCTTGGACATGTTTATCATAACAAGAGGTCTATTACTAGGATGTGTTATGACGTTATATCACCTCATGTTATGATAAACAAAACATAACATATGATAAACATGTCCAAGCTAGATATGTAAATAACCTCTCACTCAAAGCAAGAAGAGAGAAAACTGACTTTTTATCTAGGCAGGGTTTTATCTGGAAGGCTGTTCATTTTCACTGAACATAAAAGAGGATTTCTCAGCGCTGGATTAACTCTGTGTGGCAAGACTGGGCACAGATGATAGGAAATATTATACTCTACATTGTGACATTAAAAAAAAATGAATTTTTGTTGGGTTTACATCCACTTTAAAGGCTATTATCCGATTAATCGAAACAATAATCGCCCAACTAATCGATTATGAAAATAATCGTTAGTTGCAGCCCTAAATGCAATATTTTATGCAATATGTTTTTTTAGCAGAAAGCATAAAAGGTTTTTGTTTTGTTTTGAAATTTTCTGTATTTGTTTTGGTTTACCGTATTTATCGGCATAAACCGCGCACTTTTTTCCCCTTAAAATAAGGGGAAAAACGTGGGTGTGCGATATACGCCGATACCCGCGCTCAGTTTGAACTGAGCCGCCGACATATACCGAGTGCAGTATACTCAGGTACATTTGGCCAGGCTCGGCTTCGCTCGTAGTCACGCTCTGTGACGTTTATGCGCGAGAAGCCGAGCGTGGCCGCGTGTGCCCGAGTGTACTGCGCTCGGTATATGTCGGCGGAGGCTTCAAACTGAGCGCGGGAAGCGGGGATTCGACTCGGACAGCGCTGGAGAAGCTGTGAGGACACCACCGAGGCCACAGACGGACGCCGGACCGGACGATGGACGCCGGGCAAGACACCAAAACTGTAAGTAATACCCCAGTATTTATTGGGGTATTGCGGGAGCGCGCAATACCCCAATAAATACGGCATAATAATAAAAAATAATTAAAGAACCAAGTGGTGATCAAATACCACCAAAAGAAATCTCTGTTTGTGGGGAAAAGGACATACATTTTATTTGGGTACAGTGTTAGAAATGTTTTGGTTATGAAGGGGGTAAAATCCTCCGGAGGTCAAGTGGTCAAGGCAATTGAAAAAAATAGCTATTCTACCACTTCTTTAATTTAAAGGCACATGATGTCTAGAAGTGAGGTCATCCTCTGCCTGACTAGGCTTTTCCTTCACCACCTCAAGGAAGAATCATGAGCTCTGGTCACAGGGCTTCCCTTAATAGGAACAAAGCTCTGCAGAGCAAATTTAATATCAACACTGTGACTAATCATGTTTTTGCAAAAGCCTAGGATGATACTGCACCCTTCTCAGAAACCACATGACCGAACCTCATCATCACAAGCAGACCGACACCACTTTGGTTCATGCAATTTAGGCCCTATTCTGATGCGGCTAAAAAAAAAAAAGTGTCACGTGCGAGTTTGCTGAAGTGTAAATTGCATCAAATTCGCATTAGAATTACACTAGACACGCAGAAATCACACTGAATTCGCACCGCAATCACACTGAAAAACAGATATCATTTGCACTGCAGCAGTGTGAACTGAGCCCGATTCAGAGAGAACTTTACTGTCAGACTGAAAAAAAAATGTTGCTTTCAAAAAGGCGTTTTACGATAACCAATGTGCACATTGTGACATTTAAAAGAGAAGTCAAGTTTTTTTTTTCTTTTAAAAAGGGGAGGTCCATCCAATTAAAAAAAAAAAAAAAAATAATACCAGCAGCTACAAATACTGCAGCTGCTGACTTTTAATAAATGGACACTTATCTGTCCAGCACGCCCACGATGTCGGCAGCCAAGCAATCGCTCGTCTCTCGGCTGCCCCCGCCGCCATCCTCAGTGAGGGAATCAGGAAGTGAAACGTTGCGGCTTCACTGCCCGGTTCCCTACTGCGCATTGCCTGGTCCATCCTCACTGGTCCCCTATGTCCCCTGGGGCCAGGGTGACATGAAGGGGCGTAACTCCCACAGGAGTCTATTCCCGGAAGTGGGTGCAAATACCTGTATTATACAGGTATCTGCACCCCCCTCCCCCTGAAAGGTGCCAAATGTGACAACGGAGGGGGGGGGGGGGTTCCGAAAAGCAGAGGTTCACTTTTTGTGTGGACCTCCACTTTAAGTAATCATACTTACCTATTGGTCTTTGGTCTAAAGCTGCATCTGTCCCCTGCCAGCTCTAAGGCTGAGAAACGAGCAATCAAACACAGTTGATCACTCTGTTCTCAGTGCTCCTTGAGCAGAGAGCTGGTGACTATCAGTCACCAGCTCTCTGCTGTGCCCCCCCCCCTTGCACTCACTGGAGAACTGGGGCTGGGCTGTGGAGGGGGGGGGGGAGCGGCTGGCTCAGGCTCTCAGTGGCTCGCTGAGAGTCTAAGCGGAGTGTCCTTTCAGGCATCCGAGTGGACCCAAGACCATATGGTCATGATCCTTCCTGAGCCTGGAGTGGCTCTGTGATGTCTGCAGACTTCAGCCCGCTGTCTGCTGAAAACGGGTCACAGGAGTGCAAAATGAACTCCTGTGAGCCATAAGAGATGTACTGCCAAACAAGCTTTGGCTGTACTTCTCCTTTAGATCTGTGATATAGAGTGGAGTTCAGAGACGCAAGGAAAATGCCCGAAACTGGTGTTCCAAGACGAGTGTATTGGTGCATCTACACTGTATGTTTGTGTGTTTTCCCCCAAAAAGAAGCTTCTGCTCCTTTTCGGGGACAGGCTTCATGCAATTTTTAAAGGCAGGGTTTGCCATGATTGCCGCAAAGGAGTCGCAGCAGAATCGCACCGTGTTTGGGATGCCATTGAAGGTAATGACACCGAAACGTGCGTTTCATGTTCTGCAGCAACTGCCATGCAATTTGGGCTTAATTGACAGAATTGTGGCGATTCCGCCCCTGATTCCAAATTGCAAAGTGTGAATGGGGCCTAAAGTATTCAAGAATTGTTATAATCTTGATCTACGTATATTTTGTTTACACAGCACCTTCTGGGCATGACAGCAATGAAGAAGGGTAATCATAAGGACTTTCTGTGCCGGGTCACTGTATTCTTGTGGTGAGAGATGGGAGGTCACAGTAGAATGCTGACCCCAACATTCCACACGCACTCCCAGCTGAGCGACTAACGCGATCGAGTCATTAACTTCTAACAGCAAAAACATAGCTGCCCTAACAGAATCGGAATAATGCTGCATTAATAACCATTCATCTGCTGGATGTGAAGAACGTCTGTGTGACTGTCCACATCGAATACATTGTGAAACGGACAGGAAGGACTGCATCATTTAGGTTTTCAACTGCAATATGTGGTTGTCCCCCTTCCTATGCAGACGTGTCAAGCTGATCTCCAAGCACACTGCTAAATACAGTAAAAATAATATACATATACACAAGGTTTAAGCAGCCAAATGGTTTTGAATACTGTTTAGCTGCTCTGATCCACCCATTCTTTTACTGTCCCAACCCATCTCCTGACAGTAAGGATGAGCTCAGGCGTGTTTGCAACTCCACGTGCCCGCCAGGAAATAGACACTCTGCCGCGCTTATCACAGGCAGTGGGACATTTCCCGATCCGCGGCTGCACAGATCAAGAAATGTCTCACTGCCTGTGATTAGCGCTGCGGAGTGTCAGCTTCCTGGTGGGCGCAAGGAGTTGCAAACACGCCTGAGCTCATCCTTACCTGACAGTACAAGCCTTGGGGGCACTCTGCACATGCTCAGTTTGGTGTGTATTGCTAGAGTTTTTTTTTTAGGTGGGTGCATGTGATCAGCACAGGTCCAATCAGCACTGTCCAGACAAAGGGCCAGGGGTCCGGTAGCCTCATAGGACAGTCAGAGAAGAATAAAAAGTCCTCCTACAAGCTTTAACCAGACACTGATAGAAGTCACAAGACTGCTATATACTGCTGTTCCAAAAAGGTATTTCGCAGTATTTACTAAAATAATTGCATTCCCATGTTCTGTGTCCTGTGGGAGACCAGATATAGTGAATGCAGGATCTTGGTTTAGTAACACTAGTTACTAGTACCAAGTGTCATTTCTCTCTACTATCAGCGCGATTCTCTTCCGTCAAATTTTCCTGACACAAAGAGAAAAAAGGCGACAGGGGAGGGACCTCTAGGTGATTGACAGCATCAACTCTGTTTCTGTGTGCTGTGGAGCGTGCCCCTTCCCTCCAATCAGCTGTCAGAGCTCTCTATACTGAGCTCTGCAGAGGGTAACTTCAGCTCTCCGCCCTTCTTTTCTTAGAGCTCAGATAAGCTTTATAGATTCTGGACTTTGAATGACTATAGAGGAGAGAGAGCTGCAGATAAAACAAGTACAACTTATATAGCCGGATTAGTTTCATCTCTGTATATCACCTGAGGCCAGTCACTTCACTGGATATATGTGAGGGTTTACAACACCTTTAATAAATATCTGGCTTTAAAAATAAAGCTACCAAGCAGCTGAATCCATGATCTTGTTTTAACCAATGCCATTTACAAACAGTGTACTGACAGCAAGGGGTTAAAGGGCATCTATCTCAATTATAGAGCCATGTTGGTGTGACAAACCTTACTCACTGTACTGTATCTATGAAGGAGCAGCACTGTCACCCTAGGATAGGATGTTAGGACTACAGAATACCCCCTACTCCACTCCCCTATAACACAGTGTGGAGGTGTTCTGTAGTCCACTGAGAGTGCCAGACAGGTGTTCTAATGCTGCTCCATTCTATCCAAAACTAAAAAAGAATAAAAAAATGGTTTAATTTATAGCTTATAGACTGGAGAAGAGTTTTTGACCACTAATTATACATTAGTGAGTGGTTTTATGTATTTAAAGGATCCTGAAATTATTGCAAAGGAAAGTGTTGTCTTTTTAGAGTTTTATGAGATTTATATCATTGGTTATCCGTACCTCTTTGCTTCCTCCAAATGGCACAGGTATTCATAGGCTACATTTTGACGTCTCCGCTCATCCATCTCCTCTGCTGTGAGCCGTTCATCGTCCAGCACCGCTGTGGAAATAAGATTGCAGACATTAGGTATCCGACCATAACCGAATAAAAAAAAAAAAGCAAATCCAACATCTCCACACAGAATGCATTCTCTGGAGGCAGGGCAGTAGTTTTAATAAGAACCAATCATTCCCATTGTCGGTTTTGCAACACATATGGGAAATTAAAGGAAATTTGTACTTAAACTGGCTGTAAGCATCTGAAATGAGAAATGAGCAAAGCATATTCTTCTATAGCGTGCACTTGCCTCTACCCAAAGCAGCTAGTGTGACTTCTGTCTATCCCTCATTTATCTGCCATCTGCTTGAGTCACTTATGGCAATTTATGTCAACATCAGTACACAGCGTCCACTCAGGTCTCAGATTACACTCAGCTCTGCTGTGCAGTGTGTGACATCAGATCTCTGCCCCCTGACATCTGGAACTGCGAAATGCTGTGTAAAGTCTGTACCTTGAACATATGTAGAGGAGAGAGGGCTGCAGATAAACAAGTGCAACTTACGTAGGACGATTGGTTTCATTTCTGTGCATCACCTAAGCCCAGAGCTGTCTTAATGAGAGGGCTCACCTGGGCCCCAGCTGCATGAGGGGCCCCTGCACTTTCCTCAAAGCAGCTGATCTTTAAGCCCACACTGCCCCAAAATTGGGGGGGCCCCCATGATGGCACTGAGAGTGATAGATACACAGGGGAGGCAATCTGCCTCCTACCTACTTGATGTCCGTTTACCTGCACTGTCATCATTGTAGGGGCCCCAGAGCATTACTTTGCCCAGGGACCCATGATGCCATTTCATTGTAGGGGCCCCAGAGCATTACTTTGCCCAGGGACCCATGATGCCATTTCATTGTAGGGGCCCCAGAGCATTACTTTGCCCAGGGACCCATGATGCTATTTCATTGTAGGGGCCCCAGAGCATTACTTTGCCCAGGGACCCATGATGCTATTTCATTGTAGGGGCCCCAGAGCATTACTTTGCCCAGGGACCCATGATGCTATTAAGACGGTCCTGCCTAAGCCTAGTCACTTCCGTTGATATATGTAGAGGTCTACAACTATTGTAACTTGCTGCTTTTTTTTCCCCGGGTCAGGGACTAAGAAAATGTGGCTGAAAGTTTTGCTGCACTCCTTCCTACATTCACATTTTCTGCATAATTACTTTAGGACACGTGCAATTAGGATTTTTAAAGGGTTATTAAAAAGGAAAAAAAATAATTTAACAAACATGTTACACTTATCTCCACCGTGCAGAAGGCTGCAAGGGGGGGTGGTCTTAAATTCCATACATCGCCGCAATCGCTGTGTGCCAATCTTAACTTGAAGTGGGAGGGGGTACCTGCTTTAATGGGCAACATGCTAGAGCTGCACAATTAATCGTTAAAAAAATCGTGATCTCGATTCAACCCCCTGCCCACCGATGATCTCCAATGCAGAGTTTGACGATCCTTTCATATAACAAGCTGTCAAAAGTAAATATCTGGGCAGTCTGCCAAGTTTTTAACAGGAAACATTGTAACCAACTTCCTTCTTAGATCAACCTTCTGTGTGTAAATGCAGGAAATTTAACCACTGAGCCCTCATGAACACATTTTTACAGAAGCTGTATTTGTCAGTAGACATTTTTTTCTACAGTCATTAAACTCTCCATCATGTTATGTCCAGGCACACATAGGATGTTATCAGCAGTTTTGGGAAGTGGCGTTTTTTGAGCAGTAAAAAAAAAAAAAACTAGTGGGTTCTGAGAGACGTTGTAAAAACGCTCCAACGCTGATAAACGTCGATAAACGCTGATAAACGCTCAAAAACGTTGTTCAAACATCACTCACCAGCGTTTAACGTTGATCCATTGAAAAAAAAAAAGATGCTAACGTGGAAAAATACTAAAACAAACCAACGCAATTGAACGCTATTGAACGTTAAAAAAAAAAAAAAAAAGCTGAAAATAGTTGAAACTCACTACCAAGTTACTGGTGTTTTTATAACGTTATGTTAATGTCCAGTGAAAAAAAAAAAAAAACAGAAACAAGAAAGCGCCGCTGAGTAATCTAATTTAATTCAACAACAGCAAAAGTATTCCAACACTTACATCTAGGGGCACTCTGATGCAGTCTGAGATGCTAGTGTCAAGGGCTTCAGTGCAGTCCGGAAACAATGTGGGAGGCTGGAAAAGCTGTTCAATGGAGGAGCGTCAGGCGTTCTTTAACCATAGAGGGGCCGACTGCAAAGTCCATATGTAGATGTTATATTCTCAGCTGATCCGCCGCGCCGCTGGTCCGTGATGTCACTGGGACTGATACTGCACTTGATAAAGGAGCGCGCAGGTCTTCTATTCACCTAGCGCTGGCTCTGAAACGCGTTGTGTCCCTCTTTGGCCACCGTCCCAGTGACATCACGGACCAGCGGCGCGGCGGATCAGCTGAGAATATAACATCTACATATGGACTTTGCAGTCGGCCCCTCTATGGTTAAAGAACGCCTGACGCTCCTCCATTGAACAGCTTTTCCAGCCTCCCACATTGTTTCCGGACTGCACTGAAGCCCTTGACACTAGCATCTCAGACTGCATCAGAGTGCCCCTAGATGTAAGTGTTGGAATACTTTTGCTGTTGTTGAATTAAATTACTCAGCGGCGCTTTCTTGTTTCTGTTTTTTCTCTTGTATGATTTGAGCTGACTTCGCTCCTGGAGAGAGCAGCCCTGAGTATCCACAATTACCCCTACATTGGTATTGTCACGATCAAGTTCCCCTCTTGGACTCACACCCAATGGACTAGACTTTTATTATATTTATATTTATTCTTATGTGGATTCTGTTTACATGGTCACTCAGAGCGCTGTAATCCTGTGCTAATTTTGTTAATGTCCAGTGTGCATGAGGCTGAAAGTCTAAACCTTTTTCTGACACTTGTTTAAGTTAAAAAATATCAATATTTTTTGCTAGAAAATTATGTGGAACCCCCAAAAATTATATATATTTTAACAATGACCCTAGGGAATAAAATGGCAATTGCTGCAATATTTTATGTCACACTGTATTTGTCTGTAGTTTGCTCTTTCAAATGCATTTGGGAAAAAATACACTTCATTGAAAAAAAAAAAAAAAAAAAAAACAGTAAAGTTAGCCTAATTTTTTTTTGTTTTAGACCCCTTTTACACTGAAGCGTTTTTACAGCGTTTTAGCGTTAAAAAAAGGAATATTAAAACGCTCATAAAACGCTCTCCATGCGTCTCAATGGGCCCTTTCACACTGAGCATCTCTGGAGTAGCTTTTGGGCACTGAAAAAAAAAAATCACGATTCCCATTTTAGCCAGAATCATGCAGCTCTACAACATGCCCCTATTCATATGGCTTGAACCACCAGAACCCCCTTCCCTGTGACATTTCCCTGCTCCGCCCACACAGGCACATCATTCATTCACAAGGATCTGTGAAAGAGAAAACTGCAAGTACCGAACGCCACTGCAGCAGACTGCTTGTAGTTCTTAATGATTTGCGGGGGCGCCAATGAGCACTCTTGTAGCTCATTCACAAGCCCTGTCGCTGTCATACTGACAGCCTGTATGAAGGTGCTGGCAGAAAGCTGAAGGGCTCATCTGCAGGAGTCTGACAGTGCATGCAATTTTCCGGTGAAAAAAGGTGAGTCTTAAAGCAATCAACCTATTTATACACAAATACACGTTGGCAGCAGAGACGGAACTCTGAATTCTTTAGATAAAAATCAATAGTCAGGGAGAAGAAAAAAAAAAAATAAAAAAAAACTTACACATCACACTTCCTTTTTGTATCTACAACAAAAGCAATGTTTCCTTCCATTACACGAGCTCTGCAAACATTTCTCACTATAAACAAGTAACACACACCTACTTATAATGAAACATTGACATTGAAACAGACATCCGGTCACAGATTAGGAATGCCAGAGGACAAGTCACTGCTGGGCTCCAGCTAGCACAGTGCTAGAACTAGCATACACCAGGCAAATATAAAAGTCTTTCATTAACCACTTAAGCCCCGGACCAATATGCTGCTAAATGCCCAAAGGCGTTTTTACAATTCGGCACTGCGTCGCTTTAACAGACAATTGCGCGGTCGTGCGACGTGGCTCCCAAACAAAATTGGCGTCCCTTTTTTCCCCACAAATAGAGCTTTCTTTTGATGGTATTTGATCACCTCTGCGGTTTTTATTTTTTGCGCTATAAACAAAAATAGAGCGTCAATTTTGAAAAAAAAAACAATATTTTTTACTTTTTGCTATAATAAATATCCCCCAAAAACATATATCATTTTTTTTTCCTCAGTTTAGGCCGATACGTATTCTTCTACCTATTTTTGGTAAAAAAAATAAAAAAAAACCCCGCAATAAGCGTTTGACGATTGCTTTGCGCTAAATTTATAGCGTTTACAAAATAGGGGATAGTTTTATTGCATTTTTATTATTTTTACTACTAATGGCGCCGATCAGCGATTTTTTTGTGACTGCGACATTATGGCGGACACTTCGGACAATTTTGACACATTTTTGGGACCAATGTCATTTTCACAGCAAAAAATGCATTTAAATTGCATTGTTTATTGTGAAAATGACAGTTGCAGTTTAATAGTTAACCACAGGGGGCGCTGTAGGATTTGTGTGTTCCCTGTGTGTGTTTACAACTGTAGGGGGTGTGGCTGTAGGTCTGACGTCATCGATCAAGTCTCCCTATAAAAGGGATCACTTGATCAATGCAGCCGGGGAGCGGTCGCGAGCGGGCGGCTAGAAACGAATAGCCGCGCCCTCGTCCCGGATCACTCCCCGCGGGTTTCCGACTGCCGCATGTAGCGGGGGGGGGGTCGCGATCAGACCCCCGACCCGCGCAAAGGCAGGGACGTAAATATACGCCCGCCCACCTGCCTGTACGTGCCCTTTTGTGGACGTATATGTACATGCGGCGGTCGGGAAGTGGTTAAGGTTCACATATGTGCGGCTGTGATTCCCAGCATGCTCACCGGTTCAGGTCCAAATTTATGCCTGATTTGGACCAGAAATCGGACCCAGAGATACATAGGACCTTTTTGGAATGCAGACCACGGCCGCCCCAGTGAACTGGATGCGGTAAAAACCTGCATCCAATTCGCACAAATGTGAACCCACCCCAATACATTATATATATATATTTTTTAATGCAAGCAGTGTAACTGCCTGAAGTTGACTTGGTATTTGCCTCTATTATATAGGAGTTCTGTGGAGGGATTGGCTTCGGGCCGAAACAACTAGTCGATTACGAAATGAATCGATTACAATTTTCATAATCGATTAATCGGCCAGTAACATAATGGGGTTAAAACAACTAAAATTAGCCCTTTATAGTACAAAAAAGCAAATCGCTACTGTAAATATCACTTTCACTGTCCCACAGTAAAAAAATGAACCCCTTAGGCTTCATTCACACCTAAGCGTAGGCGATTTGCGGTGTTATTTACCGCGATTTGCCGCGACAAAACAAAGTTTTTCCCCGCGGTTTTGTACAGGTCATTGGCATCAATGTAAAACACCCAAGCCGCCCGATTCACGCGTCAAAAAAGGGTCTGGGACTTGTTTGAAATTCAGGCGTTCGTCGTTCTTTCGGCGTTCGACGTTTTGCGTTGGAGATGTGAACCATCTCCATAGAGAATTATGTTATTTTTCCCCTCTAGCGTCTTTGAGCATCGCGCTTCAGGCGACAAAACGCTCAGATGTGAATGCAGCCTTACAGTAGAGATTATTTGCTCTTTTTGGACTTATTTTTGTTTTTTTACCCCCCATTATGTTACTAAACATCTCAGGCCGGGGTCACACCTGTTTTTTGGTGCTTTTTGCAGAAACACACTACAGTTCATTTACATGTTTTCCTATGGGACACGTTCACATCCATGATTTTTTTTCAGCTGCTGCGTATTTGGAAAGGGCAAGGAGTTTTTAACGCAAAACGGTGCCAGGCGGATTTGAACGGACGCTCCGTGTGAAAGAGCCCTTTAAGTTGCATTAGTGAAATAAATGAACTTTTGCATGATATTCACATTTTTTGAGTTTCACCTGTAGTGTGTAGCTGAAATAAAAATAAAAATGTAGACACCACAGACTTCCGTCAAGGGACATCCTTTTATCTATCTGAGGCTTTAACAAAGCGAATAATAGACACTGTTAAGGGAAGTAGAATGAAAAGCTAGACAACTGTAAATGCCAATAAAAAAGGTAAAACACCAGCTGCCTCTCACAAACACATTTATCAAATGATTATACTGTATATTCTAGTAAAGCTTCCAAGTCTTGCAGAACATTGGAGGATTTGCGCTTTATTACTGTTTAGTGACCACTTAAATTTTTCCATCTTCTGCAAAACAAGTCAGTGTGCCTCCCACTCTACCACCACCAATGCCAACCCTGAAGCATTGCCCTCAACTGTGGTCATCATGTTGTGTTTTTTTAATTGCACATTATTTCACTTTGCAGTCAAATTCCAGCATTTTCGCACACCTGGGAGGCACAGGTCCAACATGGTCGAAAAAACAGACAGAAGTGCACTTTGAACAAGGGAATGTCCTGAGACTCAATATAGAGTCCACAATAGGGTGCTCTGCCTTTGATTTCCTCCCGACAACAAGCAAGCAGCAAAATCCAGTATAGGAATCCGGCTCTCCAAATCCTTTGAAAACTGGGCGACTCTGCAAGGGATCAGGTTCCTGAAGGCGGCTGGGGGCAACAGCGGCAGAGGAAGTCTTTGGAGGTGGCTGGGGGTTTCCTCACTAGGCCCGGTGCTTTGCAAGGGCACTATGGGAGACTGGCAAGGACTGGGGGGCACTGTGGGAGGTTAGGAGGGCACTGTGGGGGTTCAGGATTCTCAGGGGACCATGCAAGAGGCACAGGGGGAGCTAGCAGTCACTATGGGAAGTTAGGGATTTGCAGCTTAAAGCGGGGGTACACCCTAAAAAAAAGTTCTAACATTACATTGAGCCGACTGGTTAGACTGAGAGTATGCTGCTTTTTTTTTTTTTTGCCGTACATACCTTGTTAGCGCTATTTTATCTCTCGGCTTCCGGGTATGATTCTTGTGGGACTGGGCGTTCCTAGTCGCAGGCTAATTGATTGACGTTCTTCCGACCAGCGCATACTGCGCGTCACGACTTGCCGAAAGAAGCCGAACGTCGTTGCGCAGGCGCCGTATAGAGTTGGCTCTATACGGCACCTGCGCAGCGGCATATAGAGCCGGAAAAAAAAAGGCAGCATACTTTCAGTCTAACCAGTCGGCTCAATGTAATGTTAGAATTTTTTTTTTAGGGTGAACCTCCGTTTTAAAGCCCAGCAAGAAGGAGGCCATGGCCCACCAGTAGGCCATGGCTTGGTGCTTAAGAACCACCAACTTGTCTAGAAAACTTTTTTCCTTCAGGACAGAAAGTTCTCACTAACACTATACCAGTTGCAGGCAGTGACAGATTGAAGAAAGGTGACCTGTAATGCTTCCTGATAGGAAAAAACTAACATAAGGCTTGTGGGCAGGGTCACTGATAAGGCAGTACAGCCTGCCCTCCTGTACTTGGCCGAGTCCCATCAGTTCAAAAGGGGCGCTGGGCAGGAGGTCTGGCTGGATTGTCTTATTGCAGACACCGAACCTCTTCTGCCACCCCCTGCAGTGCTGCCAGCTTTTCCTCTTCTTTCCCCCTCCGGCTGCACTGCAGAGGGAATTGTTCTAGCATATGCACCCCTTCCATCTGGCCCCCCCTGTGTGCCCCTTTCCCCCCGCAGAGCTGCTGGCTTCCTTCCTCTTCTCGGCAGCTGCTGTGGGCACACAGGAGTGTTTCAGGATGGAGACCGAAGTAAGGGGCTGCTAAATATGTCATTTACTGACCCCTTCTTTTTTCTGAATAAACACATTGAGCAATCTGTACCAATCATACTTGTCCATTCATCACCGAAGCATAGTAAACTATGTTTACTATACTTCAGCTTGTGAATGAGCAGGATGCCTCTGAGCGCTTCCTATTCACTCACCTGTGCAGTTAAGGCTACTGAGAGAGGGACTGATAAAGGTGAGGGGGGCCCTGTCAGATAGGCTATATGGGGCCCCGTCATTTCGAACAGCAGCCCTGCTTGTAGGTTAAAGCAAAATAACTGCTTTTGTTCATGTACTTTAAAGTTTCACTAAGCCCCTCTTCACACCTGAGTGTTTTCTGTGCCATGTCCAAAGCGTGACAACCCTTAAGATAAAGAATCCCATTATTTTCAGCGGGCCTTTGCATATGAGAGCATTGGGTGACTAACCATATATGTCTTGTGACGCTCAAAAAGTACATGAGCGTCTTTGAGGCAAGAAAAACATTTATTTGGCCATAGACTTTAATGGGAGCGACTGAAAAAACATTACGCTTGTTTTTCTGGTGCTCCCATTTAAAAGTCTATGTGAACAAAAACACAAGATTCTGCTTCTGTACTACAAGGCGCACATGGAAACACACAACTCCTCTAAATCACCGGGATACACTCATGCTCAAGTGTGAATAAGGGCCAATTCACACTAGAAACTGCATGTGAATCACACAGGAACGGGCTTGTGCTGCATGTTCCTGTTCTTTTAACATGCAGTTCTGTGCAGAGCGATTTCAGCCCATTCATTTTAAATGGGCTGAAATCGCACCGCACCAAAAATAATGCATGCACTACTTTTGAAAATGCACTGCAACTGCGTTTGCACTGCAACTACTTTTGATAATGCACGTATAAACTATGTTTGTACCATGCGATCCGACACAGGCAAGCATAGTGCGTCTGCGAGCTGTGTTTGGGGTGTTAACTTTGCACTGCAGAATGCAAGGGCGGTGCATTTTAAATACAGTGTAGGAGACCGGCACAGAACACAAGCAGGGTTAGCGCTGCTCTAAAGGGAATCTATGATACGAATACAGTATTTGCCATTACTGCTTTGGTTTTTATAAATGCAGAGTCTGAAGCTGTTCGACTGATCCTGGCCCTACTACCTGATGAACTACTAGTGGTGCAACGGATCATCATTGATCCGTGATCTGAACCGAAGATATTGATCTGAACTAGAGGTCGACCGATATGGGTTTTTCTCCGGCCGATGGTGATGCCGATATTTAGAAATTTGGGGCGACCGATGGCCGATATATGATGCCGATTTTTAATTTGTATTGGTGGCACTGGCTCGTGGCACTAATTGGCACTGGAAGGAAGATGGCACGAGCAGAAGGCACTTATTGGCACTGGCAGGTTGCACTGGATGGCACTGAAAGATGGTACTAGCAGGTGGCACTGATTGGCAGGTGGCACTGGTTGGCACTGGCAGGTGACACTGGCAAGTGGCACTGGTTGGCACTGGCAGGTGGCACTGATGGCTTTAGTTGGCACTGGATCGCACTGGCAGGTGGCACTGGATGGAAGGTGGCACTTATTGGCACTGGATGGTGCCACTGGTATTGGCACTGGCAGGTGGCATTGGCGGATGGCACTGGATGGAAGGTGGCACTAATTGGCACTGGATGGTGGAACTGGTATTGTTACTGGCAGATGGCACTGGTATTGTTACTGGCACTGACAGGTGGCACTGGTGCAAAAAATGGTGTCACCTCCCCTCAGTACAGACCCCTCCCCCTCCAGTATAGACACCCCCTGTAGTACAGACACCAGAGCGGTGTGTGTCCCTTGAGCGCGGGCCCCTCCTTCTCTGTGGGCGTAAACAGAGGAGGGACGACGTGCTGGGTGTACCAAGATGGCCGTGGCTCCGGAGCTAGGCCGAAGCCGTGGTCTTTCCTGATGTTGTGACCATGGCGGCAATCCGCAGGTTGCCGCCGTGGTCACAGCATCAGGAAAGGCCGCGGCTCCGGCCTAGCTCCGGAGCCACGGCATCGCTAGCGGAAATCGTAAAATATCGGCCCGATTTCTCCAAAACGGCCAAATATCGGCCGATATATCGGTCGACCTCTAATCTGAACCACACATATGTGATCTGCGGATTGATTTCTGGAAAAAAAAAGTTGTGCGCATGTTCAGTCCACACACAGCGTGGTCTTGGCGAGCAGAGAAACGGAGGAGCTTGAAAGCCCCGCGTCATTTAAATCTCCTGTATGGGAGCATTTTAGCTTCCCTGTCAAATATAAGGATGAAGGAAAGAGGTTAGTGGATAAAACCGTGACGGTGTGTAGGCACTGTGGCACAAAAAAACAATAGGACAGTGGAAACACATCACGCATGGCCACGCATTTGAAGCAACATCACCCTGGAGATTCACTGACAGGAGAGAAAAAGAAAAAACGAAAGCTGCTCAACAACCGCTTATCACTGCAGCATTTAGACAGCCCATGCTGAAAGTGCCCGAGCCACGTTCCAACTTTTTTTTTTTGCTGATCCAAAAAATGATCCGAGAAAAGATCCGAACCGTACGTTTTTTGATCCGTTGCACCCCTATGTACTACCCAGAGCAAATAAATGGGGCCGAGTTACTAAAGGCAAATTCGTTGTTCAGTTTACAAGGGAATTTTTTTCTGTAGCTTGACTTCCATCATTCAATCATGTGAAGGCAAAAACTTTTTTTTTTTCCTTGCGCATGATTGGGTGTTCTTTGCAATGTGAATTTTCACCACATTCACCAAATTAAGGAACAATTCCTCTGTTCCTTTTGCAGTTTATTTGCCTTTAGTAAATCAACCTTAAAAAGGTGAAGTACAGTCAAAGCTTGTTTGGGTGTATTTCTATGGATCACAGGCGTGCAGTTCATTCTGCATTGCTGTGACCCGTTTTCAGCAGACAGTGGGCTGAAGCCTGCTGTCGGCTGACGTCACAGAGCCGGTCCAGGCTGTGGAAAGAACTCGACCATATGGTCGGAATCCACCCATATGCCTGGACCGGCACCTGGCCCAGCCTCTCAGGGAGAGCAGAGCAGTCAGCGATGACTGATTCTTTGCTTAGCGACCACTGAGAACCGAGTGATCAACGGTCTTTGATCACTCGGCTCTCAGTCTTGGAATCGGTGGGGGACAGACGCAGCATGGAACCGAAGGCAAGTATGAACAAATATTCATACTTCTCTTTTAGTGACTATGCAGGGATGTGCATTCATTCTTTAATTTATTACAGGTATTTATATAGTGCTGACAATTTTCACAACACTTTACATATTGTATGGTCACATCAGTTGATGCCCAAAAGGAGTTTAAAGCCCAACTCTGGGAAATCGGAAATGTCTCCCTTGTAGTGGGGCCGCACCCACGCTGCAGGGGTAACTACTTGTTTATTCTAGAACAGGGTAGATATAAATCGATGGATTAAAAAATAAATAAATACATTATTTTTTTAATTTTATTTTTAAATCAAAAAGATTTTTTTTTTTTTAAGATTTTTATTTATTTTTTTCAATTAAATATATTAAAAAAAAATGCTTTTGGAGTAAAAAATATGCTTTTAATTTAAGATACATTAATAATTTAGTTTATTCAGCATGAAATGGAGCTTAGATTTTATTTTTGGTAAACTCATTCAATTAATCCAAGCTCTGCAAGCTGAGATAACATGCACTGCATTGATGCATTCACATAATTTCACAGTAACCATGAGATAAAACAAAGTTCAGGAATATTCCTTTATCCCGTAGGATGGTCGGTAAATCAACAGCGGGTCAAATTTAAAATCGAGACTTTATGCAAACAATGTCCTGGATGGGATGCAAACTATGGACCCCAGTGCTGCTGTAAGGCAGGAGCACCAACCACAAAGCCAGTGTGAAAGAAGGTGGTAACAACCATAAAGCCACTGTGAAAAAATGGGAATACCAACCACTAAGGCACTGTGAAAGAGGGGAGCACCAAACACTAAGACACTGTGAAAGATGGGAGCACCAACCACAAAGCCACTGTAAAAGACGGGAGCACCAACCACTAAGGCACTGTGAAACATGGGGGCACCAACCACAGAGCCACTGTGAAAAAAGGTAACAACCACAAAGCCACTGTGAAAACGGGAGCACCAACCACTAAGGCACTGTGAAAGACGGGAGCACCAACCACAAAGCCACTGTGAAAGACGGGAGCACCAACCACTAAGGCACTGTGAAAACGGGAGCACCAACCACAAAGCCACTGTGAAAGACGGGAGCACCAACCACTAAGGCACTGTGAAAACGGGAGCACCAACCACAAAGCCACTGTGAAAGACGGGAGCACCAACCACTGTACTATCTCTCCCTTTATGCTTTCATGCTTGTTCCAGGCCAGTGGCTCACTAGTTGAAGTTAAAATCTGTTTAGCAGCCTCTGAAGATTCAGAAATGGTCACTCGTGGATTACTATAGCCACAGACAGACACACTCCTCTTACATCAGGATGGAAGGAATATGCTTTCATTTTCGCAGCGTGAACCGGCCACACCTACGCAAAGCCCAAAAAGGAATGTGAAGTCTGTTGATGGAAATACAGGTTACCAACAAAAACAGTGTGTGTGCACTTTTCCCCCTGAGTAGTTATCCAACCTATTAGACAAACACAAAGGGGCCGTTATCTCCAATAACAAGGTGACCCATTCATGTTATGTAAAGCTGAACTAATTCATTAGTTTACCCTTCAATTTTACAGTGTGACTACATCCATTCACTAATGTCCCCTTCTCTGCTCATCTTGTTACTTTTCTTTTAAAGCTGTGCCGTCTCCCAGTGGCAAACATAGAAACATGGAAGCCGCCATTAGGCGCAATTCACACGAATGTGTTTTTTTGATGCATCTTGCATTCACATCAATGCATTTTTGCGCCTCTGCGTTTTTTTAAAAGGGTTGGAGACTTTTTTCCTGCAAAATGCAGCGTTTTGCATGGAATAGACTTCAATGGACCCGCATCCAAAGCGCAAGTACTACGTTTTTTACCGCAATTTGTGTTTTTTACACTGTATATAGCTGATGGCTAAGAAGGGGGCTGGGAAGCCGGGCGCCACGTCCTTAATCAATTAGTCGTCAGCTGTCAGCGGGCTTTTCCACTGACAGCTGAGTGTAAAATAAAAGAAATAATAAAATAAAAAAAATGTGCCTGAACCATACACCAGACCGCATGCCCTCAACATGGGAGGGTGGGCACTGTGGGGCATATTCCAAAAGGTAAACTTATCCTTTAAGTTGTATTCGCTGTGGTGAAAAAAAAAGTAGTGCATGCAGTACATATTTCAATACACATCACGTCAGCGTGGTGAACCGGCCAGGTAGGAGAGAAGGCATTTTGCCTCGTTTTGCTGGTTTAGCCGCCCAAAGCAGTCCCACTCGTGTGAACAGGCCCTTAGGTAGCTAGGCAGAGGCCAATCTAGTAATATCTACATCAGGGGTAGGCAACCTGGGGCCGCCAGCTGTTGTAGAACTATATTTCCCATGAGGCATTTTTAAGGCTGGCAGTTACAATTACTCCCAGAGGCATGACGGGATTTGTAGTTCTGCAACAGCTGGAGAGTCCCAGGTTGCCTATCCCTGATCTACAGTATATTTAATGTGTCGTTAAACCCACGTCATAATAAAAAAACTCTCAATAAATGGTGTATGACATGCTGTTCATTTTGTATTCTGCAAACAATCTGGTTGATCCTGTTGCTCGCTATCGCCGCTTTCTGTTCATGTCCCCAGCTAGGGATTTTGCAGCTGTGGTGGCAGCTCTGCACATGCTCAGTTTTAACTGAGTTTCAATGCTGAGCATTCCCTCCCCATCACATCTGAGCAGCCCATGTGACTACAGAGTTACACATCTGGGTGTATACACAGTGATAAATGACAGCCCACTCCCTCCCTCCTCCTCCATGCCCATCAACTGGCTAAACACAATGGGGGGGGGATATTGCATGTAGATAAATGGAGGCTTCATCTCCCTATCATTCGAAGACACAGGTTGGAGGGACGGGACACTGCCCGTGACTGACAGAATTCCACCCACACCATGTGATTTCAAATATATGTTTGTACAATTATTTAAAACAGTTTATAAATATTTTTTATTTTTAATCTGTATTCCAAAGGCTGTTTTATTTTGAACATGTGACCAGCAGCAGAAGACTAGAAGCTCTTCTGCTTGTGTTTCCCTGCAGACAGGCTGAGAAAGATCTGGGTCATGTGACAGCTGTATATCGGTTAGCAAAAGGATACTTAGATGTTTTTTTTTTTTTAATTAAAATAATTACTGTACAGTGGTACCTTGGATTACGAGCATAATTTGTTCCAGAAAAATGCTTGTAATCCAAAGCACTCGTATCTTAAAAGCGAGTTTCCCCATATAAGTCAATGGAAACTTAGATAATTAGTTCCACAGTGACTTCTATTGTATGCAGTACCGCATGTGGCCAGAGGTGGGGGTCGCTGCTCAGCTTGGCCGCTGATTGGCTAGAGCGGATGGATTAAGAGCAGCGCAGCTATTGGCTGGTGTTGCTGTCAATCACATACAGTGACGCGGTGCGCCGAGGGGCGGGCCGAGTGATACAGTGAGAGGCTATGGCCGTTCGCTGCATCACGCGAGCGTGCCCGCAATTTGTGACCACCATGCAAGCTCTCACATGACTGTGGTGACTAATTGCGGAGAGGGACCCCAGAAGACATGGATCGGGGGCACTCTGTGCAAAATGAACTGCACAGTGGAGTTAAGTATAACATGTTTGTTACTTAAAAAAAAAAAATTCCATTAGCAACTCTTTAAGCACTCCTCGCCCCCTTACATGCCACTTTTGGCATGCAATTTTTTTTTTGGGGGGGGGGGGGGGGTACCTGGTTTGAGGAGGTACTTCCTGTCCCATTTCCTTCTTCCATTGCTAGGTGACTCTTCCTCTCTCCCTAGGCGGCCCCTCCCCCTCTGCAATCTCATGTCACAAGTCCCAGACGATTGCCTGGCCACTAGGAGAGCGCAGTGCGAAATTGTGCCTTTATTGTTAAAAAAGACCAGTAAACACCACAAATCACAGCAAAATGAGGGATGCAGCTGACGCATTTCGCACAATTAACTAGTGCTTAGTTATAGCACATTCGCTGTGTGCGCCCGGCTGTGAAGTCGCAAGCCGACACAGCTGGGCGCCCACTGTTGCAATGACGGCGCCGCAGAGAGGAGGGGGACAGGAGCGAGGCTTCGAGCGGCCGCATCGCTGGACCATGGGACAGACGAGTGTGTTTTTTAAAAGTCAGAAGCTATACTTTTTGTAGCTGTTGACTTTTAATAAACTGAAAAAAAAAAGACTGAAGCGCCACTTTAATAAAATAAGGAAGAGCAAGCAATAATAATGCAAGATATATGTTCAGTGAGCACGTAGCTTCCACTTAGGCATTCTCTAGAAGCACTAAATCAGATCTCTCATTCAGATCTTCCCCTCATTTGTCAAATTGTAAAAAAATGTTAGGTGTGCAGATTTACATATAGACACATACTGGGTCTGTGCAGAGTGTTGTTTCCGCAAGTCTAATACAAATACGATCTAGGCGTTGCCCAACGATGACTGTTGCCCAATTTAGTCATTTGCTTACTGACAACAATACACAAAAGGGGCAATCTGATGATCAATCCTCATTAGCGATGAAACAGCAACCTTTTGTTGTTTTGTGCACAGAGGCTTCCAAGACCTTAAAAAGGATGTAAAGCCACTCTCATCATTTCTAAATGACTTCCATATTGCTGATCTATAAGGATATACACGCCTCCTGCATGTATCCTTACAAATATCTCCCCTTTAGCCGTTTGGAGCCCTACAATACTCCGGATTCTGTGGGCGGGTCTGTTGTCCAGGGCTCATGGGTGGAGTCGTAATGTCATGAGATTCTCCGCCCACCTCTACACACTCCCCCTGGTCAGGCATCCATATTTCTTACACTGAACTTCTGCTGGTCTGGATTATGCCCCATGATCACCAACATCCAGTCAAAACCCAGGAAAGTCACCACATGACTTTAGCATGCCCAATCATGCTGAGGTGTGGAGCAGCCAATCCTGGGAAAGCTGGAGAAGAAAGGAGGAGGGAACGTGAAGTACACAGAATGCCTCTCACACTTGTGCATGAGATAAGGAAATCACGTCACTGACAGCAAGGACAAGAAACAGACACCTATTGCTCTGGGTGTCTATTTGTATCTTACTGAAGAAAGATAAAAGAGGATTGCTCAGAACTGAATTAACTCTCTGTGACAAGACTGGGCACAGATGAAAGGACATCCTTTGCTGTAACAGATATGAGTCTTAATTAAAAAAAAAAATTGGGGTTTATAGCAATAAATTTCATAGTAGTCAAGTTCCACTACGAGTGCAGAAGTACCTGGTATGGTCAGATTTACAAATACACTCCTAATGCTTTTTGCACACAAAAGAGAAAGGCTTCAAAATTGGCAATACAAAAGGGATCCTGGTTGGTTATTTCTAGGTAACCTGGCGCTGCAAGACTTCTCCATCCAAAACATCCAACGCGCTCTCCTTCCAGACATCCAACGCGCTCTCCTTCCAAAACATCCAACGCGCTCTCCTTCCAAAACATCCAACGCGCTCTCCTTCCAAAACATCCAACGCGCTCTCCTTCCAAAACATCCAACGCGCTCTCCTTCATCCAACGCGCTCTCCTTCCAAAACATCCAACGCGCTCTCCTTCCAAAACATCCAACGCGCTCTCCTTCCAAAACATCCAACGCGCTCTCCTTCCAAAACATCCAACGCGCTCTCCTTCCAAAACATCCAACGCGCTCTCCTTCCAAAACATCCAACGCGCTCTCCTTCCAAAACATCCAACGCGCTCTCCTTCCAAAACATCCAACGCGCTCTCCTTCCAAAACAGCCAACGCGCTCTCCTTCCAAAACAGCCAACGCGCTCTCCTTCCAAAACAGCCAACGCGCTCTCCTTCCAAAACAGCCAACGCGCTCTCCTTCCAAAACAGCCAACGCGCTCTCCTTCCAAAACAGCCAACGCGCTCTCCTTCCAAAACAGCCAACGCGCTCTCCTTCCAAAACAGCCAACGCGCTATCCTTCCAAAACATCCAACGCGCTCCTCTTTCCAAAACATCCAACGCGCTCTCCTTCCAAAACATCCAACGCGCTCTCCTTCCAAAACATCCAACGCGCTCTCCTTCCAAAACATCCAACGCGCTCTCCTTCCAAAACATCCAACGCGCTCTCCTTCCAGACATCCAACGCGCTCTCCTTCCAGACATCCAACGCGCTCTCCTTCCAGACATCCAACGCGCTCTCCTTCCAGACATCCAACGCGCTCTCCTTCCAGACATCCAACGCGCTCTCCTTCCAGACATCCAACGCGCTCTCCTTCCAGACATCCAACGCGCTCTCCTTCCAGACATCCAACGCGCTCTCCTTCCAGACATCCAACGCGCTCTCCTTCCAGACATCCAACGCGCTCTCCTTCCAGACATCCAACGCGCTCTCCTTCCAGACATCCAACGCGCTCTCCTTCCAGACATCCAACGCGCTCTCCTTCCATACGTCCAACGCGCTCTCCTTCCAAACATCCAACGCGCTCTCCTTCCAAACATCCAACGCGCTCTCCTTCCAAACATCCAACGCTCAATGATTGTTACACAAGTTTGGCAATTGCCTACAATCCACAGCTCCAGACTAAAGAGATCTGCCATCTCAAGAGTAACCTTTACACCGAGGTAGTATGATGTGTATTGTGGCATAATTTAAAAAATGTATCCATGTCTCAGTCCATTTGTGATTAGAGTTAGGAGACGGACAACAACGGAAGCCCCATAGTAAGTCTATGGGTGAAGTCACGTCCAATTAATTTCACAGCTGCTGTCAGCCATGTCCTCTGCAGAGCTTCCGCCGCTGGAGATTGGGTCAAAAAGCTACGTATAAGGGGTTCAGGTAAGTAAAACAGGAGGGGGGGGGGGTAGTCACTGCCAGATGTTTTTTCCCCCTTAAAGCATAGAATGCATTAACGTGAAAAAACACAAGGGTTTACAACCCCTTTAAGAATACATACTGGAATAGAATTTTTTTATTTTTTATGATAAGCTCATCTTTCAAGGGTGTAACATGTAAGAAATGGACTAGGGCTGCAACTAACGATTATTTTCATAATCGATTAGTTGGCCGATTAATCGTAGAATAGCCTTAAAAAAAAAAAAACATTTTTGGCCCAATTTGTTGTTGGGCAGATTACAAAACACAAATTGCCGCAAAAACACACTACATGCTTTTCTGCAGCTTCTCTTTTGAAGTTCAACGCTTCCAAGCATGCGTTGACTTGATTCTGAGCACGCGTGGTTAAACTTTAAAGCAAGTTCTTTTTTTTTGACCGAAGGATAACTGACCGATGGGGCCCACACACGATCGGTTTGGACCGATGAAACGGACCTTCAGTCTGTTTTCATCGGTTTTGACCGATCGTGTGTACACGGCCTAAGGGGTTTATTTTTTTACTGTGGGACAGCGAAAGTAATATTTACAGTAGCGATTTGCTTTTTTGTACGCCTTCCCGGCCACGTCACTCATTCACAGTCCTCTGTGAATGGAAAACTACAAGTTTGTGGCTTGTAGTATTATATGCATTGCTGATCGCTGGTGCAATGCGATATGCACTTAGCGGCTCTCCAGCTGTTTCAAAACTACAAGTCCCATCATGCCTCTGCCTCTGGGTGTCATGCTTGTGGCTGTCAGGAGTTTTGCTATGCTTTATGGGACTTGTAGTTCTGCAACAGCTGGAGGTCTGCTAATTGCATATCCCCACTTTAGAGGCTCCAGAAACCAGAAACAAAAAAAAATAATAACAAATGCACATTTTTTGACCTGCAAAAAGAAAAAATGTGCATTTATTATTTTTTGTTAAAACTTTTCCTTTAAACCAGAGTTTACGTCACTTTAAATTTGCTTCTTTATATTCACCAACTTGTACTGTGTAATTCATATTTGTTTTTAGCCCTCCTGGGCAACGAGTACAGCTTAATTAAATAATATCTATCCCATCAATGGGTCAAATGTATTCTCACACACACATAAATATATATATATATATATATATATATATATATATATATATATATATATATATATATATATATATATATATATATATATATATATATATATATATATATATATATTATGTGTGTGTGAGAATACATTTGACCATATATATAGAGGGAGGAAAGACCTGGGGCTCCTTTTCCTTGATTATTGAAAACAGACACTGATATTGTTACAGTCAAACTATTATTTTTAGCACATATCTCCCGATTACCAAACCCCTGAAATATGTACAGAACGCGGTAACTTTTGCTGGGTTACAGTACAACGATGGGTGGGTAACTTAGATGGGAAAATGATGTCATGCATAGTGCTGGTGGGAGAGGCCCTGGTTACAATTGCCAAGATCCATGTATTTCACGGTAAACTCCCCAGCCTGGAGCAATTCCTTCCATTCACAGCCCGCTTCACACAAGCCGTCTAGCAAGATAATATATAGTGTGCAACACAGGAAATCCAACATTACTTTCTGCTTCCGGAGGATCCACACATCTCGGCTACTATACTGGGAGACTTGTAGGTCTTAAGTGCCTGAAAGTTGAGAAGATTTTATTAAAGTGGTTGTAAACCCTGTTAGACCACTTGTACCTACAGGTAAGCCTATAATAAGACTTACCTGTAGGTACTGGAAACATCTCCTAAACCGTGTTATCAGCGCACTGAAGAAAAAGCCGTTTCATCAGCAGCCGTGCCGTGACCGGTGGCTCCTGCGTGGGAGTGCCGTCTTTGCGGCTCCGACCAATCACAGCACCGGAGCCCGCAAACCCAGAAATAATAGGTCGCCGGTCACAGTGTGCGGGGTCGCTGCAAACGCTTCAATCTAAGGCACAGGTGGCAAACACAAGGCCCGCAGGCCGAATCCGGCCCTCCGAGCCATTTCATGTGGCCCTCGCACCTCTCCTGCAGCTGCAGGAGAGCTCTAGCTAGGGTTACCACCTCATCCCTTTAAAACGGACCACCTATTAATTACACAGGTTCTGTGGCAGATGAAGGCTTTAATTAAACTAAAGTAGTGCCTTATTTGCATTAAATTAGCCTCAGAACCTGTGTAATTAATAGGTGTTCTGTTTTAAAGGGATGAGGTGGCAACCCTAGCACTAGCCCTCCTCTTGTCCTACTGCAGACCCTTACTTTCTGCTTTCAAGCAATGCGATTAGCTTCTTCCCAGCAGCAGCATAAGGAAAGGGGGGTGCACTGTGATGTAAGGGAGAGTGGAGGACTCAACTTCTGATGGTGGGGTGGCTCTTGACATCTAATATATGGGGAGGGGAATGTGATGGACATCTAATCTTACGGATACAACCGGCCCTTTTGAGGGCAATCATAATGCTGATGTGGCCCAAGATGAAATTGAGTTTGACACCCCTGCTCTAAGGCAAGTCTTTCAGAATGAGCTCATTATGCCTTTGTCTAACAAGCAGGGTGGATACAAATCAATGATTTAAAGCGGAGGTCCACACAAAAATGGAACCGCCGCTTTTCGGAAACCACCCTCTCCGGTGTCACATTTGCCACTTTTCAGGGGGGAGGGGGGTGCAGATACCTGTATAATACAGGTATTTTCACCCGATTCCCGGCATAGACAGGTAGTCACATAACTCCCCCCACCTCCCCTCGTGTGTTCTGGGAAACACAAAGGTCCCATGACACAGCGTGGACCAGTTGGATCGTGCAGCGCAACTCACGCATACGCAATTGGCAGGCCGGTCGTGACAAGGCAAGCAAACCAAGCAATTGCTTGGGGCCCCCGAGCTGGCCTGGGGCTGCTATTTTTAGCGGTGCTATACCGCCACCGCGGCTCCCGCTCCAATGTGAAAGGGGCCTTAGGCAGTGAAACTGATAAAATAACCTGTGCAAAACAATGGAAAGCCTGAAAACATGACCTGTTGGGACGCCTTGAGGACTGGAGTTGGGAAACACCGCTCTAGAATCTGGAAATCGGTGTAATAGACATTGCTACTCCAGTGATCTCCACAAGCTCCTGGGTCCCTGTGAAAGCTCCTATTGCACCATAGGTGTGGTGTATTTCCCAAAGGAGAACTACCCAGCTATGACATGCTGATCAAAGTGCCTTTACCAGTTTTTTGTTTTTTTAAACCACATGTGCCTGTTGGATAGGAAAAATTATTCCCTTTTAAAGAAGCAGGTTGTTTTTCCAAAATTGCAATGGAATCATTAGTCATGTTTTTAAGACTAGTAATCTGATTGGAAAAAACAGACACGGCATTGTTTTCTGCCACTTAATCTCGGCCAAACCTGTTTAGGGACTATGACCATTGGGACCCCATCACATCACTGAATGTGTTCGGGCTTGTTGACACCAATTCAGATGTGCTCATTTAGACAGATCATTGCAGCTTCGACTCCAGGGCACACAAAAAAACACAATTGTTTTCTATCTGCCCTGTTCACATTACAGCGCTCCCTTGTGGTGGGTTGCAGCACATTATGTAAACATAAAGATATGCCACATTTTTCTCCAAGGCATCATCGCAGCTCATCTGAACTCACCGCATTAGAAATAATGAAATATGACTGACATTTTAATAAAGTAAAAAAAAAAAAAAATAAGACACTAAAAAGTAAACAGCGCCCAGCATTGGACTAATGCAAGGCACCACCCTCCGCCAACCGTACACAACGGACACAGATTTCACTTTGAAATAGCCAAAGCCTTTAAAGCAGAGTTTCTAAACAAGGGTTCTGTGGAACCCTGGGGTTCCTCCATAAGTTGCTAGGGGTTCTTGAGCAATTAGCAATTTCTCCCTCTCAGGTAAGTTTCCACTGACATCATTGATTTTTTTTAGCCAAGTTTTTTTTAGCCAAGTTTAACCACTTAAGACCCGGACCAATACGCTGGCAAATGACCCAAGGGGTTTTTGCGATTCGGCACTGCGTCGCTTTAACAGACAATTGCGCGGTCGTGCGACGTGGCTCCCAAACAAAATTTGCGTCCTTTTTTTCCCACAAATAGAGCTTTCTTTTGGTGGCATTTGATCACCTCTGCGGTTTTTATTTTTTGCGCTATAAACAAAAATAGAGCGACAATTTAAAAAAAAATGCAATATTTTTTACTTTTTGCTATAATAAATATCCCCCAAAAATATATAAAAAAACATTTTTTTTCCTCAGTTTAGGCCGATACGTATTCTTCTACATATTTTTGGTAAAAAAAAAAAATCGCAATAAGCGTTTATCGGTTGGTTTTCGCAAAATTTATAGCGTTTACAAAATAAGGGATAGTTTTATTGCATTTTTATTAATTATTTTTTTTTTACTACTAATAGCGGCGATCAGCGATTTTTTTCGTGACTGCGACAATATGGCGGACACTTCGGACAATTTTGACACATTTTTGGGACAATTGTCATTTTCACAGCAAAAAATGCATTTAAATTGCATTGTTTACTGTGGAAATGACAGTTGCAGTTTGGGAGTTAACCACAGGTGGCGCTGTAGGGAATGTGTGCCCTAATGTGTGTGTTTACAACTGTAGGGGGGTGTGGCTGTAGGTGTGACGTCATCGATCGCGTCCCCCTATTACAGGGATGACGCGATCGATGCTCCGGCCACAGAGAAGCACGGGGAAGCCGTGTGTACACACGGCTCTCCCCGTTCTTCCGCTCCAGGGACGGATCGCCGCACTGCAGCGGCGATCGGGTCCGCGAATCCCGCGGTCCCGGTCCTGGAGCTTCGGACCGGGTCGCGGGCGCGCGCCCGCGACCCACGGCTGGGTACTAAAACCAACGTATATATACGTTGATGTGCCCAGCCGTGCCATTCTGCCGACGTAAATGTGCAGTAGGCGGTCCTTAAGTGGTTAATGTATCATGAGTTGTAGATATAGTAATTATTCAGGGATATGTACCGGCCCTTGCTCTCCCCCGATCCCCGGTTCTGACAGCTAGCAGGGGGATCTTCTCCCCTGGCTAGCTGTCAAATTTTAATAAAAGACACGTGAATGGGAAAACTACAAGGTCCAATAGCCTTTGTGGTTGTTGGCTTATAGTTTTTAATGAACTACTACGGGGCTGTTGAGCACTGTGGCAGTTCATTGAGTTTCCAGTCTAAAGTGTAACTGATTGCTTGTATCGGAGGTACAGGCAAATAGATACACAGACAGTCTGGAGGACCATGGGATTACAACCATGATTGCCGATCATGGGTGCAATTGCTTTACAGGTCCCTAACAAAAAAAATAGTAAATGCATATTTTTACCTGCCAAAAAATGTGCATTTATTATTTTCATTTGTAAAGGTGAACTTATCCTTTAGGAAGGGTTCACACTAGTGCGTGTAAGACACTGCACGTGATTCGCACCGCCCTGCTATGCAGATCATCTGTGTAATGCAAATTCAGCCATACATATTGTATAGCTGAATTCACATCGCATTCACACCAAAATCGTGCAGGACCCCTTTTTGGCCCACACTGGAATCGGATTGCAATTCGATTCCTGCACCATTTGACAGCTTGCACTGCGATATGCGGAACGATCTAAGGGTTTTCATTATCTATTGACACCCGCAATGGTTCGCATAGGGCAGTGTAAACTGCCTGTGAGTTTTATGCAATGGGGGAACTGGCATTGGAATAGCACTGGTTCCCACATCACTATATACACTTGTGTATATTTTTATTTTAACTGTCATTTTCGGCATCCTAAATCGGTTTTGGTATCAAAATTTTCATTCAATGCACCTCTAGCTAGCATATTGGTTCCTCCTTTACAGCTATAGCCATGTGTCAGTATACATTTCCATATCTCCAAACACCTGCACTTGTCACACTGGCACATAAAGTGTCCCACGGTGAATGACTCTCAGCATGGCAGGTGTTCATAGTGTAAACCTTACATGACCCAATGTGCTGTAATGAAAATAAATCCACAAAGTACTGTATATGCAAAGAGGACAGAAATGCAAAACCCAACACAACCTGTATATAAAGAAAAGGAGCCAGACCATTTGCTGTACCTCTACAATGAATAAATGTCCTCTATATGCAGCAGCGGAATAAAAGATCTCCACAATACATGGCTGCTCAGGTACACTATTCCTCACTGTGAAGTAAAACATGGAGCATTCAGTAGTAGTAGTAGATTCAGGTGTACCTTCACTCAGAGTAGTAAAATGAATAGAGCACTATACCAGTTATGCCCAGAGTAAATAAAAAAAAAAAGAAGATACATGGACGGAGGGCCGGCATGACAGGGGTTAAATGAGCTTGGGCCTAGAATGGGTTTTTCTGACATGTGAAAGAAAATATGGTTTCAAAACATACTTGATTGAAGTGGAAACGGGTGGCTTTGTGAGGGGTGGTCAGTCGGGGGGGTCCCACAAGGTCTTCAGTCAGAAGGGAGCTGTGTTGGGGAAAACTTTCCTACCCTCCCTCCCTTTGGGCTAGTTATTCTGAGGTGAGCAATTTGGGGGTTGGTGTGGCCCAGTCATGGCAGTATGATTGTATACTGGGTTTAACTTATTATTTGTTAGTAAAAGGCTGCTATGGCCATTGAACTCCATCTTGTCATTGTGTGGTTATTCAGGTGTGGTAAAGGGGAGTGATGTTTGTAGTAGAAGGGAAACAAGTCATCTTTATTACCCTAATCCCGAGTAAGAATTTACCCACACAAAAACGCATCTCCCACCCTTACCGCCGCTGTCCAACCACTCTGCTAACAAGGATAAGAGTACATGATAAAGCACCTACAGTGCTCCTCTCTGGCAGCAGGTGCATGCTGGAGAGAGGTGGCACCATCTGGCACAGCAGGGGAAGGGGTCAGCTTCAATGAAAACACAAGACACTAGGAAAAGGTCAGTCAGCACTGTGGAGCTGTGTGATCTACCTGCCGGTGTACTTAAAGCTGAGTTCCACCCTAAAGTGGAACTTCTGCCCATCGGATTCCCCCCCCCCCCCATCCGGTGCCACAATTGGCAGGTATTTGCACCCACTTCCAGGGAGAGATATCTGCAGAATCACGCCCCCCACCGGTGTGTTCTGGGAAACACACAGTTCCCCGAACACAGAGGGGACCAGTGAAAATGCGCGGCGCGACTCGCGCAGTAGGGAACCAGGCAGTGAAGCCGTAACGCTTCACTGCCTGGTACCCTCACCGAGGATGGCGGCGGGGGCAGCCAAGAGAGGAGTGATTGCTTGTCTTTGGCTGCCGACATCGCGGGCACCCCCTGGACAGGTAAGTGTCCATTTATTTAAAGTCAGCAGCTGCAGTATTTGTAGCTGCTGGCTTTAATATTTTTTGTTTAGATGGACCTTTGCTTTAATGTTTATTAGCAGCTGGTAGACAGATCACACAACTTTGTAGCGCTGCCTACCAAGTTTACCATTAACTTTGTGAAGAGTTTACGTTGCAGGGCTGTACACACCAAGACTCTTAGAGAGGGAGCACCTTCTAGCTCCCCTTTGAAACGGCCATAAACTAAACTAGTCTAGTCTGACTGCAGTCCAAAGCCCACAGTACAGTACAGTATAAAACGGACATAAAATTGTGCTTTTAATACACAAGGGGCAACAGACAGACCAGAACAGGATCAAGTTTGGTCCCATGGGGGATTCAAGAATGATTTTTAAGATCTTTTGGGAATGCCCTAAAATCCAGGCATTTGACAGAAGGGGACTAGTATGGGCAAACAGCTCATAGGGGTAGATGTGTCTGGAAACTCTGTCGCATGCCTGCTACACCCATCAGAGAGAATATGGCCTCCCTTATTTAGCTGCTGAATGCAGCAAAGATCTGCATATCATTGCGCTGGGGGGGGGGGGGGGGGTGCTATTCCGCCCCTGAAGTCTCTTTGGTACACCAAAGCTAATTAACTTGAGGACATAGACGATCTTATGGCTACCCTGCAGAACATGAAAGAAACCTTCTGAGAGACCTTGGCAACACTTTGTATATAGCAAAGCCTATCTCAGCAAGTTCTCTCCACCTGAGTGACAAGCAATGTATGCAGATGCCCACCCTCAGGATAGCCTTACCGGTTACCCCTCCCTTACCCTTTGTTCCTCTTCTTTTTTTTCCCCCCTTTTTCCTCTCTAAGGTCTCCCTTTTTTTTCCTCTTTCCTCCCTCCTCTCATTTTCAAACCTCCCCTCCCATTCTTCTTTCTTCCATTTTTCCTATTCTCACTCCCCCACCACCCAACCTGATATTCCTGTTGGCCATACCATATATGACCTTTAGTCCACTTATGAACCTAGGTGGTAATATGTGGTGGCTACTCTCTTCCTGCTATGGTACTCTTGCACATAGTTTCCTTTTTGTTATGGACGGTATCCATTGTTTGGTTTTGCTTACAAGGTCCGTTTCGCTTTTTTTCCCCCTTTCCGTATCTTTAATTATCTTTGTTAGCATCACTTTCTTCTTGGTTTGAATTTTTTTATGGCAGCTGTATACTGGTATACCAGATTTATTGCCATATGACAAAGTAGAGTCATATGCCTTGTTCTCTCCATCGATTTACATTATGTGATGTCACAGTAACTCAGCTTGTTCTGTACTCAACATCAAATGTTTTGCATATCTTTTTTTGTCTGCCTAAAAAATGAATAAAAAATAAAACAAAAATCAAACACTTTAGCCAACATATGGCCAGATTCAGGTAGACTTACGACGGCGCATCAGTAGATACACCGTCGTAACTCAATCTGCGCCGTCGTATCTTAAAGCGTATTCTCAAAGTGAGATACGCTTAAATGTTGCCAAGATACGACCGACGTAAGTCTCCTACACCGTCGTATCTTAGCTGCATATTTACGCTGGCCGCTAGGGGCGTGTACTCCGATTTACGGCTAGAATATGTAAATCAGCGAGATACGCCTATTCACGAACGTACGCCCGGCCGTCGCAGTAAAGATACGGCATTTACGTAAGCCGTTTTCAGGCGTAAAGATAAAGCTGCAACAAGATGGTGCAGCCAATGTTAAGTATGGACGTCGGAACCGCGTCAAATTTTACGTTGATTGCGTAACTCGTCCGTGAATGGGGCTGGACGTAAATTACGTTCACGTCGAAACCAATGAGTCTTAGCGGCGTAATTTGGAGCGTTAGTAAAAAAAAAAAAAAAAAAAAAAAAAAAACGTAATTTACGTGGTGTCACACTTAAAGCGGATGGCCCACTAGAAAAAAAATATTAAAAGCCAGCAGCAACAAATACTGCAGCTGCTGACTTTTAATATTAGGACACTTACCTGTCCTGGAGTCCAGCGGCGTCCGCAGCAGAGGATGAGCGATCGCTCGTCACCCTGCTGCTCCCCCCTCCATCCACGGTGAGGGAACCAGGAAATGAAGCGCTGCGGCTTCACTGCCCGCTTCCCTACGGCGCATGCGCGAGTCGCGCTGCGCCCGGCGATTGGCTCCCGCTGTGTGCTGGGAGCTGAGAGTTCCCAGCACACAACGGGGGGGGGCGACGGGATGTCGCCAAAAAACCCGTCTTTTGCCCGAGACTGCGGGCCGGAAGTGGTTGCAGATACCTGTCTTTAGACAGGTATCTGCACCCCCCTCCCCCCTGAAAGGTGTCAATTGTGACACCGGAGGGGGGAGGGTTCCGATCAGCGGATCTTCACTTTAGGGTGGAGATCCGCTTTAATTTAAATAAAACACGCCCACATCAAACACATTTGAATTTGGCGGGTTCACGCCGTCCCATTTACGCTATGCCGCCGTAACTTAGCTTGGTGAATACAGCACTTGTCTCTCTAATTTACGGCGGCGTAGCGTATCTGAGATACACTACGCCCACACAAAATTACGCCGCTCTACATGAATCTAGCCAATAGATTACAAGTCAACACGCCATGATAAAAAGAGAAGCCCACTGGTGACCGCCTTCTGAAAATGATAGGCAATCAATGGTCATGCCAATCCCCTGCCATTCTCAACCACAAACTAAGGACATGTATGCAGCGAAGTCCATACTCTGCATTTTGATTGTGGGTAAGGTACTGAACTATTGAAGCTGGAGGGTCCATCATAACACCCAGGACACTAGCATTTTCAGGAGACGCCAACAATGGAAGTATACATGTTTCTCTCATGACATTTCCCTTAAAGTTTCATTGTGAAATGTGCTAAAATTGCAGGGCCGTGTCATATTTTCTTTTAACAAGCTCACAAATAAACATGACCTCACATAGCTACTCATCCATGAAACAATCAGCTTTACAGGAGAACACAAGGTTCTTTTAGCAGCTAAATAATGTTTAACAGCTGCAAGGTTAACAGCAAGCTATAGAATTTTTACGTGTTCGCATCCATTTGAGGTTTACAATTTTAGGTTTTAACTTAAGAGTATTTTCCAGGAACACTAGAAGTTACACCTACGTCCACAATGTGTCATTGTGCCTGAAACAGTGGTTGACTTATGATATATAATGGAAGAGCTTGGCCTGTACTATTCATAGCAGCCAATCAGGCCGTATTCACACTGGATGTTTTAGGACAGCCTTTCCCAACATTTTTAGTCCAGTGGGAGCCCCTAAAATATTTGAGGTCTTGGGGAACCCTTACTGAAATCAATTCATCTGGGGAAATGATTTGCAGATTGGTAGTCAGGAGGAAAATTAAACCCTTACAGCAGTGGTCAGCATGCCACCCTTAAAAATAGCCAAGATCTCTGGTGTCGTGCTGCTGGCTTTGCCACGTGGTATGGGTCCTTTGATTATCCAGGTACCATCAAATGGGAGGTCAACCAGCCATAGCTCAATGAACACCCTGGCAAGCTCTGGAGGAACCCTACTTGAGAATAACTGCTTTAGGGTAATGTGCAGTAAACAGTTTTATCACAGTGCATTTTAACTGGACATATATGCATTGCAGTGCCATCCGCTAAACACATATGCAGTAAAGTGCACCAAAACATTACATTGTATAAAATGCTGCAACCAGGTGTGCTTTTTTGGTGCGTTAAGGTGAGCTGCCTTAATGCAAGCGCTCCATATTGCATGAAAAGGCATTGTGTCAACACATGTGTATTTACCCAATGCCTAGTGGGGAAGGAATCTAAGATTATAGATTTGTTAGTGTAGTCAAATGAATAAGAGTTTTTGTGGTGACTTTGAAGAAGCAAGATGGAAATGTTTTCTCCAATGAATGTATGGTTTTTGTACAGGAAATTCCTACATATTGTAACATGCATGTTCTAGGCACAACAGTATCCGCTTTATGACATCTAGGACTCAATGATGCCAAGATAAAATGGTCTGACAAACATGTTTTTCAGAATCTCTGGATGAACACAAAGAGAAGTCTAGATTCCAGATTTAGGCTACAAGCACATGAGTGGTTTGGCTTCGAGTGCCTAGGTGGCTCAGGTGAAGCGCTCAACCCTACTATCAGCAGCTTATCGAAATCTATAACAGGGTGAAATACATGGTAGCTGGATGCTTGTACTGTGTAGTAGAGATGCACGATTCTGGCGAAAATTATTTTTACAATTCATTAAAGTGTATTTTTTTTTTTTAAAGAAATTGCGTTTGAAAAACCGCTGTGCAAATACGGTGCAACATAAAATCATAAAATATTGCAACAACCACATTTTATTTTCTAGGGTCTCTGCTAAAAATATATATCTCTTCACCTACACGCTGGAGTTCTTTCCTTTTTTTTTTTAAAGTGTATTTTTGTGCGTGAACTCGAGAGAGAGAGGAGCCGGACTGCAGGAGTTGGAGTAGGCAGACCCTCCCCCCAGAGGCAATCTGCCATCTTTCTCCATGCCCCCCGGGTGGCAATGGCGGGTGTGAGGGGGGGCCTCCCACTTACCCTGCCCTACCTGCTCCACTTGGGAGCCCAACTGGGGCCCAACAGGGCTTAGGGACTTCCATCTATGAGGGAGTGAGTGGGTCTAGCCCACCCACCCAGCCCCGTAGGTCCTTCGCCTCTCTTTTTTAGGAGACCGCATGGCCAAAGTGCGTGCTTGTTAAACCAATTTTTGTGTGCGTGCAAGTGTGGCGGTTTTTGTGGGGGGGGGGGGCGTACTAAGCACAGGCGTACCTTGCATAGCAACCACCGGGAGCCGGGCTGAGACCACCAAACTCAATTCACATGTAGCCGAGACCGGGATCCGAACCCTTGGCTGCAGAGGTGAACGGCTTATCAGCGCAGTGCCAATCACGTTTTGGAGTTCTTTCCTTTGATAAAAGAATGAAGAGATACTTTGTTTCCACTTATTGGGTGTTGTATTAAAACTTGGCAGGCTGCCTGGATTTTGTTTAACGAGTGCAGAGAGTTCTCACAGCTGGATAGAGACAACCGTGACATGCCGTTTTGAAGATCGGGAAGGGAAAAAGATCACGATTTCGA
Source organism: Rana kukunoris (assembly GCA_029574335.1). Taxonomy (NCBI): domain Eukaryota; kingdom Metazoa; phylum Chordata; class Amphibia; order Anura; family Ranidae; genus Rana; species Rana kukunoris. The sequence continues at coordinate 47,294,010 of CM056051.1, read as the reverse complement.
TTCTTTACAATTAATCATGCAGCTCTACTGTGTAGTACATGAATTCTTTGAATGCAAAAATGTCTGTGTTTTAAGCATACGTCCCTGAATGTATATGGCCCTAAACACGAGTACCACTCAGTACAGCATGTCAGACCCTCATTGACAGGCTGCTGGCAGGGGGGCTGGACACTGCACCTTTGCCTGGTGGGCACCCAAAAACACCAGGATTTGATGCACATTGGCCAAACCCCCTCCATGCGTATGAGAACATAGGATGCCCACAGTAGCAGATCTGAAGACACCTAGGGAAAATAATCTGTCCACCCCCCTGCAACATCTGTTGTGGATTCGATTTAACTATGGCCCACAAATATGGTCAAAAATAGTTATTTTCTGCAGAAGAAAGGGAACAAAACAAATGTTGGCAATGAAATTTGAAAAACTGGAAAAGCTTTGCAAATAATAACAAGTATTTCTGATCCTCACAATCTGACGCTAATTACCGCTCAAGCATTTTACATGAATTCCTACCAAAATTAAACACACCTTTGAGACTCCTGTGGAACAGTTTCCTAGCACTAGTTTCATGTCTTGTCCCAACTCCCAGGGTCATAAATAAAGATGTTACTCATTTGTAACTGGTTTACCCAGTAATTTGAAGAAGAAATATGGATCCATAATTTGGCTTTGTAATCACTGGGTTTCCTGCTAATTTGCTTTTATAATATGAAGTATGGAACCATTATTTGAGTTTGGAATCGCTGTGACAGATAGGCAGATCTGGAAATTCTGGTGACGGTCTGTGATCGGCACATGATCCAACTAGCAATCAAAAAAACAAAATATCAGTTTGAATGGAGGCGATTTGAAATCCTCCAACCATGAAATAGGGCAGGCATCTGACTTGTTGCACCTTCGAATGCACACGTAGGAGTAGTCTGTGCAACGGTGCAAGACCAAAGAGAAGACTGGAGTTCAGCTTTAATGGCTTCTTACAAGTTCTTATGGGTCATTTATCATTGCTCTTTGCCTTATGAATAAGCCTACACATGGCTTTCTGCAATTTATACCAATTACATCAAGGCCATCTTAAAAACCCAGATAAAGAATAATCATGTCCAGGCTTCAGTAATGCCGCGTACACACAATCATTTTTCGGCATGAAAAAAATGTTGTTTAAAATGATCATGTGTGGGCTTCACATCATTTTTCTGGTTCTGAAACACTACAATTTTTTTTTCGAACATGCTGCATTTTTTAATAAAGTTTTAAACAATGTCGTTTTTCGGGTTGTAAAAAATAATCGTGTGTGGGCTAAAACTACGTTAAAAACCTGCGCATGCTCAGAAGCAAGTTATGAGACGGGAGCTCGTTCTGGTAAAACTACCGTTCATAATGGAGTAAGCACATTCATCACGCTGTAAGAGACAGAAAAGTTTGTATCTTCTTTTACTAACACGGAATCAGCTAAAGCAGCTCAAAGGCAAAAAGAACTTCCCCTTTAGAGTCCCATCTTACGTGTTGTACGTCACCGCGCTTTGCTAGAGCATTTTTTTTAAATAATGGTGTGTGGGCAACGTCGTTTTAATTAGGGTTGTCCCGATACCACTTTTTTAGGACCGAGTACAAGTACCGATATTTTTTTCATGTACTCGCCGATACCGAATACCGATACTTTTTTTAAATGTGTCCCCAAATGCAGCCATGTCCCCCCACATATGCAGCCATGTCCCTCCAGCCATGTCCCCCCATACCTAGCCGCCGCACGGAGAACATCACAGCATTCATTTGATAAGCGGTTTTGCCCGTGCGTATAGACACTCCCCCCCTCGGGATTGGACAGATCACAATCACCCATCCAATCCCAAGCAAGGGGGAGTGTCTATACGCAGCAGGAACACTACAGCTATTCAAATGAAAGCGGTGATGTTCCCGCACGCCGTTTAACCCATGCAGCGGCTTTCGATTTGGCGGCGGCGTGATGCGGAGGCAGCAGCGGGGGGAGGGGGGGGGGTTGAAGTATTCTTTTTAGGTATCGGGGGTATTTGCGGGAGTACAAGTACTCCCGCAAATACTCAGTATCGGTATCGGGGCAACCCTAGTTGTAATGATGAAGTTGGAAAAACTTTGTTTTTTCTACATGCCGAAAAACGTTTTTCATGCCGAAAAATGATCGTGTGTACGCGGCATAACACCTACTGCTCTTCAAAATGCAACAAAATGAAAACTGAATAGATGTCAAGTGCAAAGGCTCCTCTTAAATTTGTCCACATTTTTAAGAGATCAGACCCAATGCCTCTTTCTACTGTATGACTTTGTACTGGGTATCTGTGTATTTTTGTGTCCTGAACCCTAGATTCAAACTACAGCTAAAAAAACTCACACTGCAAAAACATTTTACCTTCAGAAATACAGAATATAGGAAACTATGAACAAAATGCTGATTTGACATTTTTGGGTTATTTTTAAACTTTGCCACTGGCATTTCATGAACAGAGGATTTCAAATATACTTCAGTAGGGAAGTAAAGAAAGAAAGAAAGAAAGAAAGAAAGAAAGAAAGAAAGAAAGAAAGAAAGAAAGAAAGAAAGAAAGAAAGAAAGAAAGAAAGAAAGATAGGATGGGGAAAAGGGGCATAGATGCAGGGATAAAAGCGGATCTCCACCCTAAAGTGAAGTTCCGCTGATCGGAACCCTCGCCCTCTCCGGTGTCACATTTGACACCTTTCAGGGGGGAGGGGGGTGCAGATACCTGTCTAAAGACAGGTATTTGCACCCACTTCCGGCCCGCAGTCTCGGGCAAAAGACAGGTTTTTCCCGTTGTGTGCTGGGAACTCTCGGCTCCCAGCACACAGTGGGAGCCAATCGCGGGTGCAGCGGACGCCGCTGGACTCCAGGACAGGTAAGTGTCCTAATATTAAAAGTCAGCAGCTGCAGTATTTGTAGCTGCTGGCTTTTAATATTTTTAGTGGGCCATCCTCTTTAAGGATTGGGTGGATTTTATACAGCCACCGCCTTATTGTCAACGTGTCTCTGCAATGTACAGGCGACTATATAATGGATACGATACTTCATCACAGTGATCAAAGCCCTGGTAGCAAGAACAATCATTAGTAAAGAGTGGAGGCTGAAGACATTGATGCCGCTCTCATAACTTGGAATCTACTGGCTATCATTCAGTTTAGCAAATTAAATAATTACTGTTGCCCCTAGCTTTCATGTACAGAAAAGGGATATGCTAACTGATGGGCAAAGCAGACCATCGCCCGAGACCCTCCATTATGGGGGCTTATTGTCTCCTGATCACCATCACAGTTACAGAAAGCAGTGACGATTTACATGGTATTTCCCTTGTAGATCCATACCCTATAGAAGAGGTTTTCAACCTTGTGGATACCAGGGTCTGATAAATTCTTCCAAAGCCCTCCATGCCCCAAAATGGGAAAAAAAGAAATTAATTCTTTGGAGCTTTGTCCGACGGACTTGTGTACACATGCTCTGATGATCCGACAACACACATTTTTTGGCGGACAATTTTAAAGCATGCTATCCAACATTTGTCCACAGAAAATCCAACAATTGTCCGATGGAGCATAACAAACTTTTTTTTTTTTTCCCGACAACAGCCTTTCATCACACAATTTCCATTGGAGAATCCGATCCTGTGTACAGTACGAGGCTTTAATGGTAAAAGACTATGACCATTTTCATTGCTGTAGCTCGCAAATAAAAAAAAAAGTGAAGAGAGCCTTCCCTGGATTGGAATGTGTCACCATAACATCACCTATTACTGTATGTACTCTGAGTCCTGTAGGACTGGCACATGTTATTTACATTCCACTAGAAATTGGCTCCAAATAGGAAAAAAAAAAAAAAAAAGGTATTTTATTTGCAAAATATCTCAGTTACCCAACTTCCCCACCCCATGAATGGAAAAGACGCTATAAATGTTCAGAAAATCATTTATAGTTTAAAACTGGATGTACATTGGTTTTGCTAATGTCATATATAAATTCATTCTGGGTTTTATTGCTTGTCCTGAGTACTCGGGTGCCAAGACCTGAAGAACTATACTCCAAACCCCAACCTTCCATACAATTCATTCAAAGTTCAATCATTTTAGTATAAAACACAAGAGATTCTGCCTGCCGAAGATGTCTGAATACACAGAAAGTGGTGCAAACAGCGGCAGCCGCGACGGCATGAAAAGTCTGCCCCCCCCTTAGCAACAATCAGATTTCTGTTAAAGTGGAGAAAAAGTCTCACACACTTGACTCTGTGTCAATGGTCCAGTGCCCACGAGGTCCCTTAATGGCATTTTCTCCCCTGCCTCTTCCAGGTGTCATTCTTGACCATGTTGGTTGGCCAATTTAACCTAACTCCCACGCATCCACAGAAGTGCAGTTATCCCAACACACAGGCACTGTGCCGACACATGAACAGCTCAGTGTAAATGCCATAGAGGACTATGAGCAGACTTACCGTATTTATCGGCGTATATCGCGCACTTTTTTTGCCCTGAAAATCAGGGGACGCGGGGGAGGACGCCGGAACCCGCCGAAGAGGACACCGGACCCGCCGCAGAAGGACACCCAAAGCCGCAGAAGGACGCCGGACCCGCCGAAGAGGACACCCGAAGCCGCAGAAAGACGCCGGACCCGACGAGGCCGCCGATGGACGCCGCGCAAGACACCAAAACTGTACAAAAATAACTTTTTTTCCACAGGATTGGGGGTCACTTTAGGGGTGCGCGGTATATGCGGGAGCGCGTTATACCGCGATAAATACGGTATTTTACTGCAGAAGAGACACCGCAGGGGACATTTAAAGTGGATGTAAACCCCAAAAAAATATTATTTTTTTGATGTCACAATGTAGAGTATAAGATTTCCTATCATCTGTGCCCAGTCTTACCACACAGAGTTAATCCAGCTCTGAGTAATTCTGTTTTAATGTTCAGTGCAAATTAACAGAATTCCAGATAAAAACTTGCCAAATTATAAAGTCCGTTTCTCTGTTTTTGCTTTCAGTGACAGGTTATTTACATATCTAGCTTGGACATGTTTGTCATATGTTATGTTTATCATAACATGAGGTGATCCAAAGTTCATTGTATATTACCAGGATGTGTTATGTGGGGGAGGGGTGGATTTCTCACTTTTTATACCTCATGTTATGATAAACATAACATAACATATGATAAACATGTCTGAGCTAGATATGTAAATAACCTGTCACTTAAAGCAAGAAGAGAGAAAACAGACTTTTTATTTAGGCAGGTTTTTATCTGGAATTCTGTTCATTTTACTGAACATTGAAAGAGGATTACTCAGATCTGAATTAACTCTGTGTGGCAAGACTGGGCACAGATAATAGGAAATGTTATACTCTACATTGTGACATAAAAATATATATATATATTTTTGGGGGGGTTTACATCCACTTTAATAAAACTGGTGCACCCAGAATCTAATGCATCTGTGCATGGTAGCCAATCAGCTTCTAACTTCAGGTTGTTCAATTAAGCTTTGACAATAAAAGCTGGAAGCGAATTGGTTTCTATGCAGACTTGCACCAGATTTTGCACTCTCCATTTTTAGTAAAATTTCCCCCCGCTTGTCACTTCTGAAATAAAGAGTCTGCCTGCTCCCATCTTTTTATTTAAGACTTTAGTTCCACTTTAAATATGAATTCCAGGTATGGAGTTTGTTGCATAGTTACATGGGTCCAGCATGGATTAATGCAAGTACACATACTCCATATATGTATATATGTCATCAAGGTGGTGGCGTCACAATCTGCACCTTGTCTAATTAGGGAACATCTTGTAATCATTGCGCAAACACTCATACTTTATCTATGTTGAGCAGTCACCCGAAGACAGGAAGTGTGTTAGGACCACAGAATACCTCCCCCTCTCCTCTTCTTGATAACATAGGGCAGAGGTCATCAAACTACGGCCCTCCAGTTCAGGAACTACAATTCCCATCATGCCTAGTCATGTCTGTAAATGTCAGAGTCTTACAATGCCTCATGGGACGTGTAGTTCTGCAACAGCTGCATGGCCATAGTTTGAAGACCCCTGACATGGGGGGGGGGGGGGTACATATGTTTTGCACTTAGAGAAGTATGGCCCCACTTCTCCAATGAATCACAGGAGTGCAGTTAGTTCTACACTCCTGTGAGACTTTTTCAGCCCACAGCAAGCTAAAGTCTGCTGTCAGCTAATGTCACTAAGCCGGTTCAGGTGCTGGATTAAATCACAACTTTACAGCTGGGATCCACCCAGATGCCTCTACCAGCAGTTGGCTGGCTCAGCCTCTCAGTGAGCGAATGGCAGCCTAAGCCAGCCCCTCCCGACCCCTCCACAGTCCGGTGCTCCAGTGAGCGCTGGAGGGGCAGAGCAGAGAGCCAGTGACTGCCAATCACAGCTCTCTGCTCAGAGGGGGAGAACTAATCAATCAGCAGCGTTTGATCGCTCAGTTCTCAGTGCAGAGCCTCCAAGGGATCGATGCTGCATCCACCTAGGTGAGTATAAGGTCTCATGCACACTGGACATTTTTACAGCTACTGTATTTGGCTTCAGATGTTTTTTTTCCGCAGCCAATAAACTCCCCAGCATGGTATCCTATGTGTCCATGCACACATAGGCTGTTATCAGCAGTTTTTGGTAGAGGAGTTTTTCAGCTTTAAAAATGCCCTAACCCTCAAAAAAGCTTAAAAACGCAAACAGCTATTCTGCTTTTATCAGCATTTTTGAGCCATAAGCTTTTATGGGAGTATAGATTTGCTAAACAACGCTGGAAGACAATACTACAAAAACGCTGAAAAACTCACTCTACAGCCAACATTACTGGCTTTTTTATAAGTTCCGGTGTGCACGAGGCCTAAATGTTTCCCCCAACCCCATACTTCTGTTTTAATAAACAGATATAACAAATCCATCCAATTATATATTTAAGAGATCAAAAAGGGAGAAAATAAGAGAAGTTCATCATTAGGGTTTATATGCTTTACTGAAGCACAAGGCAGCAACCTGCCAATCTTGTTCGGACCTGTAAGGTTTTGTCACACTAACCTATTATTCACACAGGCAGCAGGAACCCCCCCAAGCTAATCTACCCTAGTATGTGCCCAAGGACGACTGCTCAAACCGCAGACTGATTGCATTCTGGGCATTCGTCCCTAAGCGCACACTGCCCTAAACGTAGGTACCACTAAGCGAGGAGAAAAAAAGGGAACGCCACAGGAACGTATCCTCTACCTCAGGGGTCTCCAAACTTTATAAAGGGTCAGCTTACTGTCCTTCAGACTTTAGGGGGGCTGAACTGTGTCCAGTGGGAGTAAACTAGGGTTGTCCCGATACCGATACTATCGGGACCGATACCAAGCATTTGCAAGAGTACTTGTACTCGGACAAATGCTCCCGATGCTTCACCCGATACTTGTACAGTCAGCAGTGATCAGTGTGGTGGGGAAGTTACAAGCACCGATCACTGCTGTATAGATTTAAAAGTAATTTCTCTGCGTCTCTATTCACCCCCCCAGCGGTGATCGGTGCTTGTAACTCACAAACACACGATCACCGGACTGACTGTCCCGTTTCCTCCTCCAGCCCTCCTCCGTTTTGCTGCAGTCTCTCTCCCTCCGTGTCCCCCTCTGTGTTTCCTTCTCCCTCCGTGTTTCCCTTTCCTCTGTGTCCCCTGCGGTTTTTCCTTCTCCCCCGTGTCCCCCCCTCTGTGTTACTCTCTCCCTCCGTACTCCTCCTCCACCCCCTGGAACTGTCAGGATGGAGAGCGGAGGTAGGAGCTGGTAAATCCGGCTCCTTACTGTTCCGAATGGACAGTCAGTGATTACCGACTCTGTCCATTCACATAACTGAAACATCGTAAACTGTGTTTACAATGTTTCAGTTTATGAATGAAGAGAAGCCGCTGTCTTCTCTCCATTCATTTTCAGCGCAGCTGAGGCTGCTGAGAAAGGGATTGGGGAATCCCTAGTACTGTACCTTTCCCTGTCTTAGAGGTCTGTTAAGACCCCTGATATCTCACCAAAGCCCCCCAACAGGGCTGATTAAAAAAAAAAAAAAAAATTGCAATAAACAATTTAAAAAATAAAATGTAAATAGTAATAATAATAAAAAAAAAAAAACAAACACAGACAATCCACTACCCCCCCCCCCCCCCCAAAAAATAAAAATAAAAAATAATAAAATAATAATTATTACAAAAAAAAAACGCCACTGTCACATGAGTACTTAAAAAAAAGTATCAGTACTTGTACTCGGTCTCAAAAAAGTGGTATCGGGACAACCCTAGAGTAAACAATGCCCGATCTTTGATATTAAGAGGAGAAATAGTTGGTGTCAGTGGAAGAAGTAGTGCCCCATTTTTGTTGTCAGTGGCAGAGATAATGCCCCAAGGGCCAGATAAAAGGCAAGCAAAGGGCCACATCCGGCCCCAGGGCCACTGTCTGGAGACCAGTGCTCTGCCTCATGGCAAGCGTTGGGTCTCAGGACTTATCAATCATTTCCTAAAAACTGCAGGGACAATACAAAGATCAAGAGACACTAAATCCCTCCATCGTAGTGCCGCTCTCGCTGTTCAATGTCTGAAATGATGTGAATGGCCAATCCTCAGCCACACACAGTCAGCGGTGCTGTACAGAGAGGAGAGGAGTTCGCTGGAGGAACTTCACAGGATGATATCTAGATTATTCTGTAGCACACAGGAAAGTGCTCAGTGCTAAAATCAGAGGGTGATTCATTCAACTTTTCCGGAGCTTCCCCTCTAAATTACAGTGCCTATTAAATTGGTGCTTTTACTATTTAACTTGTACATACATGATTTACAATGTCACCATCATGCATAATAACTACATACAAGAACACATTGCACAATAATAATGATGGGGTACATAGAAAAAGAAAAGGTTTTGAAGGAAAAATTGTAAATGTTACAGAACATACTCTGTTACCACAAAAAAACAAAAAAAAAACACCATCTCAATTATAAGGCCCCTTTCACATTGAGGCATTTTTCATGCGGTACAGCGCTAAAAATAGCGCTGCAATACCGCATAAAAAAAACCTGCCCTGTAGTGTTCAATGTGAGTGTTCACACTGAAGCGGTGCGCTAGCAGGACCGCTCCAAAAGTCCTGCTAGCCGCATCTTTACTGCGGTATAAATCAATGGGAAACCGCGGTATTAACCCTTTTTCGGCCGCTATCGGCCGAATACCGCTGTAAGTACGGCGGTATAGCAGCGCTAAAAATCGCAGCCTAATACAGATTATTAAAAGCCACCTAAGGAGAGAGAGGTCCCCTTCAATAAAAGCCACAAGGTAGAATAATAAATAGATGCAGAAAAAGAGACAAGTAATGTGCAAACTCATCTGGACCCTCGGCCTTGCCCATCACATCAAATGCGATTTCCAGCGTTGATCTGTATTGCGATCTTACAATGGTCCAGCTTGGCACAAAAATTAACATCTCATACCCGATAGGTCGCTGTGGAAGCTGTCAATCACTGTAGTATTTGGCACTACTACAGTGATAGCCTTTCAGGTCCTGTGATGAGTGGAGATCATGACATCACCATCCCTCCGCTCCACCTTGTCCAACCAGAAAACACCTTGCACTCATCAAAAAAATACAGGCGTTCTATAAAATGGTGGCAGTGCCAAATAAGTGACTCCTTGTGGTCAGTGCACAGAGAGGAAGCTGCAAAATTAGAAAAAACACAGCACATTAAAGCGGAATTCAACCCAAAAGTGGAACTTCCACTTCAAGGACTCCTGACCCCCTGACATGCCACATTTGGAATGTCATTTTTTTGGCGGGGGGGGAGCGGGTAACTAGCTTTGACAGGTACCCAGCTCCCACATCTGCTCATGAAGCTGACCGGAAGTTCTCCTCTACCCCCTGCCTCCCTGCAATCTTCTGGGACACGTCACAGGTGCAAGAAGATTGCCCAGTCATTCAGAACACACAGTGCGACTCGCACGTGCACATCTGGCTGTGAAGCCCCAAGCCATCACAACTAGGTGCCAACACTTGCAATGCCGGTTCCACGGAGAGGAGAAGGAGAGAAGCAAGGCTTCGGGTGGCCGCATTAAAAAAAGAAAAAAACAAAAAACACACACACACTGGAATTTACGAAAATAACGTTTGATCATTTTCATCCTTTCAGAAATCCAGTGAACCAATACCGTCTGGTGCACTCTTCCATTGGCTGCAATGAAATCCCAAAAGGTGCCATCAGCCCTGACTGGTTCTCATCTGTGGACTACAGAGAACCTTCCCTATGAAAATAGAAGGTGTCAAATAATACTCTCACATTTCACTATTCACAGTGCGCAGCACAGCTTGCGCATGCACAGTGATCAGTCGGCTGTGAAGCCACAAGTGGTCATAGCCAGCTTCCCACAGTTAAGATGCCCGCGCCTGTACCCACAGATCGGCAAAAAGCCGGGTCGGATGAGGACATCGCTGAATCCTGGGACAGGTACATTTTTGATTACAGGGTGAAGATTTTTAAAGAAATAATCAAGATTCAGCCAAAATGTATCTTGCTTGCTGCAGCCTCTTTTCACCTTGTGACTTTCTGAAAAGTTACAAAGTTGCATTCTAAAGACTTAGGGAGAGGAGACAGAGGAAACATATCACACAGCCTCCTCTGTTCAGTGCGCCTTCCACACGTGTGCTGCAGACATACAGAAAACAGAAACTCCTTGCACTGCCTGAATGGGGGCCTCCAAGAGAATGACAAATTGGAGCTGTGGTCAGAAGGGTAGTTTAGGCCTCACTGGCTGCATGCTTTTTCCTGCTCATAACTTAGTGAATCCAGTATAAGGGATGACAGCTCAAGCAGCTGTACCTTTAAACCCCCATTCACATTAGGACCAGAACCATACTGATTTGGCTCCATAGACTTATAAATTAAAGTAGTCCAGCCTGAGCTTTTTAGACTGGGCTTCTCCTCTGAGTCACAGGAGTGCAATTCATTTTGCACTCCTGTGGCTTGTTTTCAGTGGAGATCGGTCTGAAGTCCTCTCCACTGACGTCACTGGAATCAGGGGCACCGCGTCATTCTAATTTAGGAAGTCTGGATCCGCCAGGTGCCTGGACCGATGGCAGTCTCAGCCTCTTAGCGAGCCGTTGAGAAGGCCGCTCCACGACCCTCCACAGCTCAGCGCTCCAATGAGTGTGGAGGAGCAGAGCAGGAGAGATGCTGATTGACAGGCGGTAGCTCTCGGGGAGGTGAGAGAACTGAGCCATCGGTGGTGTTCAGTGGCTTGGTTCTCTTTGAAAAGGCGGCAGGGGGACAGATGCAGCATCAGTCTGATGCTGTATCCACCTACAAAAAAAAAAAAAACTATACTTCTTTTAAGTGCCTGAACAATACACAAACAGGAGCTTTTTAAGCATTCATTGGGCCAAAAAAAAGATGATTCTGTCCCAAAGAAGGTCATGTACTTTTTCAAGCTTCATGCAACAAAATGCTTAGGTGCGATTGGTCCCTTTAACAATAACTGGATTCTTCATCATGTGCGGTGTCGCGTTTGTATAATCGTGTGACAAAATGCTCGGGTGTGATTAGGAAACATGGCGGTTTTCATGTTTCTATCCCATTGGTTACTTTGAGCCAAGTTCACACTGATACTGATCTGGTTTTCAGTGCGATTTTCAAGATCCGACAACAATTGTCCAATGGAGCATACACACGGTTAGATTTTCCGACAACAGCCTGTCATCACACAATTCCCGATGGATAATCGTGTGTACAGGGCTTAAGTGTGATCTGAAAGTCACATCTGAAATCCCATTGTGTGAACCAGGTATTTATCATCAGGTATTCAGGTATAACATTGTGTGAATCGAATATTCCTAAACAGGCGTTTTTCTTAAATACATTGCAAGCCAATTCCTCTTCCACCCCCACAGTCACAGCGAGGTAAAACGAGCAACAACTGTGCAATGGCGATCTGTACCGTGCTCAGCATTTCTCCACATTGATGTAGAAATTCTAAGCTTTAGCACAAATATTGCACAATGTGATGATTCAAGGGAAGCTCCAGCAAAACTTTTTGGGCCAGATTCACAAAGCACTTACTCCGGAGTATCACGAGTTAGGCACACGTAAGTCCAAAAATGCACACGCTTATCTATGGACCATATCCCCAAAACGATATACGCCTGAAATCCACATTTTTTAGACCGACGTAATTTGGATAGACCGGCGCAGCGTGCGTGCAAAACTGCACTAGACACACCATTGATTTGCTATGCAAATGAGGGCGATACACCAATCCACAAAAGTAAGTCTACACGATGTGCTTATCAGCTGCACGGCCGGTCTAAAATTAGACCAAATAAAAGGTGGTTTAGAATTAGACAATCCGTCTACATGTCAGCAAAAGCAACACCATTAGGGCCGAGCTGAGCAGTCACACTTGCAGGACAACAATCTATATGCCAACATGCCAGGGGCATCCTTGCTCATAGCTATACTACTGACTTTAGATGAGCGCAGAAGGAGAAGGGCACGGACGAGGGCACGGGAGAGGATCTTTGTCAGGTATATCCGTGGGGTGAGCCCAATGGTAATAGGCCCCCCTTTTGGCTGAAATTAGGGTGCAATTGGAGAGATACCCTGTGTTAATAGGAGGGTAGATGTTGGTTCCTCAGCTCCCACTAATTTCAGTGAAATTGAGTAAAGGTGGATGAATTGGGTCAGGAGCCTGTGCGGGCCAGCAGGCCCAAAGATTGCTAAAGTAAAATGATCCTATGCTGCTATAAGGATGCCAGTTGTGACCGATGCACCCTAAACCATATAAAACAAAGAAAAAAATGTGTCTCTAGAGTCTAATAGGTAGGAATCCCTACTAGTGTGGTTGATTACACTAGTAACCACACTAGTAGGGATTCCTACCTATTAGACTCTAGAGACACATTTTTTTCTTTGTTTTATATGGTTTAGGGTGCATCGGTGCTCCGTGCCGCTTCCGTTCTGCTCTCCCCCCTCCGTGCCGCTGCTGTCCTCCTCCATGCCGCTGACATTCTGCTCTCCTCCTCCGTGCCATTGCTGCCCTCCGTTCTGCTTCCCCTCTCCGTGATCACTGTCCATTCATTTTCAGTGCAGCTGAGAAAAGGACTGGGGAATCTGTGTCCTTATTCCCTTTCTCCCTTTCTCTGTCTCAAATGGGAGATGTCAGAGGTCTGTTAGGACCCCCTAATATCTCACCAAAGCCCGCCAACAGGGCTAAGAAAAAAAATATATAGCAATAAATAATAACATTTTTAAAAAATAATACATATTAAAAAAAAAAAAAAAACACACTGACACATCCATTTCCCCTCCCCAAGAAAGCATTGTAAAAAAAAACAAGTGAAAAATTAAAAATTTGTAAAAAAAATAAAAATACTGACACATGAAAAGAAGTATCGGTACTTGTACTCGGTCTTAAAAATATGGTATCGGGACAACCCTACTGGAGTGTCACCTTAATTTGGAAAATGTCAGCTTTTATAAGCTCCTGCCTGACACCAGCCTACAGCCATTTTTTTTTAAAGGCAACTTCAGAACCATGGATTCCAGAAAAGGACTGTTCCCAATTATGACCTTGTTCCCCAACTGTGATCGTCAAATGGGAACAAACTTTAAGAAAATCCTCTCCTGCCAGCACTGGATAATAAATAATGGTGTGTAATCCCCTGCCAAGACCCTAAGAAATAGGACATCTTCCCAGCATGCTGCATCCGCAATATCACATCCATAGTATGAAATTGGCATTTTTGTATACTTTTCAGAGAAAACTTATAACTGTACATACAAATAGTGCCAATAAATAAATAAATGCATATGGCTTTATTATGGCTCAAAAATGTTATAGCCACAAACGCTGTATACAACCCCCAATTCCCAAGAAGTTGGGACGGGTAAAATCAACAGAAAAACAGAATGCAATGATTTGCAAATCTCATTATCCCATATTTTATTCACAATGAGACGTGTTGCTGCCATCAATTTGAAAATGTCCTTAATTTTTATTTATTTTTTCTTAACCACTTCAGCCCCGGAGGATTTGGCTGCCGAATGACCAGGCCATTTTTTGCGATTCGTCACTGCATTGCTTTAACTGACAATTGCGCGGTTATGCAACGTCGCACCCAAACAAATCCTTTCCCCCCCACAAATATAACTTTCTTTTGGTGGTATTTGCAAAAAGTAAAAAATATTGCTTTTTTTTATTTTTTTATTGTCGCAGTTTTTTTTTTGCACTATAAACAAAAAAATTGCGACAATTAAAAAAAAAAAAAAAGCAATATTTTTTACTTTTTGCTTCTAATAAATATCCCCTCAGTTTATACCGATACGTATTCTTCTACATATTTTTTGTAAAAATCGCAATAAGCCTATATTGATTGGGTTGCGCAAAAGTTATAGCGTCTACAAAATAGGTGGTCGTTTTATTGCATTTTTATAAAAAAAAAATGTTTTACCAGTTATGGCGGTGCTGTGCGATATTTATCGTGACTGCGACATTATGGTGGACACATCAGACACCTTTAACGCTATTTTGGGATGATTGTCAGTTATACAGCAATCAGTGCTATAAAAATGCACCAATTACTGTATAAATGACACTGGCAAGGAAGGGTTAACCACTAGGGGGCAAGGAAGGGGTTTAATGTGTCCTAGGGAGCGATTCTAACTGTGTGGGGGGTTGGGCTACTAGTGACACCACATTGATCACTTCTCCCGATGACAGGCAGCAGACGATCAGTGTCCTGTCACTAGGCAGAACAAGGAGATCCATAGGCATCCCCCATTCTGCCTCTCCGTGACACAAACGTGGGCCAGTGGCAAACATCGAGTTTGCGCCGCAAGGTCACGGACAGTGTGGCGGGCGCGCACCTCCAGCGGCGCGTGCCAGCCGCACGGCTTCTTAAAGGGGACATACCTGTATGCCCATTTGCCTACTGCTACCATTCTACCAATGTATATCAGTGTGCAGTGATCAGCAAGTGGTTTTAAAATTGTACATTCTCTCAGTTTAGGCATGTTTTCTGTTTTTTATCGTGATTAAAATATAGCATAATGCGATTTGCAAATCATTGCATTCGGTTTTATGTCGATTTTACACAGCTTTTTGGGAATAGGAGTTGTGAGCCAAACTGATTAATAGAGTAATGTTATAAACTTTCAATGGCCAGTCTTCTTAAAGGTGACATTATATTGTAATTTTTGGGAAAGTCCAATGGGCCGAGCCACTATTTCCCTTCTCGTAGGTCTCGGATTTTCCACCAGGAAGATTTCCCCAACATAACTCCCGACTCTGTTCCTGTCCATCGGAACAAGGTCTTGGTGCTCTCGCCCACCTTTGTGTATTTTGGGTCCTTGTACTGTATTCTCCATAGAATAAAAAATTTGAATTTGATATTAAAAAAATACAACAGGTCCCCACTCTTAATAGCCACTGGAGGTCTGCAGACCTAGAAAAAGACTACAGATCTCACCAATAGGGCCTCCAAGAAGTATAACACGAGGTATAACTCTCCAGCATCTTAAAGTGAACCTTTACTCCAAAAATGAACCAAGTAGGACTGGATGAACTGCTTCTGCAGCCTTCTGGTATATCCCAGGCACATACCGGTGTAATGCAGAAGCAGGGGACACAGGGTGGGCCTGACGATGCGTCATCAGTGCCCACCTGCAAGAAACCAGAAGAGACAGCTGGCTCCTGAGGGCGTGAGAAGGGAAGATACCACAGGGGTCAAGCGGAATAAAGCTTCTTTTTAAAGGAGTTGTAAAGGAAAAACATGTTTGCCTAAAATGAATGTCTGCAAGGTAGACAGACAGAATAGTGTAAAGATTCTGTTAAAAAAACAAGTAAATACCTATTCAATTCCACCTCCGGCGTTCTAGTTTCTGCTCTCTCATTCACTTCCTGGTTTGCGGTGCTCGTTCATGTAACAACTACATTTCCCAGTATGCATTGTAGCACACCCAATAATTCACACCTCCCTAAAGTCTCTAACACGTACAGAGCGTCGTGCCGCACAGATGTAGTTCCCAGGAGGGGGTAAGCACGTCACTGACCACCACAGTAAAGCCTCCCTTCACGGTGGTGAGTAACAATCAGACAAGCAGGAAGTGAACCGAACAAAGAAGAAATAGAGCATCTTCTGAGCAAAAACGAACAATGAGGAAGTGAAAAGAGGAATATCTGCAGGTAAAGGATGCTTTTCCCTGTCAGGAGCCCAACGCCCTGGGGGATCAGAGTTGGGTCCTTTTCGGAGGACCAATTGACGATGGCACCCGTCGCAGTTTTTTGTGTATCACTCTTTATGTGTGTGCACATTTTTTCCTGCACCAGGTGAAGTTTTGTTGGGTTGTGTTATGCACGCCACAGGCTTTTCAATAGAAAAAATGCTTATGAAAAAAACATTTTTTTCTTTACAACCCCTTTAACTAGATGCCGACCGCCCGCCGTCATATTACTGCGGGACGGTGGCTCTGCTGGGCGAGAGCCCGTTGCTATACGTCCGCTCTTTAGCGGCCGCTAGGGGGCGCGTCCCCGCTCGCCGCCGAGTCCCACGCGCGTGCCCGGCGGGTATGATTGCCGCCAGGCACGCGCGCTCGTTCGTTACAGATGTATGAATAGAAGATCAGTGATTTCCCCTAGTGAGGCCACCCCCCCATACAGTTAGAACACACCCAGGAACACACTTAACCCCTTCCCCGCCCCCTAGTGTTAACCCCTTCACTGCCAATGGCATTTTTATAGTAATACAATGCATTTTTATAGCATTGATCACTATTGACCTCTGTGGCCCCAAAAATGTGTCAAAAGTGTCCGAAGTGCCCACCATAATGTCGCAGTACTGAAAAAAAAAAAAAAAAAAAAACGCTGATCGCCGCCATTACTAGTAAAAAAAAAAAAATATTAATAAAAAAATGCCATAAAACGACCCCATATTTTGTAAACGCTATAAGTTTTGCGCAAACCAATCAATAAACGCTTAAATATGAAGAAGAGTACGTATCGGCCTAAACTGAGGAAAAAAAATGTTTTTTTTATATATTTTTTAAAGCAAAAAATAAAAAAAATATTGCATTTTTTTCAAAATTGTCGCTCTATTTTTGTTTATAGCGCAAAAAATAAAAACCGCAGAGATGATCAAATACCACCAAAAGAAAGCTCTATTTGTGGGAAAAAAAGGACTCCAATTTTGTTTGGGAGCCACATCGCAGTCAGTTAAAGCGACGCAGTGCCGAATCACAAAAAGTGCTCTGGTCAATGGACAGCAATATGGTCCGGGGCTAAAGTGGTTAAGGACCCTGTATTCATTATATCTGGTCTCCCACACTTAGATGCATAGAGCTGGGCTAGGGAGCGAGCGCACACACAAGCGCACCTAAAGAATGCGGCTTGCTATTGGGGGGTGCTGGCTGAAAAGAAGGAGCTAGATATGCCAACAGGTGATTCGAAAAGCGGAGGATCGGAGCTGCTCTGTGCAAAGCCATTGCACAGAGCAGGTATTACATGTTTGCCATAAAAAAAAAAAAAATTGGTTTACACATATGCAAATTGGATGTGGTCTCCACATCCAATTCGCATGTTCGGCTCTTAATGGAGCTGGTTCACACATCTCCGGGACGGCCGTGATCTGCACTTAAAAAGGGTCCTCTGCATCTTTGGTTCTGATTCAGGCAAAAATTCGGACCCGATTTGCAACTGAACCGGTGAACAGGGACGCCCCGAACCCCATGCTGTAAACGGTGGTCACAGCACTTTAGGACTTCCATCACCATTATAAGACTGCTTCTTAT
Source organism: Rana kukunoris (assembly GCA_029574335.1). Lineage (NCBI taxonomy): Eukaryota > Metazoa > Chordata > Amphibia > Anura > Ranidae > Rana > Rana kukunoris. Next base: position 47,276,193 of record CM056051.1, on the reverse strand, counting down.
AATTCAAATTATTCTGTTCCAAAACCACACAGATCACATCCTCCACATTGAACTGAGCAGTGATTGTCAGAGCAGAGATGTGGTGGAGGAGTGAGTAACATTGTGGCACACACCTCGTTCTACTCACTCCTCCACCACAGACTGGGTGTAACCTAAACCATGCGTTTCAACATCTCCCCAGCAGACGTGAAGGCTGCAGCTTTCCAGAGCGATCTCATTGCCCAACACCAAATATTTTATCAATGGCAGGAAGGGTGAGCGAGAGTCTTAATAGTGTAGGGACAGGCTAGGACAAGCGTAGTCAGGCCTGAAGGCTCCTACACTAGATACAGGACTAAACTGGTAAACAGCTTTCCCGGCCTTATGCTGCGTATACACACGATCATTTTTTAGCATGAAATAAAAAAAAAAAAAAAACTGTTTTTCAGCATGTCCAAAAAACAAAGTTTTTCCAACTTCGTCATTAAAAACGACGTTGCCCACACATCATCATTTTAAAAAAAAGTGTAGTGACGTACAACACGTACGACGGCACTCTAAGGCCCAGAGGCGATTCAGTTCGCAGGTGCCGCGCTATATAAGTTTTCATTCATTCATTCATTCAAGGCTGCATTCACACTATAACGCGGCGTATTTTGCCACGATTTGTAAACTTTTTTTTTTTTTTTTTTTAACTAAACATTTTACATTGATGTCTATGCTGAACGCCGAAAGCCATCTGAAAAAAAGGGTCCGGGACTTGTTTTCAGGCGGCAGGTGTACGGGGTTTCGGCGTTCGGCGTGAGATGTGAACCACCTCATAGACATCAATGTAAATTCGCCCCTCTAGCAGCACGAGCGTCGCGCTTCAGGCGTATATACGCCTAGGTGTGAATGGGCTTTAAAGGGGAAGTTCTATTCACCTTTGGGCTGCTTTAGCTGATTCCGTGTTAGTAAAAGACGATTCGTGCTTTTCTGTCTGTTACAGCGTAATGAATGTGCTTCTCCATTATGAACTGTAGTTTTACCAGAATGAGCACTCCTGTCTCATAACTTTCTTCTGAGCATGCGCAGGTTTAAAACATCGTTTAAGCCCACACACGATCATTTTTTACAACCCGAAAAACAAAATAAAAAAATGCAGCATGTTCGAATTTTTTTTTTGTCGTTTTTCAGAACATGAAAAATGATTTGTAGCCCACACACGATCATTTTAAATGACGTTTTTGAAAAACAACTTATTTTTTCATGCCGAAAAATGATCGTGTGTACGCGGCATAAAAAGACATAACCAATTTTTATTTAAAAGAGAAGTCCATCTTTTACACTAAGTTTTATGTTCTATCCATATTCAGGGTGTTACTTAAAACATGGTCAGTGTACATGGCGTGCCCCCACGCTCCACCCCCCCCCCTTACAATTTGAATTTTGCCGCAGCTCCACCCATACAACTGTTATTTAACCACAGAGTGAATTAAAAAAAAAAACTACAAGTCCCATCTTCCACCGTGGCAGAGGAACTGTGGCTCTCAGTGGAGCCCAAGTGTGGTGACATCACACTTGTGGTCAATTGAAACGTCCTCCAGCTCCCTTATGAAGGATCTATACCTCCGTAAGGACCTGAGCTAGAGGAATAGTCCACCGATCACGGATGCAACGCGTTGCAGGCTCAAATGCAAAACAATTATTCTTGTATATTTTTGCTTTTAGCAATAAGGGTGCATTTAAATAAAAAAAATAAAAAAGGCGCTATATGCCCTTTTAGGCTGGATTCACACTTGTGCGGTGCGAATTTCAGCTCTCTTATCTTTGAGAGAGATTACAGAAGTGTTCAGCAGATTAGCAAAGTTTTAGCATGCGAATTTGGAGACCTGGGAGAAGTTTCGGGTGAGAGGAGAGTGGGGGAGAAGTGTATTGAGCTGAATGAGAGAAATTCCTGAAGAGAAATGAACACATCTGCGAATCAGCTGCATACCCATAGAAGATAATGGCCCTGAATTCGCACCTGAGCCGCACTGCAAGGCATAAAATATGCACACGTTTTTTCTGCAATGCGCAGTGCGAATGCATCGCACATATGTGAACCAGCCTCATTGAAAACAATGTATTTAGAAATGTTCTGCGTATTAGATGTGGTTTAAGCCGCAACCAATTTGCATAGGTGTGAATCCGGCCTAAGACTGATCATTCCCTTTACGCTGGTAGAAGTCAGCACTGTAAATGGGCTGTGCCTGTGATGCCTGAAGTAAGAGGGACAGTGCTGAAGTCATCTGGAGCCTGTCCTACCAGCTTCCAATTGTTGGTACTTGATTGTGAGCTGTCTATGACAGCTCGGTCACAATTCTGGGAACTAAAAATGTCAGATTGGCTCTTTTAATTCCACTCCAAAACACGTTATCTTTAATATAGTATACATTTGTAAAAAAAAAAAAAAACACAACACTTTTCCATTCTAGGACACATCCTGTGTATATACACCTCATAAACACAGCTCGGCCTATTCACTAGACATACCATAAGAGCATTCCTATAGAGTCACATCTAATCCTTCAGACTTAAAATGTCAATACTTGGGCCAAAATGTCATCACTCAGAGCCAGATAGAGAATACAGATATCACTAGGCCTTGAATAGATGTCTTATTTCAGATAAGTGCTAAATCTGGCCACAGAAGTAAAGATTTTTTCACAGATTATAAAGATCGAAAAATCCTCCCAATAATCACATGTGCTTGATTTGCCTCAACTCCTCCACCATCTTTGTATGGCAGTTCTTTCATTTTATTTGTAGTCATTGCAGAGAAATACATTGATCACTAATAAGGCGTTCATGCATATGGGGCGTCTGGGGCCATAAGGCGCAAAATTCAGGTCTTTTCTCTATTCGGGGGCCACAGGTGTCGCATATAGCTGCCTACAGAAATCAATGACTGTACACGTGTATACACTGGAACTTGCATTAGCCCCCCGCTCACACCGGAGCTACTTGTCATGCGATTTGACGGGTCGCACCTTTCAAAATCGGAGCAACGCCAACTTTGCGGTGCCGCATCTATCTAAAAAAGAAAGTAGTTCCTGCACTATATTTGGCAATTTCAGGTGTGAGTTGAATAGACACCTGTGCAAGAAGCCACACAGATGTCTTCCAAGTCACGCTGACAAGAGGCTTTGAAATCATGCAATTTTTAGGTGAAGTTACGCGATTTCAAATTCGCATCCAGCCCAGGTTCACATTGGAGCATGCTAAATCGCTGGCTATTGCCGGCAAAGGCGCCGTTCGAATTGGTGCGGCGCCGCACCAGTTCCCAAAAGTACCACTTTTGTCGACTTCGGGGGGCAATATATATACAGACATCTGTGCAGGAAGCCACACAGATGTCTGCCAAATCGCCCCAGAATTCAGACTGCATTGCCGGGTTGAGATCGTGCGAATTCGCTGAACTCGAACGATTTCTAACCCACAGCAATGTGAACCAAGGCTCAACGTGAATGAGGGCTAAAAGCTGGTTCAGACCTTTACAGTCCTGTGCGATTCACATGCAGTTCTGTCCGGTGCGCTTTCAGCCCATTCATTTTGAATGGGCTAATATTGCATGGCACCAAAAGTAGAGCATGCACTAGATTTAGAAACTCACTGAAACTGCTTCCCATGCTACTTCTATACCATGTGATCTGCTGCAGGCATAGGCAGGTTTCTGCACAGATGTCAATGTAAATAACAGGCCGAAATTGCAAGAAGTAATACAGAAACGACTTTTTGAAATCGGTGCAACCAGGAATTTTCCACATGAACTTTATTACAGCTCTACATTAATAGATTATAACCCATCATCCTCCATTACAGCCATAGGCACCACAGCGAGTAGCTGGGCGAAGAGTCTGGTTAGCTGGGCTCTGCCACACACATGGCCCACTTTAGGGCTCCTTTACACCAGATGTAGATGAACGAGTTTTTAAACGCAGTACAAATGCATGGGCAAGAATTGTAAGTATTTCAATGGGCCTAGTTTACATTATTGTGGTGCTTTCATCTGCGTTTAAAGAGTACAGAACGCTGCATTTGTTTTAAAACAAAAACATACCAGAACACAGTAAAACAAGAAAAAATAAATAAGTTATACCTTAAAAGCGCACACTGCAAACACATAACACATGCGCAACTGAACACTGCACGTGCAAACAAGCCTTTAGGCTGGGTTCACATATATGCAAATTGGCTGTGTTTTTAACCACATCCAATTCGCATTAAATGCAAATGTGACCGACTTTCAATGGAGCCAGTTCACATATGTCCAGGACGGCTGCGGTGCAGTTTGAAAAAGGGATCTTGTGCATTTTTGGTTCAGGTGCGAATTCAGGAAATTAAAAAAATTGCACCTGAAACAGTAAAATAGAAATGCCCTGGAAATGCACCGGACTCTGGACTGCAAACCACAGCTGGCCATGTGTGAACCCAGCCTTAAGGGATAGTTCACCTTCACAATAAAATTGCCTGTGCATTCCAGCATCTCCAGTACATCTAAAAATACCTGTAGGCTGTGTGCGGCCTTTCCCCAAGCCTGAAAAACTCCTAGGTAGGTTACCCCCTCCCTCACCTAGATGGCAGGACACAGTGTACGATAGGCACACACCCCCACTTTCTAAGAAACAAGCGCTCAGGCTCATTCGAATTCTCTGCATGCGCACTGCGCTTTCTACCTCTGACAGGTAGACTACCCTGCAGCAGAGGGAGACAGTAAAAATACTGCACATGCAGGGGCTTCAAATGAGCCAGAGCACTTCTTCCTGTGAATCTGGCAGCACGTACCCAACATCTACTGTGTCCTGCCATCTAGACAGAATGAGGGCGGGGGGGGGGGGGGGGCACCTACCTAGGAGTTTTTTGGACAGGCAGACGTATATTCTGCATTTTGCAAACATAATGATGACAGATAAAAACAAAGGAAACACTATTTTCAGGTACATGAAGTGTACGTTATGATCTATACTATAGGGTAAACCTTTGCAAGAGGAACATGAAGGATTTCTCTGCTCATCACCTAAAACTTGCAAAGCTGAAACCTATTATAAAAAACAGTGAATGCAGATTGGCGCCATTTTTGCCTTTCTAATCCAACAATGATGAAGACAATAGAGGGGGATGAGGGTCCTAAATAGGGATAAGCTCCGGCGTGTTCGCACACCCCACGTGCAGAGCCCGCCAGGAAGTCGGCACGGCGCTGTGCTAATCACAGCCAGTGAGACATTGTCCCGATGCGTGGCTGCAGAGATCGGGAAATGTCTCACTGCCTGTGATTAGCGCAGCGCCGTGCCGACTTCCTGGCGGGCTCTGCACGTGGACTGTGCGAACACACCGGAGTTCATCCCTAGTCCAAAATCATTCTATAGAGTCACTATACAATCTGATTATACAATCTCCTTTAGATTTAGCAAAACTAGGTAATATGAGGGCACACCCAAACAATCCATTCCATTTGCATCCAATCAGGAAGACCCTTGCACTACATAGTTGTTGGTAGACAGGGATTAGGGATAAACTCAGGCATGTTCAGATCTTAGTCGGAGCCTACATGAGCAATCCCAACAGGAAGCGGTCACCGTACCCTGCAGCTGCACATCTACAAAGGGGTGTGAACGTGCATGACATTATTGACCTTATATGGCCATGTAGCAGTGTCATTAACCTAATGTGGCCATATAAGGTCAACGATGTCATGAGAATGCCCCACCCCTTTGTGCAGCCGCAGGGTGGGAAATTCCCAGGCCACAGTTGATTGGGCAGCAATAAAAGTTTAGATCCTAGTCGAAACCCACAAGTGATCCAATCAGAAAGCTGTCACTTGTACTGAGCCAATCATAAATATCCCAGGCATTCCCCACTGTATATATATGGCCTTTGCATTTGTGCAGCTGAAGAGAATGCCTTGGCTACTTATGGGCCTAGTGACAGATTTCTGGCAGGATCCCTCAGGTGGGCTCAGACTAGGATCTGGATAGGGCTGAGCTTGGGTTTGGATTGGACCCATAAAGAACCTGTCACTGCTACCCAATCAACTATGGCCAGGGCTTTCCCTGCCCCACAGCTGCATGTTCACAAGGGGGTGGGGCTGCTCATGACATTAATGACCCAATATGGCCACATTAGGTCAATGACATTGAACACTGGCCATAGTAAGCTAATAATGTCATGTGCATCCCCGCCCCTTTGTGTACATGCAGCTGTGAGGCTGGCAATGCCCTGGCCAAAGCTTATTGGGCAAGAACGACAGCTTCATTTCTAGGATTGGTCTAAATCCAAGCTCATTCATATTAGGGATAAGCTCAGGTGTGCTCAGATCCTAGTTTAAACCCACCTAGAGTGATCCCGCCAGGAAGCTGTCACTGTTGTGAGCCCCGCCCTATTGTGTACATATAGCTGTGGTGCTGGGAATGCCCTGGCCAAAGCAAATTGGGTAAAAATGACAGCTTCCTTTCTAGGATTGGTCCAAATCCAAGCTCATCCATATTAGGAATGAGCTCAGGTGTGCTAAGATCCTAGTTCAAACCCACCAGAGTGAGCCCACCAGGAAGCTGTCAAAGTTGTGAGTCCCACCCCCTTGTGTATATGTAGCTGTGGGGTGGGGCTGGGAATGCCCTGGCCCCGCCCCTTTTTGTACATACAGCTGTGGGGCTGGGAATGTCCTGGTCATAATCGATTGGGCAAGAATGACCGTTTCCCTCTTGGGATTGGTCCAAATCCAAGCTCATTCTTATTAGGGATGAGCTCAGGTGTGTTCAGATCCTAGGCCAAACCCACCTGAGTGATCCCGCCAGGAAGATGTCAAAGTTATGAGTCCCACCTCCTTGTGTGTACATGCAGCTGTGGGGTGGGGCTGGGAATGCCCTGGCCCCGCCCCTTTTTGTACATACAGCTGTGGGGCTGGGAATGCCCTGGTCATAATCGATTGGGCAAGAATGACCGTTTTCCTCTTGGGATTGGTCCAAATCCAAGCTCATTCTTATTAGGGATGAGCTCAGGTGTGTTCAGATCCTAGTCCAAACCCACCTGAGTGATCCCGCCAGGAAGCTGTCAAAGTTGTGAGTCCCACCCCCATGTGTACATGTAGCTGTTGGGTAGGGCTGGGAATGCCCTGGCCATAGCTGATTGGGCAAGAATTACTGTTTCCTTCTTGGGATTGGTCCAAACCCAGGCTCATCCATTACAGAGATGAGTTCAGGTGTGTTCAGATCCTAGGTCACACCCACCTGAATGATCTCGCCAGGTAGCGGTCACTGCTCTGAGCCCCGCCCCTTTGTGTACGTGCAGCTGCAGAGTTGGCCACAGTTGATTGGTTGTCAGTGACAACTTCTATCCATCCAGGTTCAGTCCAAACCAGAGGTCATCCCGATCAACTAATCTAATGGAATGGATTGTTTAGGTGTGTCCCCATATGAAATGTTGATGGAGATTGTACAATCAGATTGTATAGTATGTGGTCAGCTCACCTGGTGACAGCGCCGGTCACATTACTGAGGAAATGATGCAGCCAATGGCCAGCATACCATGGACCCCATAGAACGGACAGGTTAGGAGGGGGGTATGCTGAGTGACAATCTGGTGGACTACAAGTCCCAGCACCCCCTGATCAGAGGACCCCCCAGCCTGCCAGACCTGTCCTCAGATCATCACATGGAAAGTTTTGCAGCAAGTTGTCATGCATGGTCCTAGGAGTGCAGAGTCCCCCCCCATCACATCTGTACAGGTCAGCCCTGACACCCCCCCACCCAACACACACCCAAGACGGCTCCGTGGCAGGAAGATCAGCCCGGGGGGAGAGATCACACCCAACCCCCAACATACAACCCCACTGCACAGGGCAGCGCCACTTACAGCCATAGTGAGGGCGGAGCAGCCCGTCCACATCATCCGAGGAGGACATGGTGACTTCTTGTGGTCCGATCGTCTCCGGTTGTGTTCCGCCCGGAGAAGGGAAAGTGAGAGCGAGGAGCGGAGAGGAGACCGAGCGCCGAGAGAGAGAGAGAGAGAGCAGGGTGTGCCGGCCCGCCCCCTCCCGGTCCTCCGCCCAATAGGAGAGCAGACACTCTGATACAATGTATACACTTCACTTCCACCCCGATCTCCTCTATACTCCCCTATACTGTACCGACCTATATATACATTCTCCTATACTATATATATATATATACACCGTCCTGTCCATACATCCCTCCATACACACACCAAGACCTCACAGACTGGGTGGGGCTACAACGTGGAGGTGCTAACTTGTAACCAATCAGGTTCTAGCTAGAAATACTTGGGGGACACACCTTCTTATTTCAGTCAGAACCCCCCCCCCCCCCTCCATATGTCAGCCACACGTTACCCAAAAGAAGGGCTAATGCCAAGTTTGTTGTTTTTATTTATAGAATAGATCAGAATTTATCGTCCTCATTGCAGTCTCAGCCCCGAAAGGATGGAAAATCTGGAGAAACTAAAAGTATGAAAGAGTAATAAGGGCACTAAGGGGGCTATTTACTAAAGCTGGAGAGCGCAAAATCGGGCTGCATAGAAAGCAATCAGCTTCTAACTTCAGCTTTTTTTATTAAAGGGGATGTAAATTCTCATGTTTTCAATGCACAGTGGCACATCCAATGCACCGTGGCACGATGGCTGGTCTAGGTTTAGAAGGGAAGGAGTTAAGTGTGTGTGTACTTAGTTCCCGGCAGTGGTGGCTGGTGCTTAAATTTTTTTGAGGGGGGGCGCAAACAAACAAAAAAAAATTGCAGCCTCACTGTGCCCATCAAACGCAGCTACTGTGCCCCTCAAACGCAGCCACTGTGCCCATCAAATGCAGCCACTGTGCCCATCAAATGCAGCCACTGTGCCCATCAAATGCAGCCACTGTGCCCATCAAATGCAGCCACTGTGCCCATCAAATGCAGCCACTGTGCCATCAAATGCAGCCACTGTGCCCATCAAATGCAGCCACTGTGCCATCAAATGCAGCCACTGTGCCATCAAATGCAGCCACTGTGCCATGCCATCAATTGTCGCCACTGTGCCATGCCATCAAACGCAGCCACTGTGCCCATCAAATGCAGCCATGCCATCAAACGCAACCACTGTGCCATCATCTATCACCACTGTGCCATCAATTGTCGCCACTGTGCCCATCAATTGTCACCACCGTGCCATGCCAAACGCAGCCACTGTGCCATCAAATGCAGCCACTGTGCCATGCCATCAAACGCAGCCACTGTGCCATCAATTGTCGCCACTGTGCCTATCAATTGTCGCCACTGTGCCCATCAATTGTCACCAATGTGCCTATCAATTGTCGCCACTGTGCCGATTAATTGTCGCCACTGTGCCCTGTAAAATGCTGCCAGATTGCCCCCGCCCGGCACTTACCTTTCTGAGGTCAGCCATCAATTGTTGCCACTGTGCCCATCAATTGTAGCCACTGTGCCCATCAATTGTCGCCACTGTGCCCTGTAAAATGCTGCCAGTTTGCCCCCCGCCCAGCACTTACCTTTCTGGAGTCAGTCATCCTCCTTCCACCATTCCTCGATGTCTTCTCCCACCCTCGATGACGCTTCAGCCAATCAGGTTACCAGTAATCAGAACCGGTGAACCTGATTGGCTGAGACGCCTGTCAGTGTTAAACTGTGTGCCCCAATGTTGACTTTTGGAAGCTGATTACAGCCCTCAGGCTGGCTCTGATAGGCACTTTCAAAGCCAACCAGCTGCCACTATTCAGGTGGCCGGCGCTCACCAGGGGGCCGGCCATCTGAATAGTGGGAGCTAGCAATAATACATGGATTCATGCAATGCATGAATCTATGTATTGTTGATCGGTGGCGGTGCAGGAGAGAGAGGGGGCGGCGCTCATGCGCCCTCTATGGACGCACTGCCACTGGGCACAGTGTTTGACCTAGGTTTAGAAGGAAAAGAGTTAAGTGTGTGTGTACTTGGTTTCGGGCTTTTTGGTCTCAGCCTGCCCACCTGTGATATAAAAGGGTGAAGGTTGAGGTCCAGGGTCCTTGGCCTGGGCTTAATCATACATGCTGTGATGGAGGACTGCTGCACCTTGCAGTCCATCAGAGGCACCGGAGATCCAAGAGAACACCAACATGGACTAGTAACTTGTAGAGGTATGCCTGGGCAGCCATTCCGTTGTAGTTAGGGTTAGGAAATTTACTCTATAACATTAAACTGTAAAGTTAAAAGACTTTTAAATAAAGTTGAATGAATCCTCCTGAGCCTGCTCTGAAGTCATTCAAAGGGGTGCATGTTGGTTCTGGTCTATCCAAAGAACCAGGGGCTGTAAAGCACGAAGGGGTATCAAGCTGGAGGCTTAAAATGTGCCAATATTTACAATAAAAAAATATGTATTTTCTATTGTTTATTCCCCCCATCATGTCCATTTGTCCTAGTGACCACAATGCCCAGTACACACGAGCTGAATTTGCTCCAGCATAAGTCTGATGTGAGCTTTTCATCAGAAATTCCGACCGTGTATAGGCTCTATCAAAAAGAAAAAAACACGCATTCTCAGAAACAATTTGACGCAATTTAACACATGCTCAGAAGCACTGAACTTATTTTTCTCGCCTCGTCGTAGTGTTGTACATCACCGCATTCTTAACGCTCGGAAGTTCAGAGAACTTTTGTGTGACCATGTGTATGCAAGCCAAGCTTGAGCGGAATTTCGTCAGAAAAACCATCCAACTTTTTTCCGACGGAAATTCTGCTCCTGTGTACTGGGCATAAGACTCCTTTTATACTAGCAGCAATGTTTACCCCAACCCCCCCCCCCCCCCCCAGGTTTGGAGGTGTTTAAGAAGCAATACTGCCACCTTCTGATGTCTGTTTTTTGCTTTTATACTGCCGAAAAGGGATGAGCTCCGGCGTGTTCACACACTCCATATGCAGAGCCCGCCAGGAAGTCGGCACGGCACTGAGCTAATCACAGGCAGGGAGACATTGTGCCAATGCTCGGCTGCAGAGATCGGGAAATGTCTTACTGCCAGTGATTGCGCAGCACCATGCCGACTTCCTGGTGGGCTCTGCACGTGGGGTGTGCGAACATGCCGGAGCTCATCCCTACTGCCAAATGGTAGTTCTGCATTGTTGGACCCCCCTCTCCCTGCTACTAATTAGTGTTGAGCGGAATACGCCATATTCGATTTTGCGATATTTCACGAATATATAGAAGAATATTCGCAAAATATTCGTTAATATCGAATATTCGTGATATTTTATAAAAAAAAATTTTTTGCGAAATTTCGCTAATGCGAATTTTCGCTAATGCGAATGCAAAATTGATTGCGAAATTCTCGTCAACACGCGAAAACGGAGATCATTTCCTGGATTACTAAACTAATATGCACTAAACACTAACTCTACTTACACTTGTATGACTAAACTAAAGCTATTTTTTTTTTTTATACACAAAACACAGAAGGGCAGAGAAAGTATTCGCGAATATTCGTAATACGAATATTCGCATTGCGAATATTCGGCAACATAAAAGGATCGCCTCAGCTACTCGGCCCAGGGTCTCTAATCATACCAGCAATGCTTTTAGACGTCGATGGAGATCACTAGGATGTGATCTGTTTTAAAAATAAATTTGAAAAAATAAGAATATTCGCAATATCGAATATTCACCGCGATATTCGATTTATTTGCGAATACTCGAATATGCAATATTCGTTACGAATATTCGCAATGCGAATATTCGTGAGCAACACTATTACTAATACTATACAAGCTAAGCGTTTGGATCGCAATTGTGGGGCAGTCCTATTCACTCACATAGGTAAGTTTAGAGGTGCCGCCTATCAGACTTTGCATGTCACACCAAAATTGCATCACAAATGTGTACTTCACCCCAGCAGCATCATGTCAGCTGCCAGTTTTACCACCTCCTGGATACCTGCATGAAAGCAACCTAAAATTTAGGAAAAATCCAAAATGTTGAGTGGACCCGCCAAAACTTTTTTTTTTTTTGTTTCAAATAAGTAGTTAACCACGATATACGTTGGCAGAAGGGCGCGGCTGGGCACAGGCACGCCTTTAAGAGCCCAGCCGTTGGTCGCGAGCGCGCCGACAGCGACCTGGTCCTGTTCTCCGTGATCGCTGCTAGTGTCCCGCGATCGGGTCACAGAGCTGAAGAATGGGGAGAGGTAAGTGTAAACAAACCTTTCCCGTTCTTCCTAGTGTGGCTGTCACTGATCGTTTGTTCCCTGTGTTAGGGAACGACGATCAGTGACGTCCCGCGCACAGCCACGCCCCCCACAGTAAGAACACCCCCTTAGGGCACACTTAACCCTACAGCGCCCCCTAGTGGTTAACATCTTCACTGCCAGTGTAATTTTCACAGTAATCAGTGCATTTTTATAGCACTTTTGACTGTGAAAATGACAATGGTCCCAAAAATGTGTCAAAATTGTCCGAAGTGTCCGCCATAATGTTGCAGTCACGAAAAAAAATCACTGATTGCCGCCATTACTAGTAAAAAAAATATTAATAAGAATGCCATAAAACTATCCCCTATTTTGTAAACGCTATAACTTTTGCGCATACCAATCAAAAAGGGCTTATTGCAATTTTTTTTAACAAAAATATGTTGAAGAATACGTATCGGCCTAAACTGAGGAAAAAAAAATTTTTATATCATTTTTGGGGATATTTATTATAGCAAAATGTAAATAATATTGCATTTTTTTCAAAATTGTCGCTCTATTTTTGTTTATAGCGCAAAAAATAAAAACCGCAAAGGTGATCAAATACCACCAAAAGAAAGCTCTATTTGTCGGGGGAAAAATGATTTTGTTTGGGAGCCACGTCGCATGGCCGCGCAATTGTCAGTTAAATCGGCGCAGTGTGGAATTGCAAAAAGGGACAATGTCCTTAACCTGCATATTGGTCCGGGTCTTAAGTGGTTAACTTGAAGCATACCTTTACTGGTGTATGATGAGTATGGAATACAAATACACTGTGTAGTTCTTTCCTTTCTTAGGTACATCTGAAAAATATTCATCCTAGAAAAAAGAACAGTTTGTTATGTGCATGTAAATAGGAAATCAAGAAAAATTTCTTAAATGACCAAAAAAAAAACTTGGCAGAGGATATAACCATTCTTTAAACTATCCAAAATAATACAAAAACGTTCTGGCTAGATTCCAGTGGGTCACACTTCACAGCAAAGAATATCATTTTTAACAACTTCAGCTCCGGAAGATTTTACCGCCTATTTTAACTTGCAATTATGCAGTCATGCAACGCTGTACCTAAACAAAATGTATATATTTTTTTCACACATGTAGAGGTTTCTTTTGGTAGTATTTGATCGTTATTTTTGCCTTATGAATGAAAAAGGGCCGAAAATAATTTTTACTTTATGCTATAAAACATATCCAATATAAAAATGGATAAAAACGTGTATATTGATTGGTTTGCGTGAAAGTTATAGCATCTACAAACTAAGGTTTATATACTGGAATTTTTATTTTATTTTATATTATTTTTGTTATACTACTAATGACGGTGATCAGTGACTTATAATGGGACTGTGATAGTGCAGGGAACAATCTGACACAAACTGACGCTGGGGGGGAACTGACATTTCCAGTGACACTAAAGTATAACGTTGGGAGACATTTGGTGGTTTAAAAAATGTCCGACAGTCTGCCCGTGTTTATGTTGGTCTGTCCAGCCAAAAAAACAGCAGCTGACCAACTACCGATCACGTTCTTTGCTGATCACAGTGTTCTGGTGGGGGGGGGGGGGGGACTGTCAGAACACAACAGCTCATCGCTGAACTAACCATGCATGGTAAGTACAGCGGCTCAGACCGGAGACAACTGTTTTTTTTTGTTCAATCATTGGGGTTTGAACAAAAAAACAAGAATAGTGTGTACCTGGCTTAATACAGTGATCAGTAAGGCTGCAGAGAAAGGCTTTGGGGTGCACAACGTAATGTAATGGGCTGTGCACATCTATGGATGTACTTTTCCTGCCAGCCATACACATATATGCAACCTCTCAGCGGTTGGGCTTTAATGTTAAGAGGCCTCCTATAAGTGGCCCTATGTAAACAGATTGCTGTGCTGAGTGTGAGCCCCCTGCGCAAACCTAGTACAGTACCGATGGGTACCAGAAAGCTCCCGTTGCATACTTGCAATCGGGAGCTTTCCGATCATGTGCCCGCCAATCACAGACATAGTCATATGATCGGACTGCCTGCCTCTGCCTCCCAGCATTTAGAACCTCTTAAAGGGCTGGGAGGCAGCGGCAGAAAGGGGTTAAGCATGCGCCCGTGCGAGGGCTGTGTATGCTTGCATGGGGATGCACAGGTGTTCCATGCATCCCTGTGCAGTCAGTGCCATTCATCTCAATTAGGACGCAGAATCTGCACGGACATAGCCACTGCTCCCAATCTGACATCCTTGTGGGTGCAGGTGTGTGTTAGTGCGCACCTCTAAATGCAGACAGTGTGCATTTGAGGACATGCACCCACAGAGCAGTGGATATGCGTTTCGCACTTACAATTAGTGCTTAGCCATGACTAAGCACTGATTGTAAGTGCGAAACGCATCGGCCATACTGTATTTTGTTGGTTGCAGTGACTCTATGTACAGTTGAAAAATAAAAGACAACTTATTTTAAGTGATTTCGGAGTGCGGCTGTCCAGTTTTCGTCCTTCAATTTGCTAACAATGCATAGGAAGCCACAAAACCTCTCCGGGAGTCTCCAAATCAGGTAAGTGTGATCAACAGGGTCCCAATATGAAAGGATCACTTAGTAATTGCCACAGCTCCAAAATAGAAGGTATTCACATTGCTCAGGGTTTGGGTTGCCACCTTTTTTTCAAGTCAAACCTGAACACTTTAGCAGCCTGGGACACCTTTGGGTGCCCTCAAGGAGAGTAGTTATGTGATGTGCATAGCGTGCCACAGCGAACAGTGGGTGTGGCCAAATTGATCTTGCTAACATCTTCGCCCTGCCCCCCAGTGATGCCGAACCTACCCCCAGACAGCTGCCATAACTCCCGGACAGCAACAGATTTGTGTGTGACAATCTCGGTTACTTGGGGAGCCACAGCTAGTTCTAAATAATGTGTTCGGGTTTCAGTCTGCCTGAAGTCCGGACACATTATTCAAAACCCGGACTGTCCAGGTAAATCCCAGACAAGTGGTAACTCTACTCAGGGTATTACGTTGCCTGCTTAGGAAGGGTCACAAACCTGTGACGTCATCATGCCCACCAATGCTGGCTGTCGGTGAGGCAATGCCTTATTTCATAGGTGGCAAACACAAGGCCCGCGGGCCGAATGCGGCCCTCCAGGCCATTTCATGTGGCTCTCGCACCTTCCTGCAGCTGCAGCCCTCCTCAAGACCCTTGCTTTCTGCTTTTAAGCAATGCATCCAGCTTCTTCCCAGCAGAAGCATAAGGAAAGGGGGGTGCACTGTGATGTAAGGGAGAGCGGGGAAATCAACTTCTGATAGTGGGGGGGCTCATAGCATCTAATGTAATTGGAGGGGGATGCGCTGGACATCTAATCTTACAGATCCAACCGGCCCTTTTGAGGGCAATCATAATTCTGATGTGGCCCACGATGAAATTGAGTTTGACACCCCTGCCTTATTTGATTGCATTTTAATACCCTCAGCAATGTGAGTATCTACTGGCAAATATTTACTTTACTAATATGTACTAGCAGTATTGACGCTATGTGAGTCCTTTATTTCTTTTTCCCTGTATGATGAATATCTGAGTCTATTTTGGAGCTGTGGCGATTACTAAGTGGTCCTTTCATGTTGTTCATACTTACCTAATTTGAAAACTTCGGGAGAGGTTTTGAGGTTTCCTATGGGCTGTTGATCAAAGTAACACTAAACTCTGGATAAAGAAGAAGAAATTATATTCAAATATGTATTCTTAATTTAAAAGTGTACCTTCTATTGCTCTCTTTTTGTTGCTGTGATCTGACTTTCTGTTAGAAGGTGGTTAAATCCATTATCCATAATCCCACTGTATGTAGCAATGTAGCCACCTTCAATTGTTCACTGCCAAAACAGACTACAGACTATAAATCATGGTCCCTAGTCCATCTTGACAGCAAGCAAGAGACTGTAGGGTTGCCACCCGTACGGGATTGACCCGGACAGTACGGGTTTTGAAACATTTGTCCGGGTCTCTGCCCGCATGAGACCCGGGCAAATTATTCAGACCCGCCAGTGTCTCCCCGTGTCTTTGCGAAGCTGTGCCGCTGCGGCCGCGTGGCGCGTGCGTCGCTAGTTCGGTCCGCTCCTGCTGACCTGCTCCCTTCCCATCTAATCCCCCCCTGCAATGCAGTGCACCTCCGTCCGCTCTGTGTGCTGCAGAGCAGACAGGAGACACAGAGGCAGAATGAAGAGGCGGAACGAACCTCCATGTTGCCGGGGACTCTCCTCTGGTTGGCTGCAGAAAGGACAAGGAGGTGGGGTTGAAGGCGGAGCCTCCCCATTCCCTGCTGCTCTGATAGTAAAGTTTGCCGATATCGTGCTGGGATTGGAGCTCAGCATGTAAGGTCAGTTTTTGCCTCCCCCCACCACCATACACTATGCAATATATACAGCCCCCCCAATACTTCATGCATATATACAGTTCTCCCCCCACCATCCATATATACAGACCCCCCCATATATACAGTTCTCCCCCCCCCCCACCATCCATATATACAGTTCTCACCCCCCCATATATACAGTTCTCCCCGCACCACCATACACTATGCAATATATACAGCCCCCCCAATACTTCATGCATATATACAGTTCTCCCCCCACCATCCATATATACAGACCCCCCATATATACAGTTCTCCCCCCACCATCCATATATACAGTTCCCACCCCCCCTACATACACCATCCATAATTACAGACCCCCCCATATATACAGTTCTCCCCCCACCATCCATATATACAGACCCCCCATATATACAGTTCTCCCCCCACCATCCATATATACAGACCCCCCATATATACAGTTCTCCCCCCACCATCCATATATACAGACCCCCCATATATACAGTTCTCCCCCCACCATCCATATATACAGACCCCCCATATATACAGTTCTCCCCCCACCATCCATATATACAGACCCCCCATATATACAGTTCTCCCCCCACCATCCATATATACAGACCCCCCATATATACAGTTCTCCCCCCACCATCCATATATACAGACCCCCATATATACAGTTCTCCCCCCCACCATCCATATATACATACCCCCCATATATACAGTTCTCCCCCCACCATCCATATATACAGACCCCCCATATATACAGTTCTCCCCCCCACCATCCATATATACAGACCCCCCATATATACAGTTCTCTTCCCACCATCCATATATACAGTTCTCACTGGGTGACACCGTCCGCAGCCCTACTGGCTAACAATGTCCACTTTTATGGTAGACTAGTTCGTATTTTAACTGACATTTCTTTTATTAATTGAATCATATTTTATGGGTACACTAATGCTTTGTTTTATTTAACCATGCCCCTATAAGTCCCCCCCACCAAATGTTAATGCAATTTAGCCACAGCCACTGTTCATTGTAGCACACCTCATTACTACTCTCTTCGGGTAACCCCAAAGGTGTCCCAGGTATTTTACAATCCTATAGTGTGTAGTACAAAAAAATTGCTGTGTGCCGCGAAAGTGTTCGGGTTTGGCTTAAAGAAAAGGTGGCAACCCTAAGAGAGTGGGACTACATTCCTATAAACAGTGAGACCATGGAGGAAAAAGGTAGCCACCCTCTAACAGGAAGTCAGATCACAGCAACAACAGCAAAGTAATTTGGTCATTTGGAAAAGGCTGAAAGCATTAGAAGTGACAGAATGGAACGGCTGGGCACAGGCACGCCGCCTTTAAGAGCCCAGCCGTAGGTTGTGCATGCCGCCGCCGACCCGGTCCGAAGCTCCGTAACCGCGCCTGCGGGACTCGATCGCCGCCGGTGTCCCGCGATCGGTCACAGGAGCTGAACAACGGGGAGAGGTATGTGTAAACACACCTTCCCCGTTCTTCACTGTGGCAGTGTCATTGATCTTCTGTTCCCTGATATAGGGAATGACGATCACTGATGTCACACGTCCAGCCCCGCCCCTCTACAGTTAGAAACACATATGAGGTCACACTTAACCCATACAGCGCCCCCTAGTGTTTAACTCCTAAACTGCCATTGTTATTTTCACAGTAATCAGTGCATTTTTATAGCACTTTTCGCTGTGAAAATGACAATGGTCCCAAAAATGTGTCAAAATTCTCTGATGTATCCGCCATAATGTCGCAGTCATGAAAAAAATCGCTGATCGCCACCATTAGTAGTAAAAATTTTTTTTTTTTATAAAAATGCCATAAAACTATCCCCTAATTTGTAAACGCTATACATTTTGCGTAAACCAATCGATAAACTGGTTATTGCGATTTTTTTTACCAAAATTAGGTAGAAGAATACGTATCGGCCTAAACTGAGGAAAAATAATCTTTTTTGGGGATATTTATTATAGCAAAAAGTAAAAAATTGAATTGAATTTTTCTCAAAATTTTCGCTCTATTTTTGTTTATAGTGCAAAAAATATAAACCGCAGAGGTGATCAAATACCACCAAAAGAAAGCTCTATTTGTGGGAAAAAAAGGATGCCAATTTTGTTTGGGAGCCACATCGCACGACCGCGCAATTGTCTGTAACCATTACCTGCATAATGATCCGGGTTTTAATTGGTTAAAAGGCAAAGCTCCACTTATCTGCCTCCTCCCCCCTCCGCTGCCAAGTTTGGCATCTTTCGGGGGAGTTCGGGTGCCTCATTTTGGCAGGTCCCCCCTCCCACTTCCGGCTGACTTTATATCGACAAACTCAGCCCGTAGTTCGGCCCCCTCTTTCTCCCCGCTGCTGGGCCATTCACAAAGCGCATCTCACTTCGCACAGACGCAATAGGGACACAGCTGTGAAACCACAAGGCTTCACTGCTGGTTTCCCGTAGAGATGGCGGCGGCAGCACCTGAGAGCCAATTGAAAACTTAGCTGGGGTGAGGAAACCGCTGGATTCGTGGACAGGTAAAAGCCCAAATAGTAAAAGTCAGCAGTTACAGTATTTGTAGTTACAGACTTTACATTTTTTTCTGAAGGAGCCTGGAGCTCCTCTTTATGAATACATACTTGAATAGAATTTGTTCTTTTTAGTCTCAGTTTAAGGTCTGGGGGGGCTGAATTTTTTTTACACTGCAATTTTACACTTACAGTTGGGGGCGGTAAAGACAGGAGTTTGAGCTGAAATGTTACCAGTCATAGGTGGAAGTCGACACATGCTGTGGCTGTAATTCCCTAACATCACAGCAGTGGCAAAAAAACTGCTGACCATGTAAACTAAAAAATGTATACACTGTCGTCTTAATGATCCATCACAGAACACCCAAATCCTTAACCACTGGGGGACAGCCACAAGGGCTTCTATTGATGCCAACAATTAGGCCTCGTACACACGATCAAATCTGTCTGCTGGAAACGGTCGGCCCGACCGTCCCAGCAAACAGATTCGACCGTGTGTACGGGCAAGACGACGGATTTGGCCACCCGACAGATTTCAAAGCATGCTTTGAAATCTGTCGGCTGGGAACCCGTCCGAATGTCTTCTCGCACACGCGTCAATGTCACCGCCGCGTCACCGACACGTCAGCGCGCTGTCTGTGTACACGCGAGCAAACCAAAATGCCAGCAGACAGATCTGTTCAAATCTGTCGGTCCGACCGATTTGAACAGATAGATTTACTGGTGTGTACGAGGCCTTATGCCGCGTACACACGATCATTTTTTGTGATGAAAAAAACGATGTTTTCTGTGAAGTAAAAAACGACGTTTTTGAAACGTCACTTTCAAAGACGATGTTGCATACACACCATCGTTTTTTTCACAAAAAGCGAGGTTACGTTCACCACTCTTTTCCATCGAAGCTCGCTTCATAACTAGCTTTTGGGCATGCGCGGGTTGAAAAACGTCGTTTTAAACGACGTTTTTGCTACACACGGTGACTTTTTGTAAAACAAAAAACGACGTTTTGAAAAACGACACAAAAAATGTAAGCATGTTGGAATTTTTTTTTGGTCGTTTTTTTTTAAGACAAAAAACAACGTTTTGCCCACACACGATCAATTTAAATGACGTTTTAAAAAACGACGTTTTTTTTCATCGCAAAAAACGACCGTGTGTACGCGGCATTAGACTCCAGATATCAATCCCATCAATTCAAGAGATCCAAGATTCTATAAATGTCTGTTATTAGTTGAAGGCTGGCACTTTTGATCACAAAAGAACGGTAGATACAAGCCCATATGATTAAGGCCTCGTACACTCGAGGGGATATGTCCGCTGAAAACGGTCCGATGGACCGTTTCAGCAGACATCTCCGCTCGTGTGTATGGGCTAGTGGACAGATTTGTCCACCCGACAGATTTCAAAGCAAGCTTTGAAATCTATCCGGTGGAATCTGTCCGCCCGACATGTCTGCTGGTTAGTACACTTACCAGCAGACATGTCGTCCCCCACCGCCGCATGCGCATGCGCGGAAGTGTTTAACTTCCTGGTGCGGTGACGTGGCGGTGACGTGGCGGCGTCAACGTCACCGCGCCGTCCGGCGGCGGGGAATTTGATCCGATGGTGTGTACACGCCATCGGATCAAACTCCCGATCGGACATATCCGATGGAAATGGTCCGCGGACCGTTTTCATCGGATATGTCCGATGGTGTGTACGAGGCCTAAGATTAAATACTTGTTTAATCAGTTGACATCAACAAGAATGTCCAAAGGCGTTTTCCAAAGATCATTATGGCAACAGTCCACACATTGTTTTATTCACATGGTCAAGATTCTTCATGGTCCCTATATAATACATCATATATACCCCTAAAGAAGACAAGTGTTTGAAAGGCGTTGCGTCCTTCCATGTGAAATTATCATTCCTTAGCAAGAGCTATTTACAACCTATATAATATGGAAAGTATTTGTGGTATATTGTATGGATTTTTGATGTTAAATTGACCAAGCTGAATGTTTTCATCATGATTATAATGTTATAAAGAAATTGCGTTTTAATCGTGTTTTTTCATATTGTTACCACATTCATTGTTTATGTGCGCCCAAAAATTCACGGTAAAATGTATGGGTGCTTAGAATTCCTAGATATTAATGGAGCACAAGTGCATTGACATCCCAGTGCTTGTCGTCCATAGACTACGTCATCCAACCCTCATACAGTATGTCTCTGTATGTACTTGGGGCCGGAGGAATAGTCTGCAGGAGTCCATGCATTGCATATGCATAAAGCATTAATTGCAGTTGCAATGTGTTGCATGCTCTAATGCAAAAAATATATATTTTTTAATATAGTTGCATTTATTTATTTTTATTGTTTGCAAAAGGTGGGATATGCCTCCAAAAGGTGTGCTTAGAAAGCAGTTCTAACCCTTGCAAAGTGTTCCTCAAACACGTCTGCTAATATGTACTCAGCCAAATGGCTCAACTGCTGAGGGGTTCCCCAGCAAGGACTGAGATTAACAATAACACAGAGGGGACAACCCCATTTCTATAGCTGACCTAGTTTACTGTAACATGGAACTGCATTAAATTACACTTAGAGCTCCACCTACAGGTGAAATTTGGTATTCTGACTATATTCACAAATAATGGTACCATATGGGCCAAATTATAGATAAACAGTCAGGGCCAAATTCTCATAGAATTTCGCTTGCGTATCGTAAACCATTTACACTACGCCGCCGCATCGTACTAGAGCAAGTGCCGTATTCTCTAACCATTTGCTCCGTAGTTTGCGTTGGCGTAGCGAAAATGGCCCAGCGTAAGCCCGCGTAATTCAAATGGGGCGGCTTGTATTTAAATTAAGCGCGCCCCCGCTTCGAACGAACTGTGCATGCGCCGGCCGGGGAAAAAGCCCAGTGCGCATGCTCCAGCTCACGTCGGAAAGCGTCGTTGAAACCGACGTCAAAACGACGTGATCGTCACTTACGCAATGCCCTATTCGCGAACGAGTTAGTAAAACGACGTAAGCGACGGAAAAAGCCGACGCTGACCCGACGCCATACTTAACATGGCATCCGACGGCATCCGACGGAACTTCGTAAGGTTACTCCTCATAGAAGCAGGGGTAACCTTACGAGTTCGTAAACGACGTACGCGACGACGGGGCGGCGTAAAAGCGATCGGGAATCGGCGTACTAGCCTCATTTGCATATGCAAATGAGAAAACAACGTAAAGGCCACCTAGTGGCCGGAGTTGTCAATACAACTACGATCCGCAAGTGTAATGGTATTACACTTGTCGGATGTTGAAGCGTATCTATGCCAAAGTGATGCTAAGAATCACTCGCATAGATACGAGGCAAAAAAAACCGCAATACGACGGGGTATCTGAGATACTCCGTCGTAGCGCCGCTGAGAATCTGGCCCTTAGGCTTCAGTCTGTCAAACATTGTAAACTACAGGGAATGGTTGTCTAAAGTTGCAAGGAGGCTACAGTATATGGGGGACAAAAATAGTGAAACAATTTTTGCTTTGCTTGTGCCTTTTAACACTCACTGAGAAGCCCACAATACGTTTATGGAATGCCAAAATTACCTTCACAGCTACTGAAATTTGAAGTAGGCTTGGAAATTCCAGAACGCTTGCCAGTTATGTAAGCGCTGATAAAATGAGAGCTCCCTTGTACTCTTCCTGGACAGAAAACTCCCTTGATATACTTAGTGTGAGTTTCCAACTCGGATCATAGAAATATAAAAACCTATCATGAAAGAACATCAGATTAATCATCATTCTTTAGTCAAAATTACGTTATTATGAAATCCGTTACATTTTTGTTTTTTTATTTTTTATTAGATATTTAAAAAAAATAGATTTTGTTATATACTGCTGTGTTGCCCCCTATCAATGAAAGACGATATACATTGGAAATATTCCTGTTTTCTTACAAATCACAAAATCGCAAGATCCCCAATGAGCATCTATACCAGACCCTCATCTAGGGTAACCATCTGCTATAGATGAAGGGAATCCCCTGCATTGTTTACAAAAATAAGTAAGCAGCTGGGAGCTGTCATTTAAAGTGTTACTAAAGGAAAACTTTTTTTTTTTTTTAAATAACAAACATGTTATATGCAGTTCGTTTTGCACAGAGTGGCCCCGATCCATGTCTTCTGGGGTCCCTCGGCGGCTGTCTCTGGTCCTCCCTGCAATTAGTCACCACAGTCATGCGAGAGCTTGCATGGTGGTCACTAATTGCGGAAGCACTCCCGTGATACAGCGAGCGGCCATAGCACTCGGCCCCGCCCCTCGGCGCACCGTGTCACTGGATGTGATTGACAGCAGCGCCAGCCAATGGCTGCGCTGCTCTCAATCCATCCGCTCCAGCCAATCAGCGGCCAGGTTGAGCGGCGAAAAGGATCGCGGGACAGCGCGCGGGACTTTCGAGGGGTCAGGAAAGTATAAGGGGGACTGGGGGGGGGGGCGTAGATTGCACTAAGGTGAAAAAACATTTTCCTTTACAACTCCTTTAACACCAATTTAAACACATTTTTCTTTGTAAATATCAGTTTTCCCCCCAGGCACATTATTTTACTATTTTCCGAGCACACTATAGCTGAATGGCAGCTACAGCGTGGTCGGCCAGTTCTAGGAGGGCGTCATATGACATCCTCCAGTGATCGCATCCACTGTGGCACGCTCTGTTATCACTGTGTCCTAGGGACACAGCTGATCACATATGAGGGTAAAGAGCCAATTACAGCAGCCCTTTACCATGTGGTCAGTTGTGTCCAATCACAGCTGATCATGCTGTAAACACAAGCTGGTTATCTGCATTCCTTTCCTCACACTGACTGACTTGTGTGAAAGGGACATCTACTGTACACTGATAATCAGGGCACTGATTATTAGTGTCCCGATTATCAGTGCAGCCACAACAATGCCCATAAGTGCCGCCTACCAGTACCCTTCGGTACCACCTATCAGTGCCCATCAGTGCAGCCTCATCAGCGCACATCATTGAAGGAGAAAAATTACCTGTTTGCAAAATTTTATAACAAACTAGGAAAAACATTTTTTTTTTTTTTTTTTACATTTTCTGTCTTTTTTTTTAGTTCATTTAGAAAAGAATAAAAAGCCCAGTGGTTGTTAAAGCGAAGTTCCACCAAAAAGTGGAACTTCCGCTCAATTGTCTCCTCATTTGTCTCCTCCCCCTCTGTCACCTCTCAGGGGGGGGGGGGGGTGGAGCAGATACCTGTCTTTGACAGGTATCCTGTCCCCTCTTCCAGGAGCCACGGCCCTTGACGTCACCGCTTGGCCCCCTCCTCCTTTACCTGCTGCCGGGCCAGTAGGAGAGAGGAGTGGAGCCTTGCGCATGCGCAGTAGGGTTTTCGGCGTGAAGCCGTAAGGCTACACTGCCGGGTTCCCTTACCCACAATGGTGGCAGTAGCATCCAACAGCTGATAGAAACTTCAGCTGTGGTGCCGACATTGCTTGACTCCAGGACTCCAGGACAGATAAGTGTCCTATTATTAAAAGTCAAGCTTTTGTGGTATGTCCCCTTCTTCAAGGTCCAAGCACTGCTTGGACCTTAAAGAAGGGGACATACCCCGAAAGCTTGTCCTGAAAAATTGTATGTTAGTGCAAAGAAGGGGACATACCCCGAAAGCTTGTCCTGAAAAATTGTATGTTAGTGCAAATAAAAAAAAGATCAAGCACAGTACTCAATTTTCTCTGCACAATTGGTTCATTCTACTCCTGAATTAACTTCAGTGGGGTTCGGATTCGACAACTGAACTTTAGTAACGTTTGCTGATCCTGCCCCCAACTGAACCCAGGTATGTTCCCTAATGTGAACAAAAACAATAAGACATAAGGCAAATTGTCATATCAATGTGTTGGGACTGCAATGGGAAACACTGACCAATGCAGCCCAGTGAGGTTTGGGTGAACAAGCCTGAAGGATCTTTTTAACCACTTACTGCCCGGCCTATAGCAAAATGACGGCCGGGTGGTGGTTCAGTTATCCTGACTGGACGTCATATGATGTCCAGCAGGATAACAGCCGCCGATCGGCGGCTCTCCTGACATGCCCCCCCTCAGATGCCCACACTGGACCACCAGGGAAGCCAACAGGACCACCAGGGAAGCACCTAACATGTGGATGGCCAGGTAAGTACCCCATGGCTATCCACATGTGCAATTTTATGCCTAACATATGCCATAAATGGGCACTGACTGGCACCATTATGGCACAAAGTAAATTAGTGATGCTCAGCAATGCCACCCACCAGTGTCATCAGTGCCACCTATCAGTGCCCATCTGTGCCCATCAGTAAATTTTTTACCTGAAACTTCCTTCTTAACCACTTCAGCCCGGACCATTTCGCTGGTCAAAGACCAGGCCACTTTTTGCGATTCGGCACTGCGTCGCTTTAACTGACAATTGCGCGGTCGTGCAAAGTGGCTCCCTAACAAAATTGACGTCCTTTTTTCCCCACAAATGGAGCTTTCTTTTGGTGGTATATAAAAACTGTGTTTTCTTTTTTTTTTATTAAACCAAAATAGACCGTAAATTAAAAAAAAAAAATTGAATATTTTTTACTTTTTGCTATAATACATATCCCTAAAAGATATATATATATTTTTTCCCTCAGTTTAGGCCGATACGTATTCTTCTACATATTTTTGGTAAAAAAAAATCACAATAAGCGTTTATTGATTGGTTTGCGCAAAAATTATAGCGTCTACAAAATAGGGGATTGTTTTATGGCATTTTTATTAATATTTTTTTTTTTACTAGTAATAGTAGTAATCAGCGATTTTTATCATGACTGCAACATTATGGCGGCCACATCGGACACTTTTGACACCATTTTAGGACCATTCAGTGCTATAAAAATGCACTGATTACTGTACGGCAGGGTTGGTGCGCTCGCGACTACACGGCAGCATGTTAACTACTTTGGACCTGGACCATTGTCTAATGACGGCCACAAGGTGGCTCTACAAGGCCGGGAGGCCATCATTTGATGTCCTCGGGCCTCAGGGCACTGGGGGGCGCGCGCGTGCTGATGCACTCAGGTGCTGATGCGCATGCCTGGTGGCCGCGATGTTCGACAGGTACTCGCAATCGGCAGTAACAAAGCCAGGGACGTGGATCTCTGTGTGTAAACACAGAGATAAACGTCCTGTCAGGTAGAGGAGACCGATGGTGTGTCCCTTGTACATAGGGACACCCATCGGTCACCTCCCCCAGTCAGTCCCCTCCCCCCACAGTAAGAATTACCTAGCAGGGTACACATTTAACCCCTTGATCACCCCTAATGTTAACCTCTTCCCTGTCAGTCACATTTATACAGTAATCGGTGCATATTTATAGCACTGTTCGCGGTATAAATGTGAATGGTCCCAAAAGTGTCCGATGTGTTCGTCGTAATATCGCAGTCCTGACAGAAATAGATAACCACCATTACTAGTAAAAAAAAAATTATAAAAAAATAAATCATAATTCTATCCCCTATTTTGTAGGTGCTATAACTTTTGCGCAAACCAATCACTATATGCTTATTGTGTTTTTTTTAACCAAAAATATGTACAAGAATACGTATCCGCCTAAACTGAGGAAAAACATTTTAAAAAAAAATATATTTATTATAGCAAAAAGTAAAAAATATTGTGTTTTATTTTTTTTTCAAATTGACGCAATTTTTTTTTGTTTATAGCGCAAAAAATAAAAAACACAGACATGATTAAATACCACCAAAAGAAAGCTCTATTTGTGGAGAAAAAAGGACATCAATTTTGTTTGGGAGCCACATCGCACAACCGCACAATTGTCATTCAAAGCATAACAGTGCTGAAAGCTGAAATTTCGCCTTGGCAGGAAGGGGGAATATGTGCCCAGTAAGCAAGTGGTTAAAGGGGACGTACCTGTACGCCCATATGCCTGTCTGTGCCATTCTGCCGACGTAAATAGGCGTGCGGCGGTCCTTAAGCGGTTAAAGTAAAGGTGCGTGTTATATGCTGATAAATACGGTATACCCAAATACCACGCCTGAGCTCATCCTTAGTGCTAAGCAGCGCTCGGGGATTCGTTGGGGGCCACAATATATATATCTATCTATAGATCAGGGGCGGACTGACCATTGAGTCACTCGGGCACTGCCCGGTGACCAGACATCCCCAGTTTCAGGGGACAGTCCCCTGATTGAGGACTCTGTCCCCG
Organism: Rana kukunoris; assembly: GCA_029574335.1. Taxonomy (NCBI): domain Eukaryota; kingdom Metazoa; phylum Chordata; class Amphibia; order Anura; family Ranidae; genus Rana; species Rana kukunoris. The sequence goes on along the minus strand of CM056051.1, from coordinate 47,248,910 downwards.
GACAAAGTCTGTCCCTGGTTTTGTCCCCGGATTGGATTTAATAAGGGACAGGGGCAATTTCAAATACAGTCAGTGCAAAATTAAAATACAAAAAAATAGAATTACACCCCCCCCCCCTACGCCGTGCCTACTAGCATAGGGGGGTTGTATTTTTTCCATTATCTGTGCCCCCTTCTGATGATCATGTGCTGGTCGGAGCGGAGGGAATATTTCTTCAGTTTTGGGCGCATGCCCGTTTCTTACTGCGCAAACTTCATTTTAAAAAACGACGTTGCCTACACACCATCGTTTTCTGAAAAAGTTCTAGTAAAGCGCGGTTACGTAAGACACTTTCGACGGCACTCTGTTCTATTGAAGCTCCCGTCTCACAACTTGCTTCTGAGCATGCGCAGGTTTAAAAACGTAGTTTTAAATGTAGTTTTGCCCACACACGATCATTTTTTATGACACAAAAAACGAAATTCAGAAAAACGACATGTCCCCAGATTTCATTTAAAAAATCTGGTCACCTTACATTAGGGGGCCCCTTCAGGGTTGCCAGGCTCAGTAAAACCAGGGACAGTATGTAAAAATCTGGCATAGGCCATTCAAGTACCTCATGAATCCTGACTGGATTACCCCCAGGACGTTGCTGAGTGAGGCCTAGTCATTACTGCTCACCTCAATCACAGAAGTGAGCTCTTAAACTCGGAACTCAGAGCCACTGCATCAGCGAATAGAGAGATCATGTGAGGGGTTTTGAATCAGAGAAAAATCTTGCTCTGGAGATGGTGATGGTGGGCAGTAAAAACTAGGCCTCACTTAGCAACATCCTGGGAGTATTCCAGTCAGGCTTTGGGAGATATGTAAATGGCCTACACCTATAGCAAGGACATTATTCCACTTTAGTCAGAGCTGCACAGTTTGTTTATATCTTCAGATGTCCCTTATCTGTGTACGCAGATTTTTGGTTAAGGTGAACTAACCCTTAATTTTGATGATGCACATGATTTACAGCTGAACGCTAGACAAATATACTGTAAAAAACACAATTTAATGTGATACGGTCATTTTCCTGTGTTAAAATAAACAAGAGGTTATACTTACCTGCTCTAATATTTTACAGAGCAGTCCCTTACCCCCTCTTTCTCAGACCCCCGCTGGTGTTGTCTTCTCCTCTTTTCTCCGGGTTTCTCCTCAGCAAGCCGGGTGGTATGGGGGAAGTGAGAGAGACCAGGGAGTGACAGGAGACAGCACTGGAGCGGTGAGAGGAGCCAGGTAAGTGTTTAGCGGATGGGTGTGAGGTGGAGGGTAAGAGGGGGTTGATTAGAACAGGTAGTGGGACGTATTTAACCTTCATGCAAGGCATAATGCATTAACCACTCAAGAAGATTTACCCCCCCCCCCCTCCTGACCAGGCCATTTTTTTTCCGATAGGACAGTGAGTTACTTTAACCACTTCTAGGGTTGCCACCTCATCCCTTTAAACCCGAACACATATGAATTACACAGGTTCTGAGGCTAATTTAATACAGGTAAAGCACCAAGTGAGTTTAATTACCACCTTAATTAGCCACAGAACCTGTGTAATTAATATGTGTTCGGTTTTAAAGGGATGAGGTGGCAACTCTAACCACTTCCCGCTCGGTCAATAGCAAATTGACGTCCGGGAAGTGGTTCTGTTATCCTGACTGGAGATCTATTGATGTCTAGCAGGTTAACATGCCGGCGCGGGCCTGTGAGGGTGCGCAGCGATCAGTGGTGTGGTGTGTCAGTCTGACACCCTGCATCTCTGATCTCCCAGCGGAGGCTCTTTACCACGTGATCAGCAGGGTCCAATCACGGCTGATCACGATGTAAACAGGAAGAGCCTTTGATCGGCTCTTCCTCACTCACGTCTGACAGACGCGAGTAGAGGAGAGCCGATCGGCGGCTCTCATGATAGGGGGGTATACACTGATTGTTTATCAGCACAGCCCCCCCGCAGATACCCACACTGGACCACCAGGGAAGCCGCCAGGACCACCAGGGAAGGGGGCAACATGTGGATGGCCAGGTATATACCCCATGGCCATCCATATATGAAAAAATATTCACAGTAGATAAAGGTGACCAGATTTTTTAAATGAAATCCGGGGACATATTATTTTTTTATTAGTAATGGCGGCAATCAGCGACTCTCTGCCTGTTTCTGCCCGCCTCACAGCCTGTCAATTCTTACCCTCTGGCCCCGGGTACTACTGGGTTGAGTGTGAAGGAAGATCACTTCGCCAGGGAAGGCAAGGAGATAAGCAGGCAGACGGCTGGCCGGGACTTGAGCCAAGGCAGAAGAACATGCAAGTGAATCTGAATGGGCATTCACCCGAAACTAAAGAAATATTCTCTCCGCTCCGACCAGCACATGATCATCAGAAAGGGGCACAGATAATGGAAAAAGATACCATTTTTTTATTCTTTTTATTCTGCACTGACCATTTTTGAAATTGCCTCAGCCCCTGTTCAAATCCAATTCAGGGACAAAACCAGGGACAGACTTGGTCAGGGGACAGTGTCCTCAATCCGGGGACTGTCCCCTGAAACTGGGGATGTCTGGTCACCCTACAGTAGATGCCAATCAGTGCCCACAAATAGGCACTGACTGGCAACATGGATACTGACTGTCAAAAATATAAAACAAGTGATGCCCAGCAATGCCACCATCAGTATTATCAGTGCCACCTCTCAGTGCCCATCCATGACCATCAGTGATCACCTATCAGTGCCCATCTATGCCACCCATAAGTACCCATCAGTGCCACCACTAAGTACCCATAAGTGCCGCCTATATGTGCCCATTAGTGCCGCCTATGAGTGCCATCAGTGCCGCCTATGAGTGCCCATCAGTGCCGCATACCAGCGCTGCCTATCAGTGACCATCAGTGCTGCCTATCAGTGACCATCATCAGTCCCCATTAGTGCCGCATACCAGCGCTGACTATCAGTGCCCATCAGTGCTGCCTATCAGTGACCATCATCAGTGCCCATCTGTGCCACCTCATCGGTGCCCATCAGTGCAGCCTTATCAGTGCCCATCAGTGCAGCCTCATCAGTGTCCATCAGTGCAGCCTTATCAGTGTCCGTGATTGAAGAAGAAAACTTACTTATTTACAAAAAAATAATGAAAAAAACTAAAACTTTATTTTTTTTAAATAGCGGGGGTTAAAAGCTCCCCGCTAGCGTCAAAAAAGCAGTAAAACGCAGCTTGTTTTAGCACTAACGCATGGCGGTCCCAGTGTGTAATTATAAAACAACAGGAACAAAAATACACATATAATATATCCAAAGATAAGCAGAATCATTGTTGGAAAGATTGTTAGGTAAGGAATATAATAAAATAGAACACAGGGCACTAGGTGTGGGTATGAAATCTGCTGGACACAAAAGCAGAGTGATGGTGGAGCGGAGTTTAGAATGACAAGGAGAATTGCTCTTGTGTTTGCAAAGCTGCTAAGGCTCCTATGACAACGGTGACGTGTTGGGACATGATCAGAAGAAGTGTGATTTTCTGCCCCCTGCTGGAAAGTGACTGGAAATTCACCTTCTACTGGAGCTCAATTCACCCTCAGAAATACTGGCACAGATAAGCAGAACTTGCTAAATCCACTTCACCGATTCGCCCTTGTGAGCCAATTAGTTATAAGAAAGTGGAGAATTAGTTATAAGAAAGAGACATTTTATGGAAATGCAGAGAAAAGTCTATGGGGTTTGCACCTTAACTACTTCAGCGCTGGAAGGATTTTCCCCCTTAATGACCAGGCCATTTTCTTGCCACACGGCACTGCGTCGTTTTAACTAACAATTGCGCGGTCATGCAACGTTGTACCCCACAAATAGAGCTTTCTTTTGGTGGTATTTGATCACCTCTGAGGTTTTTATTTTTTGCGCTATAAACAAAAAAAGAACATATATTTTGGAAAAAAAAATTTTTGTACTTTCTGCTACAATACATATCCCAAAAAAATATATAAATAAACAAATTTATTCATCACTTTAGGCCAATATGTATTTTGCTAAATATTTTTAGACAAATCTGACCCTGAGTCCAGGTTCACACTGGGCTGCGGGAGTGAAGCCGTGCGAGTTCAGCTGAACTCGCACAATTTCACTACCGCTGGCAGTCCCGATTTCGGCCGCGACTTCAGAGACATCTGTGCACAGATGTCAATGTAAATCGCGGCCCGAAATCGCAAAAAGTAGTACAGGAACTACTTTTTGAGATGCGGCGTCACACCGGTTAGGACGGTGCCATTGCCGGCAAAAGCCGCCGATTTAAGATGCGATTTGACATCTCAAATCGCATCTCAAATCGTACCAGTGTGAACCAGGCCTTAATGACACTTTTTGGTGACCAGTGACACCAAAAGAGTGATCAGTGCTATAAATAGCACTGGCAGAGAAAGGGTTAACACTAGGGGGTGATCAAAGGGTTAAGTGTTCCCTAGGGAGGTGCATTCTAACTGTCAGTGGGACAGACTGACTGGGAGTAAAAGTAAAGAGAGAACATACGGACACAGGAAGTGATGTCCTGACCGCAAGCTCGCTGCTCGTTTTCTATTGTGCATGTTTACATATTTTATATGTGAGTTTCTTAACCACTTAAGGACCGCCGCATGTACATTTACGTCGGCAGAATGGCACCGACAGGCACATCAACGTATATACAGTGCAGAAAATAAGTATTTGAACACCCTGCTATTTTGCAAGTTCTCCCACTTGGAAATCATGGAGGGGTCTGAAATTGTCATCGTAGGTGCATGTCCACTGTGAGAGACATAATCAAAAAAAAAATTCCAGAAATCACAATGTATGATTTTTTTAACTATTTATTTGTATGATACAGCTGCAAAGAAGTATTTGAACACCTGAGAAAATCAATGTTAATATTTGGTACAATAGCCTTTGTTTGCAATTACAGAGGTCAAACGTTTCTTGTAGTTTTTCACCAGGTTTGCACACACTGGAGGAGGGATTTTGGCCCACTCCTCCACACAGATCTTCTCTAGATCAGTCAGGTTTCTGGGCTGTCGCTGAGAAACACGGAGTTTGAGCTCCCTCCAAAGATTCTCTATTGGGTTTAGGTCGGGAGACTGGCTAGGCCACGCCAGAACCTTGATATGCTTCTTACAGAGCCACTCCTTGGTTATCCTGGCTGTGTGCTTCGGGTCATTGTCATGTTGGAAGACCCAGCCTCGACCCATCTTCAAAGCTCTAACTGAGGGAAGGAGGTTGTTGCCCAAAATCTTGCAATACATGGCCCTGGTCATCCTCTTCTTAATACAGTGCAGTCGCCCTGTCCCATGTGCAGAAAAACACCCCCAAAGCATGATGCTACCACCCCCATGCTTCACAGTAGGGATGGTGTTCTTGGGATGGTACTCATCATTCTTCTTCCTCCAAACACGGTTAGTGGAATTATGACCAAAAAGTTGTATTTTGGTCTCATCTGACCACATGACTTTCTCCCATGACTCCTCTGGATCATCCAAATGGTCATTGGCAAACTTAAGACGGGCCATGACATGTGCTGGTTTAAGCAGGGGAACCTTCCGTGCCATGCATGATTTCAAACCATGACGTCTTAGTGTATTACCAACAGTAACCTTGGAAACGGTGGTCCCAGCTCTTTTCAGGTCATTGACCAGCTCCTCCCGTGTAGTCCTGGGCTGATTTCTCACCTTTCTTAGGATCATTGAGACCCCACGAGGTGAGAATTTGCATGGAGCCCCAGTCCGAGGGAGATTGACAGTCATGTTTAGCTTCTTCCATTTTCTAATGGTTGCTCCAACAGTGGACCTTTTTTCACCAAGCTGCTTGGCAATTTCCCCGTAGCCCTTTAAAGCCTTGTGGAGGTGTACAATTTTGTCTCTAGTGTCTTTGGACAGCTCTTTGGTCTTGGCCATGTTAGTAGTTGGATTCTTACTGATTGTATGGGGTGGACAGGTGTCTTTATGCAGCTAATGACCTCAAACAGGTGCATCTAATTTAGGATAATAAATGGAGTGGAGGTGGACATTTTAAAGGCAGACTAACAGGTCTTTGAGGGTCAGAATTCTAGCTGATAGACAGGTGTTCAAATACTTCTTTGCAGCTGTATCATACAAATAAATAGTTAAAAAATCATACATTGTGATTTCTGGAATTTTTTTTTTGATTATGTCTCTCACAGTGGACATGCACCTACAATGACAATTTCAGACCCCTCCATGATTTCCAAGTGGGAGAACTTGCAAAATAGCAAGGTGTTCAAATACTTATTTTCTGCACTGTATACGTTGGTGCCTTGGGGGGGATCGGGGGTCCGATCGGACCCCCCCCCCCCCCCGTACATGCGGCGGTCCGCGCGGCTGCAGGAGCGATCCGACAAGTGGGGACGGCTATCCGTTTTCACCCGCCCCCTCCGGATCGCTCCCAGCCAATGCGCGCACCCGCCCGCCCTGTCACTTCCTCCTCCTGTGTAAACACAGGAAGGAGGAAGCGACGTGATCTCTCCCTCAGCGTTTGTTTCAAGCGCCGCTGAGGAGAGATCACAACACTACAAGTAAGTCTGCACCAACAGCACACTTACACACAGACACAAACACATTTAACCCCCGCGATCGCCCCCCCCCCTCCCCCTGTCACAGTGTCACTGAATGCAGTAATCATACATGTATGATTACTGTATTTAGTGTCAGTGTGACAGACAGTGTGACAGTCAGTCAGTGTTAGTGTCAGGGTAGCCCCCCCACCCCCCCAATAAAGTTTTAACCCCTTGATCACTGCCCTAGTTAACCCTTTCACTCCCTATTGCCAGCATCACTAAGCGATCATTTTTCTGATCGCTGTATTAGTGTCGCTGTTCCCGCTAGGTAGCTAATTTTTTTTTAATGCGATTTTTTTTTTTACTAAAGACATGTGGCTGCGGGAGTGAAGCCGTGCGAGTTCAGCTGAACTCGCACAATTTCACTACCGCTGGCAGTCCCGATTTCGGCCGCGACTTCAGAGACATCTGTGCACAGATGTCAATGTAAATCGCGGCCCGAAATCGCAAAAAGTAGTACAGGAACTACTTTTTGAGATGCGGCGTCACACCGGTTAGGACGGTGCCATTGCCGGCAAATGCCGCCGATTTAAGATGCGATTTGACATCTCAAATCGCATCTCAAATCGTACCAGTGTGAACCAGGCCTTAATGACACTTTTTGGTGACCAGTGACACCAAAAGAGTGATCAGTGCTATAAATAGCACTGGCAGAGAAAGGGTTAACACTAGGGGGTGATCAAAGGGTTAAGTGTTCCCTAGGGAGGTGCATTCTAACTGTCAGTGGGACAGACTGACTGGGAGTAAAAGTAAAGAGAGAACATACGGACACAGGAAGTGATGTCCTGACCGCAAGCTCGCTGCTCGTTTTCTATTGTGCATGTTTACATATTTTATATGTGAGTTTCTTAACCACTTAAGGACCGCCGCATGTACATTTACGTCGGCAGAATGGCACCGACAGGCACATCAACGTATATATACGTTGGTGCCTTGGGGGGGATCGGGGGTCCGATCGGACCCCCCCCCCCCCCCGTACATGCGGCGGTCCGCGCGGCTGCAGGAGCGATCCGACAAGTGGGGACGGCTATCCGTTTTCACCCGCCCCCTCCGGATCGCTCCCAGCCAATGCGCGCACCCGCCCGCCCTGTCACTTCCTCCTCCTGTGTAAACACAGGAAGGAGGAAGCGACGTGATCTCTCCCTCAGCGTTTGTTTCAAGCGCCGCTGAGGAGAGATCACAACACTACAAGTAAGTCTGCACCAACAGCACACTTACACACAGACACAAACACATTTAACCCCCGCGATCGCCCCCCCCCCCCCCCCTGTCACAGTGTCACTGAATGCAGTAATCATACATGTATGATTACTGTATTTAGTGTCAGTGTGACAGACAGTGTGACAGTCAGTCAGTGTTAGTGTCAGGGTAGCCCCCCCACCCCCCCCAATAAAGTTTTAACCCCTTGATCACTGCCCTAGTTAACCCTTTCACTCCCTATTGCCAGCATCACTAAGCGATCATTTTTCTGATCGCTGTATTAGTGTCGCTGTTCCCGCTAGGTAGCTAATTTTTTTTTAATGCGATTTTTTTTTTTACTAAAGACATGTGGCTAAATACATTTTGGCCTAAATGTTTGACTAAAATTTAGTTTATTGTTTTTTTATTATAACAAAAAGTAAAAAATATTGATTTTTTTTCAAAAATGTCGCTCTATTTTTGTATATAGCGCAAAAAATAAAAATCGCAGAGGCGATCAAATACCACCAAAAGAAAGCTCTATTTGTGGGAAAAAAAGGACGCAAATTTTGTTTGGGAGCCACGTCGCACGACCGCGCAATTGTCTGTTAAAGCGACGCAGTGCCGAATCGCAAAAACCCCTTGGGTCATTTGCCAGCGTATTGGTCCGGGTCTTAAGTGGTTAAAGAAGAGGTCCGGTAAAAAAATAAAAATAAAATAAAAGTCAGCAGCTGCTAACACTGTAGCTGCTGACTTTTAATAAGGACACTTACCTGTCCTAGTCGCCAGCGATGTCAGCCCCCGCCGAGGCCAATCCTCGATCCTGGCAGCTCCAGGCGCCACTATCCACAGTAAGGGAAACAGGCAGTGAAGCCCTGCGGCTTCAATGCCCGTTTCCTACTGCGCATTTGCGAGCAGCGCGGCGCTTTGTGAATGGTCCGGCTGCTTTCTGGGATACACACAGTTACCAGAATGCAGCGCGCCCCATTCACAAGAATACACCGAGTGTAGGAGGAGGAAGAGAATCGACCGCGGAAGATGAAGAGGCAGATTCGGGACTTCCGCATAGCAACAGCTATTTAGTAAAAAAATTATTATTTTTTCATAAAAAATTTTTTGTAGATTTTTGTAAGAATTTTTTTTTCCAGGGTGGAACTCCGCTTTAATGTTTTGGCTATTACTATAAATAAATCGCTATACCAAACATATTACACTATAGAGCAGGGATCTTCAAACTACGGCCCTCCAGCTGTTGTGGAACTACACATCCCATGAGGCATTGCAAGACTCTGACATTCACTTACATGACTAGGCATGATGGGAATTGTAGTTCCTGAACAACTGGAGGGCCATAGTTTGAGGACCCATGCTATAGAGGCTCCCTGTTTTCTCTGTATTTCCCTTCCTTATGCCCGGTTTATCAACCTGAGTGGATTTCTGCTGACCTAATCCTTATGGGAGAAGAAAACATATTGGAAGCATTTATCAGGCTATATATGAACCGGAATCACCAGGAGGGAACTCTGAAGGGACCCCTTTGACTAGGGTGACCAGACATCCCCAGTTTCAGGGGACAGTCCCCTGATTGAGGACACTGTTCCCGGACCAAGTCTGTCCCTGTTTTTGTCCCCAGATTGGATTTAATAGGCGGAAATTTCAAAGACAGACAGTGCAGAATTAAAATAAAAAAATTAGAATTACACACCCCTCTCCGCCGTGCCTACTAGCATAAGGGGGTTGTATTTTTCCCATTATCTGTTCCCCTTTCTGATGATCATGTGCTGGTCGGAGGGAATATTTCTTCAGTTTCGGGCGCATGCCCATTAAGCTTCGCTCGCATGTTCTTCTGCCTTGGCTCAAATCCTGGCCAGCCACCTGCACATCTCCTTGCCTTCCCTGGTGGAGTGATCTTCCTCTGCTCCCCATCCATTAGTAGCCGGGGCCCAAAGAGTAAGACTTGAGAGGCTGTGAAGCGGGCGCCAACGGGCAGAGAGTCGCTGATTGTTGCCATTACTAGTAAAGAAAAAATATGTCCCCGGATTTCATTTTAAAAATCTGGTCACCTTACCTTTGACCATCAATCCTTACTGTTATGCTGATAAAAACTGAAGTCACAGTGCCACTTTTTGTTCTTACTCAGCATTTTTTTGCACCAAACTTTCTGCTTTTTGAAGATTACAGTTCTTTCGGACTAGATTTATTAGCACACTCTTTTCACTTTATCAATGTATGGACTATTATTAAACTAAACTGCATGTTTTACATCAGTTTATTTTGGATCTTCACATATGAGTATTATGAGTTTTTTAGATTGTTGACGTATCTCCTCCCCTGTCAGAATAAGGATTTGCCTTGTTTACATAGGCAGATCCCCGTTCTGCCTCTCTTTACCACACTCACGGGTGACCGGCGGACGCTGTATCTAATGCATGGACAGATGTATAGGTATGCGGTGTAGTGTCACATACTGTATCACAGATTGCTCCGGAAGTGACGTTTCGTCGCCGCCATCTTGCTACACCCCACACCATTGCACAGTAATGAGAGAGTGAAAAGGGGGCAAGTGGACATCTTGTTACACCCACCGGTGTTTTAGATTTCATCGTTATTTTCAACACAAAACTGAGCTTATATGCTTAAATAAAGTGTTTGTAAATCTAACGGACTGTTTACATGTTACATGTGAAAATCAGAGGTCTTCTGTCACATTAGCAACCATGTAAGGTCAGCAGGATTGCTGCTGCTTTAAAAATGTAACATGTAAACAGTCCGTCGGATTTCCAATCACTGTATTTAAGCATATAAGCTCAGTTTTGTGTTGAAAATAACTGTGAAATCTAAAACTCTGGTGAGTGTAACAAGATGTCCACTTGCCCCCTTCACACTCTATCATTACTGTGCAGGAGTGTGGGGTGTAGCAAGATGGCGGCGATTAAATGTCACTTCCGGAGCAATCTGTGATGGGGAGTCCAATGTGACAAGACACTGGTTTGAACAGCCAAACCGCCCAGCCAGAGTATATGTGCAGTGGGTGGTCTGGAAGTGGTTAAAGTGTTCACCTTTAGGCCTCATGTACACTAGAAGTTTTTCATGCTCTTTTTGGCTTCTGGAATTTTTTTCTACAGCCAGTAAACGCCCCAGCATGTTATCCTATATTAGATTGACCAGACACCCCCAGTTTCCGAAGACATTCCCCGGATTGAGGACACTGTCCCCGGACCAAGTCCTCGGTTTTGTCCCCGGATTGGATTTAAACAGGGGCTGGAGCATATTCAAAGACAGAGAGCCAGATTCTTAAAGACGTTAAGCCGGTATATCTACAGATACACCGGCGTAATTCGAATTTTCCGTCGGCGTATCATTGTTTTCTATCTAGAAAACATGATACTCCGGATTTATGAAGTCACTTACACCGTCGGATCTTAAATGTAATGGTGTTTACGTCGATTTTCTCATTTGACTATGCAAATGAGCCTGATACGCCGATTCCCGAAAGTTTTTGTGCCGCCGTCGTTTCCATAAGCGTAAACGTACCCCTGCTATATAAGAGGTAAGTTTACGAAGGTCCGTCGTATGCCATGTTAACCTCCCTGGCGGTCTTCCCGTGTGTGGCACGGGGTGAGATTTTAAAGCTACGATCGGTAACCCCGTGCCACACACGGACTTGCCTCGCTGGATGCAGAAAAAAGTTTACTTACCTTTTCTCTGCGATCCAGCGATGAATCCCCGCAGTACACGGCGGGCGGATGTCCGCCTGATGCTGTGTGTTCCGCCGATTCCCTTCCCTGCGAGCGTCGCGACGTAGGGGGGGGAACGGCGCCAAATTTAAAAAAGTAAACAAACACTATACATACAGTACACTGTAATCTTATAGATTACAGTACTGTATGTAAAAAATACACACCCCCCATGTCCCTAGTGGTCTGCCCTGTACACTACATGTCATTTTATATAATAAAAACTGTTCTTTCTCCCTGCAAACTGTAGATTGCCCATAGCAACCAAAAGTGTCCCTTTATGGCAAAAATTGTTTTAGAGCAGCTAAAAAACAGCGATAATAAATCAGAATCACTTGCAGAATTTAGCGATAGCGATTTGTGGGGAAATTCGTCATAAAAAAAAAAAAATAATGACAGCAAAAATTCTGCAACTGAGCAAATTTCAGTGATTTTGATTTGATTACATTATTGAATAATTTTTACTATAATTATATTATTATTTGTTATAATTTTTTATAATTATTTATTATATTATAATTTTTAATAAGAAAAAAAAAAAAATCATACCCAGGATGCCTATTAGACTCTTGTTTGGATAGATTTCAGTGAGTTATTCCTAAGAATTACAAGCCTACAGTATAAAACGCCAAATTCTCTTGCAAATAATGGTACCGCTTTCAGCACCTAAAATCTTAAAGAATCATACCGCCAGGGAGGTTAAGTATGGCCTTGGGACAGGGTCATCTTTTTCCGACGTTTACGTCGCTTTCTTAAGTCGTTGGCGAATAGGGCTTTACGTAAATGACGCTCACTTCGGCTTCATGGGCTATTTTTACGGCCGGCGAATGCGCAGTTCGATCGGTGCGGAGGCGCGCTTGATTTAAATACAAGCCGCCCCCTTTGAATTACGCGGCCTTACGCCGGGCCATTTACACTATGCCACCACGAATTACGGAGCAAGTGCTTTGAGAATACGGCACTTGCTTCAGTAAGTTGCAGCGGCATAGTGTAAATGGCATACGCTACGCCGCCGTGGATTCTACGTGAATCTGGCCCAGACAGTGCAGAATTAAAAATAAAAAACAGAGTTACACCCCCCCCCCCCCCCCACTCTGCCGCTCCTACTAGCTTAGGGGATCTATTTTTTTCCATTATCTGTACCCCTTTCTGATGATCATGTGCTGTCGGAGCGGAGGGACTATTTCTTCGGTTTCGGGTGCATGCCCATTGAGCTCCACTCGCATGTTCTTCTGCCTTGGCTCAAGTCCCGACCAGCCACCTGCCTGCTTATCTCCTTACCTTCCCTGGTGGAGTGATCTTCCTCTCCCCACCCAGTAGTAGCCGGGGCCCGGAGAGTAAGACTTGACATGCTGTGAGGCGGGTGGCGGGGGAAAGTGAGTCGCTGATTGCCGCCATTACTAGTAAAAAAATAAAAATATGTCCCTGGATTTCATTTTAAAAATCTGGTCACCTTACCATGTTAGCTTTAGAATTAGATACTCTTTGGGTTAATAACTATCTTCATCTTCATGAATTGGGTACTTCACTGACTATACACATTGCTGACGTTTGTCCTTCAGAGTACTAATTATACTCAGGATTGGCTTGGAATGAGTCTTTGAAGCTCTTGCCTGAGGGTTAGCTTCAAATACATCCATTTTCTGGCTTTTCCAGCTTCTTCAGTGAAGCATAGCGTATTTGTTTGGTCGTGTGTCACTAATCTGCTTACCCATCCATTAGAATGCAACTAATTTCTCCCATATATGTTGTCATTTCTGAAGCATGTGTACATTGCAATAGAAATTGGTGCAACGTAATCTTATGTAGAATGATCAGCCTGCTATGGTGTGGTTTATCAGTGACACCAGACAAGCTTGGCTGCCACATGTTTCCGGATAAAGCTATGATAGCTACCCTTTGAAGAACCATGTTCTAGGAATCCAGTGCAGCTCTAAAGAACTTGGGCCAGATTCTCAAAAAATTGCATATTTGCGGCGTAGCGTATCCCATTTACGTTACACCTACGCAGTTTTTACGGGCAAGTGCTGTATTCTCAAAGCACTTGCTCCGTAATTTGCATCGGCGTAGCGTAAAGGGGGGGCGTAAGGCCGCGTAATTCAAATAGGGAAGGAGGGGGGCATGCTGTATTTAAATTAAGCACGCCCTCGTGCCGAACGAACTGCGCATACGGTGGCCTTAAACATAGGCCACTGCGCATGCTCCGTCGTACGCCGCAAATACAGCGATTACGATGCCAACGTAATTAACGTATAGGCCTATTCGCAACGAGTTACGCAAACGATGTAAACGACGGAAAAACATGACGCTGTCCCGACATCCATACTTAACATGGCTTACGCCGGACCTATGCAAGGTTACCCCTCATATAGCAGGGGTAACCTTACGCGTATGCAAACTACGTCGACGCGGCGGAAAATATTCGGGAATCGGCGTATCGGCTCATTTGCATATTCGACACTGAAATCGACGTAAACGCCACCTAGCGGCCGGCGTATTATTGCATTTAGGATCCGACGGTATAAGTGACTTACGCCAGTCGGATCCTATTGTAATTCCGGCGTATCTTGTTTTGTGAATACAAAACAATGATACGCCGGTGGGATATTCGAATTACGCCGGTGTATCTGTAGATACACCGGCGTAATTCTTTTGAGAATCTGGCCCAGAGTCTGTCCATGTGGCTCACAACTACTTATAATACTGTGGGCTATAAAGGGAACTGCATCTATATTTCTCCTGTTTTGGATATCACAGAGTTTTTATCTAGTACCATGATTGTGTAGTAGAGTCTCATTTAGACTGCACTCATGTGTATGGCGCCTTAAAGTGGAGCCCTAAAAAGATAAAAGCCAAAAAGACTAACATTTTTTTTTATATATACTTACCAGAAGTGGCTGTTACTAGGCAGATCTCCCAGATCTGCCACCTCCTTGTCCGCGGTAGTCTTCTTTCTTCTCCTCCTCGCGCTGCCTCCTGAGAAATGGAGAGTGGTGTCTTCTGGGACCTTGTGTGTGTCCCAGGAGACATCCGCCCATTCACAGAGCGGCGCGCGGCTCGCGCATCCGCAGTACGGAATCGGGCAGTGAAGTCGCAACACTTCACTTCCTGATTCCCTCACCGAGGATGGCGGTGGGGCAGTCGAGACCCGAGCATATGCTCGGCTTTGGCTGCCGCCATTGTGGGCACCCTGGACAGGTAAGTGTCCTTATTAAAAGTCAGCAAAAGATTGAGAGCTGGTTCTCAAATTTTCAGACGAAAAAAAATCCTATCGGAAAATCCGATCATCTATAGCAATTCCGACACGTAAAATTCCGATGCATGCTCTGAAACAATTCAACGCATGCTCGGAAGCATTGAACTTAATTTTTCCGGCTTGTCGTAGTGTTGTACGCAGGGGCGGACTGACCATTGAGGAACTCGGGCACTGCCCGAGGGCCCCATGCCACTAGGGGGCCCCATCAGGGTTGCCAGGCTCATTAAAACCAGGGACAGTATGTACAAATCTGTGTTTTTTTTACATCTGTCCCTGATATGTCCAAAACCTACATGCTTTTGATGTGAAAATCCCGAGATTTTAGCTGCCCCGCCTCTGTACTGCCACCTGGCTTGGTGGCCATCTGTAAACCCGGGGGCCCCATAATCTTCTATTGCCCAGGGGCCCCATGAGTTGTCAGTCCGCCCCTGGTTGTACGTCAGCGCATTCTTGACGGATGAAAGTTCAGATTTGTGTGACCATGTGTATGCAAGTCAAGCTTGAGCTGAATTCCGTCGTAAAAACCATCCAAGGTTTTTCCGAAGGAACATCCCGTCGTGTGTATGCAGTATAAGAAGCGTGTAAACACTGCCCAGAGCAACTAGTAAGGCTGGCCGTAGTTTGAATCTCGTCCGGTTCGGGCTGAACTGGGCAAGATTCAAATCATGTAAGGGCAGGCTGAATGTACTAAGTTGATTGATCGATCAACTTGGGTAGAACAAGCCTGCCATATAGCCACTACTAATAAACACTGTCTTCTCCCAGCAGGGACTGCTTTCCCCACTGGGAGAATACAATAGCTCGCAGGTAGGGATTCCCTTGTCAACACTGTCTGTGGTTTCAGGAATTAAATTTTCTTGGTGCATGGGCTGCTTAAGTTTCATTTTTTTTTTTAAATATGTGAGAATCTATAGCATTTCAACTGCGTAGTAATGTGGTGGAGTGCCCATTTACTCACCATACTCAGATGCAGACTCAGATTTCTTTAACTCAATTTCCCACATTGAGTTTCTGCCCAATTGCTACCAGAGTACTCCAGTTCCAGTGAGATGAAATCCTTTTTTATTTTTTAGTCTTTGGATTCCTCCAGTTGCTCCTACTAGAGCTACTCTGGATTTCACTGTACGGATACTGTTAATGAGGACAAGCTCAAGTAGCTACGTTCTAAACTATTTTACCGAAGCAGTTGTCTCAATCAGCAATATACTTTTGGTATATTACAGGCAATAGGAATATATCAGCGATAGTTCGTTTATACAAAAACACAGATGCCTAAAACCAACATCGTTTAAGGTTACAAACTTTTTCCCTTTTAGGAATTGTAAACAACACATCGTGGGCAAACAGATGAGGCTTAAAAAAGTGGTACAGCGGCGGCCTGTCAATAACAGGCACAGTGGCGCGGCCTCCCTAATTTTCATGCTGGGGGGTTTATATATATTTTTTTTAAACACACGATTAGAGCCGAGGCTCTAATTGGATTTAAAAAGGTTGGGCTCGGGATGCAAAGCACTGCGACCTGAACGTTACAAATAAATATATGTGAAAAGTATGGCAATACTGTAGTGAAATGAACTGTTATAACTTGTGTTAGGAACTGTTCAAGACTGTTGCCATAGGAGACAGCATTCCTATATATGCGGATGTGGTGTCTTGCTGAATGTCCTTCCCGGCCAATCAGGACAGGAGGCGGATCTTAAGACCGGATTAGCCGGGAGGAGAAGCCGTGGGAAGCCACGCTTGTGGAGTTTGATGCCCCCCCCCAAAAAAAAAAGAATTGAGTACCAGCTGCCACTGGAGTTTTTAAATTTCTCTTTTATGTACTCTGGATACACTGCCTTAGGTTTTTCTAATTGGCATGCATAAAAACCAAGACACCATAAAGCCTAGTACACCTGGGTGGAATGTCAAGGGGCATTCGGCACATGTGTAGTGCAGTTGGTTCGAAAGAAGCCAGCTTTTGTTGAAGGGCATGACCGAACCATTCCTGATCAGGGCTCTCGGCCAATGGCTGAGAGCGCTGACCAGTGTGTTCTGTCGGGGGTGTCCATCCAAATAGCTTGGCTGGCAGGAACACAAAAGCACAGCACGGGTGATCACTGTATCAACATCAACTTCTGAGCTGTCAGTTTTTTTTTTGTTTAGCCCGCTGTGAAATAAAAAATAGTAGTATATAGTAGGCTTAAGTCCCCCATAATAAAGTGGCCCCCCTTTTTTCCTTCCTATTGAGTAATTGGTTCCTCCAAGGGGGACATTTAGTCTTGTGGGGGCCCCCAAGTTCCTGATACTATGGTTCTCCATAATAATAAACATATTTTGTATTGTGTATACAGTGCCTTGAAAAACTATTCATACCCCTTGACATTTTCCACATTTTGTCATGTTACAACCAAAAAATCGAAATGTATTTTATTGTGATTTTATGTGATAGGCCAGGGGTGTCCAAACTTTTTTTCAAAGAGGGCCAGATGTGATAAAGTGAACATGCGCGAGGGCCGACTATTTTGCCTGACATTCTTTGAACCATAAAAATGTGATCTAAGTGTATTCCTCTGAGCACTAATACACTGCCCAACAAGAATTCTCTTGCCTTTGTGGCTGCGTGTAGTGAAGAGATGAGCTCAGGGGTGTTATTTTGATATACTGTATATATTTCTTTTGTGGCCCCAACGAATCCCAGAGCGCTGCTTAGGACTAAGGATGAGCTTGGGCGTGTTATTTGGATATACCTTATTTATCGGCATATAACACACACAGGCTGTCCATTGCCATGAATACAGCCTTACCATTGCCATGAATGCAGCCTTACCATTGCAACCAATGCAACCTTACCATTGCAACCAATGCAGCCTCACACGTGCCATAAATGCAGCCTCACGTGTGCCATGAATGCAGCCTTACTATTGCCATCAGTGCAGCCTGAATGATGCCCATCTGCAGCCTCAGAGGGCAGAGGGAGGGGGCGGGACGAGTGCCGACAGATTACGAACAGAAGAATCTCTTTTTTACTCTGTGGCCTCTTAAATACAAAGTCCCGCCTCCTATGATAAACGGAACAGTCGTCCAATGGCTTCCCAGGAGACGAGACGCTGCTGAGTAAACAGGAGATTCTCTTCATGTAATTTGACAGTGCTCGGTCTGCCCCCTCCCTGTCCCCTCCAAGGCAGCCCCAACAAATACAGTATATATCTTTTGTGGCCCTGGGGGGCCACAAACAATATATATATCCAAATCCTCAGGGGGGCCATATTAAATCAACAGGGGGGCCGCATTTGGCCCCCAGGCTGCACTTTGGACATGCCTGTGATAGACCAACACAAAGTGGCACATAATTGTGAAGTGAACGGAAAAGGATATGTGTTTTTTTTATTTATTTTTTTACAAATAAATATATGTGAAAAGTATGGCAATACTGTAGTGGAATGAACTGGTATAATGTGTGTTAGGAGCTGTTCAAGACTGTTGCCATAGGAGACAGCATTCCTATATATGCAGATGTGGTGTCTTGCTGAATGTCCTTCCCTGCATGGCAGTCCTCCTGTTGAAGTCTCAGAGTCTGCCAATTAAACTTGCAACTACCTAAGGGTATCCTGGCCCTAACCCTCTCTCCCAAAGTTCTGTTAAGAGAAATAAAATCTTTTTTTGCATTCAAGAAGTGTCTGGTGCCCAATGATTCTAACTACTTTGCACCCACTATGCCTCACAACTTACCTTATACAGAAGGATGTCAGCTATCTCTGGTCCTGGAGTTTCTCATTAGACTGAAGGAGGCCGGGGACCTTGCTACATACGTAATTATTGAACACTGTGAAAAATAGTAAAAGATGTGTGTGTGTGAAATTTCCCTGTCGTACAGGGAAGGTTAGGTACCGAAGCTCCATTTTACTTCTCGGAATGACTAACACTTCATGTAGCATTGAAAGTTGTCACACAAAAAGATATAAACAAAAATAGGTAGAAAGGAAAGATGAAAGCACAGGGAATGGGGAGGAAAAATAAAGGGTGGGAGATGTTCGGAGCCTCTCAATGGTCGGTCAGCACTCTACACTTCAGTAAGAAATTGAAGTATATAAGGCTTGCAGTGATCAGCTAGGGTTCTAGCAGAGATTTGTCAAAATTAGGCAGCAAATATTTATCCACCCATGGTCCCTGTTTGTTTTTAATGGAAATATTAAACAAGAATTTGATTTGCCATTGTAGGATACAACTGCAATTGCGCTTTTTTATTTTCTTCAGTTTTAATGGATCAGCTGATATTAAAGTGGATGTAAGCCCAAAATATTTTATTTCATAAAAAGTCAGCTTCTCTCTTCTTGCTTTGAGTGACAGGTTATTTACATATCTAGCTTGGACATGTTTATTATATGTTATGTTATGTTTATCATAATATGAGGTGATCCAAAGTTCATTGCATATTACCAGGATGTGTTATGTGGGGGAGGGGTGGATTTCTCACTTTTTATACTTTGGTTCACCTCATATTATGATAAACATAACATAACATATAATAAACATCAGAGCTGGATTAACTCTGTGTGGCAAGACTGGGCACAGATGATAGGAAATCTTATACTCTACATTGTGACATTGGGTTTACATCCACTTTAAGGCCTCATGCACACTAGACGTTTTTGAAAGTTTTTACAGCAGTTGTTTTTTGCAGTAGACGTTTTGTTGGTGTCAATGAGAGATATGGTGCCCCATTGTTGTCAGTTGGCAGAATAGTGTCTTGTATCAGTGTGAGAATAGTGCCTCAAGGGCCGGATAATGGCAAGCAAACGGCCGCATTCGGCCCCTGGGCCGCAGTTTGGAGATCACTGATCTACGGGCATGTTGGGACATGGAAGGTTTTGAAAGAATTAACCAGACCATTGTTCAACATCCAGCAGACTCCCACATACTGCTCTATGTATAATCCAACAAATGAATGAGTGGGATAGAGCTTTTAGTCTTTCTGCTTCTTTCTTCAAAATTCCATATAAGAGTTTTGGGCAACCTGCCCTTCTTCATGGTCATAAGTGGAATATATACTTATATACAGTATATAAAACATTTCATTTTAACAGACCATAGGAGGTGAGGGAGTGGGGCTAAGGAAAGTTCATTGTTAGGGTTTCCATACACATTAAGTGACTCACCATCTGAAATGTATTACCCATTACTTAGTCCTGTTGGTCTCAGGGCAATAGGATTTGACCTAATAGGTTTTGTAACTGCACCCCTGTGGTCTTATATATGGCTTTTTACAATGTGTCTGGTTTTACCCACATGTAGTAGAATGTTATTTACTGCAAAATGTTAACATGTTGCAATATTCATGGAGTTGAAAGAACTGTACATAAAATATGCATTAAAGCTTGTGCTTTTTTCAGGTGATCAATGAAATTTACTTTGTTTTTGACCGATCTGGTGTAATGCAAGAAACCCCAGTTGTATTGGACATTTAAGGTCTACTAGGAATCTGAATACCATCAACCACTTTGAATTGTTTATCACCCAGCAGGACACCCGGGTACTGAAGAGGAACGGTGGTATAAAAAAAAATAGACACTCGGCATGTACAGTAAGTTTCAATGCAATATTTTCTTTTTGAGTGCTTATATTATAAACCGGCAAGTTTTGACAAGACAATTATATACAATTTTCAGATAAGCCAATATATTACTTTTTCATCATTTGGGAGCAGAATTTTCGTCTCCGTGCAAACAATATTTACACTATCAAATGGGACTTAACAGTAGGGAAGCAGAAAAAGGCAATCAAGCTGTCTCTGAGAAAAACAATTGTAGAATTACAATGATGGTTCATTGGAGACTAAAGCTGCATAAACGCTAGTAGAAGCTCCTTAGAAAGTTTTTATTGTAAGAATGTTCATTCAGTTTTCTAATTGTTGGTGGGGCAGAGATGGAAAATGTTTCTAGAACAAATACATTTCTAATGCCGCGTACACACGTTCGGAAATTCCGACAAGAAAAACTTGGATTTTTTTCCAACAAAATTTTGGCTCACACAAATGTTGTCTGAAATTCCGACCATCAAGAACGCGGTGATGTACAACATCACGACGAGCCGAGAAAAATTAAGTGGAATGATTCCGAGCATGTGTAGGATTTTTGTGCTTCGGAATTGCATAGTCAGATGAAAAACGTGGAAATTTCACGGTCGAAATTTCCAACCAAAAGCTCACATAAAGCGTTTCTTGTTGGAATTTCCGATTGTGTGTATGCGGCATAACAGTGTTTGTGATTATTTTTGTTTGGTAAAGTCCACTCGTTTCAAAAATCACATGTTAAACTCAATGAAATTTTGAACTCTCGAAAGACATTTGTCAAACCGTAAAATGTATTGAGAATTTTCGAGAATTTTTTGTTTGCAAATCTACTAGTGTTTTGTGTAAACTGTCTTTTTACCTATTTAAGGCTGCTCTGGCACGCTCATGTGATCCCTGTGTTCTTGAGCAGAGGCTGCAGGGGAGACGAGGGAACATTGACAACAGCTGGCACATGGGAGCCTATGGGGGACATCACAGCTCCTGGAATTCTCAGTCATTGTCAAGCACTCCTCTACCTTGCAGCCGCCAATCACAGATACAGGGGATCATGGGCCACTGGAGTGAACTAAAAATAAGTATGGGGGTATAATTTTAAGTATAGACGGTATTAGGCTGGAATTCCACTTATTTATTAATAATTCTACAAATATTTTTAAATTAACTTTTCATTTATAATTTTTGTTTTTCTGTAAAAATGTGATTGTAGCCATATTAGTGCACTTGCAGAAAAAAAAAAGACTAAAGCCCCATACACACCATCTGATTATCTGCAGATTTTTGTCTTCAGATTTACCAAAACCATGTAGTACAAGGGCCTGCCTGATTGCATACAAATTGAAACTCTTAGGCCTCGTACACACGATCGGACATATCCGATGAAAACGGTCCGCGGACCATTTCCATTGGATATGTCCGATCTGGAGTTTGATCCGATGGTGTGTACACACCATCGGATCAAATTCCCCGCCGGCGGACGGCGCGGTGACGTGTTGGTGACGCGGCGGTGACGTTGACGCCGCCACGTCACCGCCACGTCACCGCACCAGGAAGTAAAACACTTCCGCGCATGCGCCGAATCCATTCGGCGGCGGTGCGGGACGACATGTCTGCTGGTAAGTGTACTAACCAGCAGACATGTCGGGCGGACAGATTCCCACCGGATAGATTTCAAAGCATGCTTTGAAATCTGTCGGGTGGACAAATCTGTCCGCTAGCCCATACACACGATCGGAGATGTCTGCTGAAACGGTCCATCGGACCGTTTTCAGCGGACATATCCCCTCGTGTGTACGAGGCCTAAAGGTTTGACCTTATATTAGATGGTTTTGGTAAATCTGAAGACAAAAATCTGCAGATAATCTGATGGTGTGTATGGGGCTTAAGTACTGTCCGTGATCCTTTTATTTTTACATGCATTCCATTCAGGACAAGCTTTTGGGGTATATTCCCTTCTTCTAAGATCCAAACAGTACTTTGACAGTAGAAGAAGAGGGTACACCCTGAAAGCTTGTTAGGGCTTTCTGTAAAAATCAGCATTAATTTTTGTAATAAAGTCCCTCTGTCCTCATTTGTCCCTCATTTTGGTTTGATGTATACAAATGCACTATTTATCTATCAAAACAATTTTAAACCTTTCATCCAGTTTCTAAATTGTTGTATGTGTACATTTCAAAAGCCGGGTTAAAGGAATAATAATGGTAAAAAAAAAATCACTTGTGGGTTTAACCAATCATTATTTAAATCGATAGGAAGGTATATTATATTTACTTGTTTTAAACTTTTTTTTTTATTTCTTCTGTTCCTTCCTGGCTTATGATCAAGGCCAAAATTATGTCATACATTCCAGGAATCTTTATTGCATTTTTTTAAAATGTAATCTGGGGGAGTGGGAGGGATTTCTCAACTAAGCACACCGATCCGCTCTGCAGACGGAAGAAAAAGTAGGGATTTCTTCCTTCTGCAAAATCAGATCTTTGCGGAGGTGGACGATTTGGGTGTCAGATTGACACCCGCAATCTCATTGGGACCAATATATGTCCCTTTTTCATCCGCAAACAGATGGATGAAAATGCTGACATATGGTCCGTGTGAAAGGGGCCTTACGAGTGCCCCTATAGCATGTGGCTTGGAGGAGCCAGGATTGCCAGTGGAGGAGTGTATGGAAATAAAAACTATTGCACAGAGCAGGTAAGTATAACATGTTTGGTATTAAAAAAAATATATATGATCTTTTACAATCACTTTGAGCCCTGGTTCACATTGGTACGATTTGAGATGCGATTTTACGTTTCAAATCGCATCTCAAATCGGCGGCATTTGCGATTTCTGGCCGTGATTTACATTGACATCTGTGCAGAAACCTAAAATCATGTCCGAAATCGGGACTGCCAGGGGGAGTGAAAGCGTGCGAGTTCAGCTGAACTTGCACGGCTTCACTCCCGCAGCCCAGAGTGAACCTGGGCTAAATTTTTTAGTTTGTGGTGCTCACATACAGTTTAGTTCCACTTTAAGGCTCCATGCACACTGAAGCTGATAAAAGCTATAAAAAAATGCCAGTAGCTTTGCAGGGAGCCTTGCAAAGTCTTTTAGCATTTTTGCAATAGCTTTAATCAGTGTTTTTCAGTGTAGCTTTTATCAGCTTTTTTTTTTACTTTTTTATAATGGATAAAAAAACGCTAAAAAACGCTGACACCGGCGTTTTTGGGCGTTTTTTTGCGTTTTCCCCACCAAAAAACTGCACTTTGAATGCAAATTTCTAGCGTTCAGAAAAAAGCCAATAAACTCCAAAGCTCATTAACACTGAAAAACGCCCAGGTGTGCATGGGCACATAGGCTAACATAAAGTTCAGTTTATGGCAGGGGTGCCCAATCTTTTGCAGCGCGAGGGCCACTTAAGCGACTTGGTAACCGTCATGGGCCACAATCAGACCCGTGTCTGCTCTGCATGTGCAGAGTGGATACGGACACAGCCCACTATACTCTTTTTTGTTTTGGATTGGAGGTAGGACATAAGTCGGTTTACATGTGCCACTTCCTGCACTTTACAATAGACTTCTATTATATTCTTCAGGTTTGGTGCACTTTCAGAAAGCTCACCAAACTTGCAGGTAATAACAGAAGTCTATGGCTCAGTGCAGGTAACCCGCAGGTGTACTGCTCTACATCTGCCGGTCAGTTTGAAAGCAGCCCATTAACCACTGCAGAACAGATATACCCATATATACACTGTGATTTTAGTGATAAACGGACCTTTAATAACAGTCTTCTATTCTATTCCATCCCAGAGCAGGAGGTCGCGGGCCACATCATAGGGCTCAGCGGGCCACATGTGGCCCCAGGGCTACTTGTTGGGCACCCCTGGTTTATGGGCTTTAAAAAAAAAGCCAAAACACCAATAAACTGCAGTTTATCTGCTTCAGTGTGCATGGAGCCTAAGCATTTGCTTAAGAATACAACTATATAGTAGTAATATGCTCATGCCATAATTTACTGGTGAATCTGGCAGAAATGACTAATAAACCCATCACAGTATTGTCATCTAAAGACAAAAAAACAATTCATATAAATGAGTGGTTTCAAAAAAGAAAACATTTGCAGCTATGGGGAATCATTTAATGCTTAACAGACATAAAACATAATTGCAATATTGCTCAACAGTTAATGCAATACATTATCCAGTACCGTTGTGAATACCATATCTGAGAATTGATTATCATTGCTAAAGAACGCAGTATAGCTGTAAAACTATAAGAATGCAATATTTGTTTAATGCCTTTTTCAGAGGGACCTATTTGATAACATTTCTATTGGCCTCACATGTACATTAATTTCTACTAAACAAAATATTACTTTGTTGATCAGAACCATGCTATGCATTATACAATACTCACTTCTGAAGTGCAAGCCAAACTGGGCATTGGAGGAAAAACAAATGAGGGTGTTTGTAATAAAAACATAACATTATTTCAGAAAAGTGGTGTAAATGGCCTAGATTGCTGAAATTGTCTGTTATTACATGGCCTGCTTACTGATAGTACTTTATTTAATACAGGTATTTATACAGTGCTGACAATTTACGTAGTGCTTTATACGAGGGCTGTCCTGGAAAAAGTGGGAATAACTTTTTAATAAATTTACATAGATCATTTAAGTTTCACATGTTGGTAGAGTAACTTTAGCACTACGGTAACTTTTCTTCTTCTTCTTCTTCTCTTTTTCATTGCAGATAAATAGTGGATTCTAAGCAGTAGCAATGTGCTGTAATTGAGTTCAAGTTAATAAAAAAAAGTGCTCTCTTTTTCATTACTTTCAGTACAGACCTTGTACCTTGAAGTTTCTAGCTACGCCTCTGCCTCTCAACATGGGATTAAGCACCCGGGTCTCTTCTTGAACAAACTCTTGTGAACTCAGAACTGTTGGGCGACCTTCTCTCAGCCCCTCAGTAATTGTGCATCCTTCAATGAAGTTTCAGGCCTCTCCTGAGCGTATCAGCCTTGTGCTCGGTTCTCTCGGACGGACAGCACAGGACCACTTTGTAAACGTAGACCCAATCTGACTACTGGGCCTACCTGACAGATGACAACTCCAGACCAGCATGGTCCCGGAGCCAGGAACTCTTGGACACCCACCCCCGGCCAGGAGGGCCACTCACGGGGGGCGGTGGGACGACAGTCCAGGGATGGACAATGACGACGACGACCTTGAATTAGTGACGCTTGTCCCTGAAAAATCTCCCCCAGCATGCACAGCGAGGCGATTAACCCTCACTGATTGGCTGCCGAGAAAAAATACCCAATACGCCCTGACTCGACTGCTGCCACCCTTGGCCTGGGGTGGTATCACACCCCAGACAACAATAGTGGTCACTCACAGTACAGCCACTGCTGGAAAAGAAGCCCAAATTTGGCAAAACAATACAGTCAGGAGGTAGTTAAGTCTCTGACTACCCTCTAAATTTAAGGCAACACCCGCCAGAAAAAGTACCTGGGCGCTACAAACATTTTTTCTGCCAGTAAATACCTTATACAGGCCACTTCCTCTTTGTTGTCTGGTAATCAGCCTAGGTTTATGACATCATGCACAGCTCTCTCTCTTACTCTCGTAAGAGTTTGCCAGGAAGGGAGGGGGGATGAGTCATAAGGGGGCCAATGAGAGCTGTAAAGCTGGCCTCTATGTATCTGTGTAAATCCAGGAAGTGAACAGGCAGCAGCTTCAGCTGCCCACAGTTAAAATGGCTGCAGCCAGACTTAGTGGAGGGAGATTTCTGCAGCATATTTGACAAGTACAGAATCGCAGTATATATAAAATAATATGCAAAGTGGTTGGAGAGAAGCTTCAGAATGGAAAATATGTTTTTATTACAAATTATGTGAGCAGACTGCAGTTCCTCTTTAAATAGCCAAAGTCATACAGGCAGTGTCTCTACAGTACCCTGTATTTTGAAGGACATACCATAACCAATGCATGTATAGGCTTTTCAAATATTATATATGCATACAAAGCAACACTTCCTCCAAAGAGGGTCTTGAAAAAGCAGGTAGCTACCATGATGCTGAGGCATTGATCATTTGGCCTACCTTATTTTTGCATATCTATAGGTCACTAACACAGTCATTCAAGCATGTGACCTCTATGATAAATAGCAACAATACAAATGAAAGTGAGTCATGCAGTTAACCAAAACCATTATATTTAGAGTCGGTTCACACTGGGGCGACACGACTTCCAGCGCCACTTTCAGAGGCAACTCCAACACGACTTGAGCATGAACCACAGGGCGATCTGGGGTGATTTACAACACGA
Source organism: Rana kukunoris (assembly GCA_029574335.1). Taxonomy (NCBI): domain Eukaryota; kingdom Metazoa; phylum Chordata; class Amphibia; order Anura; family Ranidae; genus Rana; species Rana kukunoris. The sequence continues at coordinate 47,222,286 of CM056051.1, read as the reverse complement.
CTAGAAGTCGTCTCCAGGACAGGAGACTTTCCAGTAGCCAATCAAACAACAATCAGCTCTGTGGGAGGGAGGGGGAGGGAGGGGTTTGCCTGAGAAATGTATGTTATCTTCCTGGAAAGTTGCTTCAGTTAAGACAGTGATCAGACTTGGAGGCGACTTCCATTGAAATCAATGGGTACAAATCGCCTAGAAGTCGGATTGAAGTAGTACAGGAACCTCTTCTGAAGTCGGAGCGACTTCAGTAGTGTGTATTAAGACAGCTCCCATTCACTTACATTGCTTTTCTGGACAGCGCGACTTGGAACGACTTGAGGCGACTTCAAGTCGGATCCCAAGTCGCCCCAGTGTGAACCGACTCTTACTCCTTCAATGCTTGTACAGCTACTAAGCTACTAATAAATATCTCTTCCAAACAATAAAGCTGTGTGAAGTGATCTGTTTCTCATGTGTCCTATTGAAAAGTTCATAGCCTGCAACCTCATTTCAGTGCTGAAAATATAATGGAAACATCAAGCTAAAGAATATTTATTATTGTGTTTGTACATACAGCAGGTAAAATAAGTATTGAACTTGTAACAATTTTTCTAGGTAAATATATTTCTTAAAGCGGATGTCCCATGAAAAAAATAATAATAAAAGCCAGCAGCTACAAATACTGCAGCTGTTGACTTTTAATATTAGGACACTTACCTGTCCTGGAGTCTAGCGCCGTCTGCAGCAGAGGACGAGCAATTGCTCGTCACTCTGCTGCCCCCACCGCCATCCTCGATGAGGGAACTAGGAAGTAAAGCACGTGAGTCGTGATGCACTGTGCTGACTGGTTCCCGCTGTTTTCTGGGAGCCAAGTGTTTCCCAGAAAACCGGGGGGGGGGAGGTATCTGACGTCCTGTCCGCAGTCTAGCCGCAGACTGTGTGGTCGTAAGTGGGTGCAAATAGCTATCTTTAGACACCCCCCTCCCCCTGAAAGGTGTCAAATGTGACACCGGAGGGGGGAGGGTTCCGATGAGCGGGAGTGGAGGTGGAGGGTGGAGCTCCGCTTTGAGATGCTATTGACATGAAATGTTCACCCATAGCTCCCAACTGTCCCTGATTTCGAGCAATGTATCTCTGTCCCTCATTCTCCCTCATTTTGGTCTGATCTATATAGTTGAATATAAAATGCACCTTTTATTTTTCAAATGGTGTTTCCCAGAGCTAAACCTTTCATCCAAATTCTAAATTGCTGCATTTGTACATTTTAAAAGCCAATATAAAGGAATATTAGTAGTAAAAAAAGTCCTTGTGGATTTAATTAATCTTTTATTGGTTAATTCTCCTTTAAGGGGGTGTGGCAGGGGGCGTGTCATTTGCCTACATACGCTTGGAAGGTATGTGTTCACCAAATGTCGGTAATGCAATCCATACATACAAAGAAACTAAAACAAAAAATAATATTATTCAGAAATTAATTTATGTGTAATTAAATGGAATGACACAGGGAAAGGTTATGAACATGCTAACTGAAATGTATGAAATCCTTGTAAAATCCTTTGTTGGTAATGACAGCTTCAAGACACCTCCTGTATATTGAAACTAGTCGCATGCATAGCTCAGGTGTGATTTTGGCCCATTCTTCCACACAAACAATCAAATCTTGAAGGTTCTGTGGCCCTCTTCTATGAACTCTGATCTTTAGTTCTTTCCATAGATTTTCTATTGAATTCAAGTCAGGTGATTAACTTTGCCAGTCTAGCAGCTTTTTCTTTCTTTGAAACCAATTGAGAGCTACCTTGGCTTTGGGATTATTGTCTTGCTGAAATATCCACCCTTGTTTCATCTTCATCATCCTGGTAGATGGCATCAGATTTCTATCAAGAATTTCTATCATTTTTCCATTCATCCTTCCTTCAATGATATAAAATTTGTCAGTACCGTACGCTGAAAAACAGACCCAAATCATGGTGTTCCCACCTCCAAACTTCACTGTTCTTATATTTGAGGTTTGAGGTTTGAATAAAGGCAACATGCAAAAATATAGAGATGCGACTCACACTATGTGTTACTATATCTAAATGCTTACAAAATGAAGGGGAGGGGTAAAATGATTTAAAAAGGTACCACAAGTTGAAAAAAGAGTGTAGCGCCCATGTACTTTATAGAATTGGCGCCAGTCAAATCTAAGTTTAGATCAGAGTGTAGTTAAACTCTGATCCAGATTGTGGTCTCTGTCTCAGCTTGGCTGTGCTGTGAGCCCATTATGCTGTGCTGGGGTGTTCTTCCAATTCCAGTACTGCAGATGGCAGCAGTGGAGTCGAGGTTTGGGTGCTCTTCCCAGCAGCCAATCATGAGGGTTTGTCCTCGCTGCACATGCTGGGGAGGGGTATTTATGGGACAGACACCATTGGTTCTGGGTCTTCCTCGTCCAGCGTGGCACCCAGCTTTAGGGTGGCTACATTACGGCGCCTCTGCATTATGGCCTACCTGGCTGGGGCGTGCGTGCCATGCTGTGTTCCTGGTTCCGGGGCCATGTTGGCCCAGAACATCTGCACCAGCGATGGGGATCCAGTAAGCGACTGGTGTAACGGTCACCACCGTTTACGACCTTCCATCCACCCCCGACACTCCACAATCCAGCAGACATGATCCATTCCATTTCCCATAATCAAGACGAGACTCCGCTCTGTACTTGTTCCAAAAATGAATGAATACTTTATTGGTTTCTTAGCTTGCTTATATATCCAGTACAGCATATTAAAGTTAATCACAGGACAATGCAATCTCCACCCCCCTCATCACACACTATGGCTAATTACTGTGCAGACATTTCGGCACCGATACTGACGAGACACATCACATTCCTTTGCTAAACATAATTGAACATAATTGACATGCTAAATCAATACATCTGAAGAGAGACATGTGATCTTGAATACACAATATTTTAAGTGTAAACACAGGGCTTTAAACTGTTTTATCACACAATGAAAAGGTCTGTCAGGAGCAGACCTCACTTAGCATTTCAACAGCCTATTACACAGAGGGATAAGTCACTTGTTGACCTGGTCAAGTCAATATAACCCACTTGTAATATTCCAGTATATCCTGCAATATGAAGTATCAATAATGTCCCATCTCATGTAATACATGTAATACATGAAGTATGATTTTATTAGCCACCCCACGCCCAAAAGGGCACAGGGTGGACTTAGACCCAAGAGTTATTAGTGACGCTGACACAGGAGTATACCCCATCCTTCCAAAGTCTCTGGTTGTCACGGTTCATACCGTTACAACTGGGTTCCCTCTTTTGAAGATCCCAAGCTGGGTGCTGTTTGGTGGGGAGTTGGTCTGAGGAGCGCCATTGAGAGGCTGGCGGTCCAATAGGGCTTGGACAAAACCACCTGGGATCACAGGTAACCGGACACTGCAGGACTGATCACCTGTCAGTCGGTACAAGATCGACAAGTTGAAGGAGATCCAGACATAACTCAAGTAAGGGTGCATATCTCCAATAATCCAACCCAGAGAGGACCTGTGGCAGAGGTATCTTCTGAGGCTCATTGAGAGGGGTCTGTGGCAGAGACTTTCTCCCAAGTTCAAGTTCACCAAGAAGGGTCTGTGGCAGAGATTTATTCCTATCATTGTCCGAGTGATACTCCGGCTGCCAGGTCAGTGAGAGAGGCCTGTCCAGGTACGCTGAACCCACTCCGTCGGGAGTGGTGAAGAGAAGTGTTACGTTCCCTATCATCACGCCTGAATCTGCTATTCTTTCTCCTTTCAACTTAGAGAGAGCACCTGTCGTGGACATTCCTTTACCTCTGTTTATGCACATACGCATTACTCGCCCCTAGAGAATTCGGAGGAGCCATGAGGTAACACGCCACCCAAAAATCCAGCAGCTCCTCCGGGGACTTGCTACACAAGTATATAAAAAACATAATAAAAACATTATAAAGTTGTGTGTGCTAACAAGATATGTATCGGTGTTGCCAACATTCAGTATTTTTACTGGCAGTCAGTAAAAAACAGGCAAATTTCTTCTGCCAGTAAATGCCAATAAAAGTAAAAGGTTGCCAGTAAAAAATATAGCTGTGATGCTCGGCTTTACCTGTTGATGGCTGAGACCATACGAGAGCCTGCAGAGCATATTGTGTGATGTCATGGTGCAATGGAGACAAGCAGAGCAACCAGAGCCTTGTGTGTGAGCCTGCAGTATGGGAGCAAGGCAGGCTAGGACCGGGACTGTCAGTGCTGTTTAGATTGTAATGGACTGGAGAGACCACTAGGCTTGGGGAGAGAGACACTGTCACTGTGATTCAGGAGGGGACGTGTTGTGTCTTTGAGGTCTCATTATCATCTGTGCTGGTATACACGGCTGTCAATGTCACTGTGAAAGTCAATTTTATGTGTGTGGGCCGCCCATTCTAATTTGTTGGCCCTCCTGAGGGCTGTCCCTGAGCTACCTACTTACTATTTAAAAAATAAAATAAAAAATATGTTTTTGCCTTATTATCTACCTTAAATCATATTGCTAATTGCATATTGTATTTGTTTGTAGCCTAAATACTCTAATTTGCACTTAAAACTGTAATTTTTGGAAATGACAGTAAAAACTTGGCTGTGCCAGTAAATTGTGGGTGTTGTGTCAGTAAATTTCAATCTGGTAGGTTGGCAACACTGATATGTATCCCTCTCATATGTATATAGAAAACACAAGTTATATAGTAAAACCTGTGCAAATTGGCCCACAAATTCTATAGCATATAGCATCAGGATTTTCAAGCACTGACTGTGTAACGGCAACACGGAGCATCACTTCCGTTACAGTTACAGGGGAGGACGCCTGCTACAGCACTGCCACCCCTCATATTGTTTTCTTTGAAACAATTGTACCTGCTAATTGCATGTCTTTCTGAAGCTCTCAACAAGTGGTCCTTGGCTCTTGAACATCTCTTCCGATAATTATTTTCACTCCTCTGTCTGAAATCTTGCTAGGTGCACCTTGCGTGACCAGTTTATGATGTTCTTTTCACTTCCGGATTATGACCATATCAGTGCTCACTGGAACATTCAGAAGTTTGGAAATACTTTAGTAACCAATGCCATCAGGATGTTTTGCAACAATAAGGTTGCAAAGGTCCTAAGTGAGCTCTTTGCTTTTACCCATCATGAGATGTTTCTTGTGTGACACCTTGGTAATGAGACTTATTTATAGGCTGTTTTATATACAGTTGAGACTGAACCAGGTGATATTAATTTGCACTGACAAGGGGCAGAATTGCTTTCTAATTACTGATAGATTTCAGCTGGTGTCTTGGCTTTCAATGCCTTATTGCACCTCTCTTTCTTTGTGTGTTTAAAACATTTTCCCTGTGTCATTCCATTTTATTGCACATAACTTCATTTCTGAACTTATTTGTTTTGGTTTCTTTGTATGTATGGATTGCATGGGTTGTTGCCGATATGTGGTGAACATTTCATATCAAGAGATATTTAGAGATATATTTACCTAGAAAACTGGTGATGTGCTCAATACTTATTTTACCCGCTGTATAATGATTCCTTTAGTAAACCCATCCTTTTGTCTATAGTAGTTGCTCAGTAAGATTGAATATGCACTCTCTGAGCCTGCCCCCCTCCCCCCGACCAATTTAGCTAGAGAGCAGGTGCAGCTCTCACTGAAAGTTGCCTTGACATGAGAGCGGCAGCCTTCCAGTTTGTGCAGTTTTCTTCTCCTTGTGCTCTATGTAAGTGTCCAACAGTTCAGCCTGAGCACTGTGAACGGACTGGTCTCAATGTGTGCTGTGCAGTGTCAGTGTACGCTGTGCTATGGTGTCAATGGATGTGCAGCTGTGTGGATCTCAGCGCTGGATTGTACTCCCTCCCGCTGTGCTGCAGCTCCTCTCCTCACTGCCAGCCTGAATAAAAGGGGGAAGTGGGGACATGCAAGCGTGGAGCCGCACACACAGGCTCCTGATCATGAGATGAATGGGAGAGAGAGAGAGAGGATGGATGGGAGTTGCAGAGGAGACAGCAAGAGAATAGGGAAGAGACATAGTTCTAGTGCCCTGTCCCTCTGGTCTGCTCCCAGTGCCCCGTCCCTCTGGTCTGCCCCCAGTGCCCCGTCCCTCTGGTCTGCCCCCAGTGCCCTGTCCCTCTGGTCTTCCCACAGTGCCCTGTCCCTCTGGTCTGCCCCCAGTGCCCTGCCCACGTCGTTCACGTCATTTGCGTAAACCGCTCGCGAATAGGGATTTGCGTAAGTTACGTTCACGTCGTTTTCATTGATGTTTTGCGACGTGATTTCGCGCATGCGCACTGGGATACGTCCAAGGCTGGCTCATGCGCAGTTAAAAAAAAGCGCCGTTTGCGTCGGGTCAATTATAATTACAATAAAACACGCCCCCCACTAGTTAATTTGAATTACACCCGCGTACACTGGCCTATTTACGCTACGCCGCCATAAGCTACAGTGGCATTTCTTTGTGAATAAGGATACGCCGCTGTAACTTACAGCGGCGTAGGATAAATGGGACACACCGCGCCGGCGGGGCAGCTTTGTGGATATGGCCCATAATGTGCAGTGTGTCTCCTTTTCTAAATTTGTTTTGGAAAATACCTTACTTACAGTGCCGCTGGGCGTGACCCGCTGGAGATCTTCTTCTTTCCGACGTCATCGGCCCCTTCCTCTGCAGTGCTCAGAGTGGAGAGCTACAGGGGGTCACTGTGCTGGCTATTATGCTTTAAAGGATCAGGATATATTATTTTCTTTTTGGGGTTACAACCACTCTAAGATCGTCAGAATGACATAACTGTAATTGAATAAATGTAGATTATTGTAGATACTGTAAAAAAAATAAGACATCCCCTGAAAATAAGCCCTAATGTGATTTTTGTAGCCAAAATTAATATAAGACCCGTGTGAAACATGTCAGCTGCATCCCCCAACCCTTTGCTGTGAAGTGTGGTGTTCAAAAAGTTTTTTACCAATAAAAGGCAACCGAGAGGTTTTTTCAGAGTGCGGCTGTCCAGACATTCTTTTCTAGTATGCACAAACAGTACAGCCAAAACTGGAGCAGAGGCCCAACATTTAACCAAATAACAGGTCCGGAGCCAACTACCTCTCTGAACTCCCTCTAAATTTACAATAGCACCGGTTTTGAAAATAGCCAGGCGCTACAGTTAGTAGGGGGTGGCTGTGTCCTCTATTTCATTCCGGGACATTGTATTGTCCGAGAATGAAGGTGCCCAGGACCCAGGCCAGACATGTCAATTTCTCTGCAGAGATAAGAGAGCTGAAATTTGCTAGTGTGAATCCGGCCTAAACAAGGCATTCCCCTGTTCTGCCTAGTGACATGTCACTGATCTACTGTTCTCTGTGACCAGGAACAGTGATCAGTGATGTGTCACTGGTTGCTCCTCCCCCTAACAGTGAGAATCACTCCCTAGGACACATTTAACCCCTTCAGTGCCACCTAGTGGTTAACCCCTTTACTGCCACGACACTTGCATGACAGTTCACACTGCCATATGCGAACTGCTGGGGAGTGTCATTAAATGTTAATGACACCCCCATTTCAGCTCGCGTATCGCACTGCGAACTGACAGTTCGGACATGAATCGGATCACATATGTGCGAACACCCATGCGATCCAATTCTGGTCCGAACAGAAAAAAGGGTCCTGTACGCGTTTGGACCAAATGCGGTGCGATATCAGCCATACTATCTGTATGGCTGAAATTGCATCGCACAGACATCGCATGTAATGTGAACAGCAGTGCGCTGCGAATCACATGAGATGTCTGGCATCGCACAAGTGTGAACAGGGTCTCACGATCACTTAGGCTTAGATTGCCTAAAGTCTAAAGTATAGATTGAGAGGGCAGAAAAACACAATTTCTGAATAGAGCAGATCCTCTAGCCCTGGATAACAGGAAATAATTCCCTATATATTTTGTGAGTGGAATGTGTAGGAATAAAGCATTTATAAAAAAATAATATAAAATTCCCTGAGAACTCGATACCTTTTCCTAGTAAAGGAGAATGTTTCATTACAGGATGTAATCGTATATCCTGTTCTTGGGGTGAGGCTAGAAGACCCCTGATGTCTCCACTGAGAGGATCTTGTCAGTACTGTCACATAAGGGGCTTGTCAGTACATACATATATACATGGTTAAGACACATGTTAATACATAAAGACCTATTACACATTCCTATACACACCAGAAGTGGAAGAAGTAGCCATAGAGCCCCTTCCAGCCTTGCAAATGTGGGCCTGTGCATCCAAGTGGTGATGACCCCCGGTCATGAAAGGAATAAATAAAAGAGGAAGCAATTCAAATGTAAATATACCACATTTTTATTGTGTGTTTATGACATTATAATTATGGACCTATACAGGCACGGACTGGCCATTGGGACTACTGGGAGTTTCCCAGTGGGCTGATGGCTCAGTAGGCTGGTCAGGTGCAGTCCTCGAGCCGCTCCTCTCTGACAGTGAGTAATTGCGATTTCACTCCTGTCAAGAGAAGCAGCAGCCGTCACTTGCTGCAGTGCGCATTAGCCTTTCTGCTCCCTCCCACCCTATAGGGGGAGATAGACAGCCAGCAGACTTTCCTTCCTCTCTCCCCTTATCACTTGTCACTTATCACATGACTGGAGAGAGGAACAATGCTGCCTTTCTGGAGAGCTGTGAATGAGTACATGTGGGAGGGGGAGGAGAGGGGGGCACTCTGATTCAACGGGGGGAGACACTGATGGGGGACACTTTGATGGGGGACACCCTGGTGCAATAGGGGACACTCTGATGAAAGGGGGGCTCTTTGATGCAATGGGGGACACGCTGATGTAAGGGGGGACACTCTAATGCAAAGGGGGCTCTCTGGTACAAGGGGGGATACTGATGCAAGGGGGACACTCTAATGCAAGGGGGGCACTCTGATGCAAGGGGGAACACTCTGATGTAAGTGGAGACATTCTAATGCAAAGGGGGCTCTCTGGTACAAGGGGGGACACTGATGCAAGGGGGGGCACTCTAATGCAAGGGGGCACTCTGATGCAAGGGGGAACACTCTGATGTAAGGAGGGACACTCTGATGCAAGGGGGGACACTGAAGGGGAACAATAATGCAAGGGGGACTCTCTGCAAGGTGGACTCTCTGAAAGGGGGACTCTCTGATGCAAGGGGGACTCTGATGGGGGACACTCTGATGCAAGAAAAACTATGATGGGGACACTCTGATGCAAGGGAGACTCTGATGGGGGATACTCTGATACAAGGGGGGCTCTGATGCAAGGGTGACTCTCTGATGCAAGGGGTGCTCTGATGGGGGACACTGATGTAAGGGGAACTCTGATGCAAGGGAGACACTTAAAATTAAAGTGGGCCGGTCTGGATGAAGTCCAGGGCCAAATTTCTGTCCCAGTCCAGCCCTGGATCTATACACATTTTTTCCTTTTCCAACTATATATACTCGGATTAAACCAAGAGTCCTTTGGTAAAATCAATTGGCCAGAAGTGAAGATCTAGTGATCCTCTTGCCCATTTGCTGGCACACTGTTGACCAAGAGATTCCAAGCCTGCCCACCACGGCAAGGTAGACTCTTCTAGGGCAGGACCTACACTAACTAAACTAAGCTACCCCACTGGATGCTAGTCATCCTTTTTCTAATGTTGGATGTATGTTTGTAGTAGGCCACATCCTATAATCTGTGTGTGCAATCTACTCTCTCCTTGGTTGTCTGTATGTGTACATCTATCTCGGTCAGTTTATGTACATCTAGACATCCTCTGTTAGTGTAGGTCAGTGCATGCCAGTCATTGTATGTTGACCAGTGTGTTAGTAAATAAATGTTAGTCCTGTTTTATCTGGGCATGTAGCCCAACTTATCTGCAAGGCACCCCATTTTCTCTGGACCTTCTTGGTGGTAGATGAGTGCATATAGGTGAGGGCAGGTGGTATTGCCAATACGCTGGGCATGGGAGAGTGTGGACAGATGAAACCTGGGGGGAAGTTCCACTGGCCATACTCACCCTATACTCAGGGTGGTAGCGTACCCGCTTGGTGGTAGATTAGTGCATATAGGTGAGGGCAGGTGGTATTACCAGTATGCTGGGTGTGGGGGAGTGAGGGCAGATGAAACTTGGGGGGAAGTTCCACTGGCCACACTCACCCCCTGCCCAGGTTGGTAGCGTCAGCTCTTGGTGGTAGATGAGTGGGTGTATTGGGTTGTGAGGTTGATCCAGAGGAAGGCGAAAAACCCCAGCAAAGCATGATCATTGTGCTCCAGCTGGGAAAAAAATTCCTTCCTGATCCCCCGAGAGGCAATCGAATATTTCCTGGATCAGCCCTGTGTTTGGGGGAGGGCGGGCAATTGGAGCCCCACCCTCGGTGGTAAGTGAGTGGAGATGTGGGTGTCGGTGTGTGGAGAGCGGGGGAGGAGGGACCATCCTCCACACAGAGCTCCAGAGGAGCCATTGTCCAAACTACAGGTGGGTCACGACGTGTCTGTGTAATCTGCCGCCTCTGCTCAGGCTCTGAGGAACTACAACTCCTAGCAATCTCTGTCCGCATGGGGAACTACAACTCCCACCATGCACTGTTGTGTAAGTAGTGGGGGTTCAGCTTCCAGCCTGGAATAAGATGCTGTGGGACTAGATATTCCAGCATGATTTTTTCTATGGAGATATTAAAGGTCTCAGTGATCTCTACATATCCCAGCCTGCTCCCCTCCCCCTCCTCATGGGGGATTGCACCCCCCCAGTCCCACCACCCCACTCATCTCCCACCGCCCTTTACCCCTCCCCCGCAGGCCCAACCGGCCCACCCTTATCCTGGGGGGAGGGGACCCACCACCCTTGATGGGAGAGAAGTGTGGGGTGCAATTACCCCTGAGGAGGGGGAGGGGAGCAGGCTTGGGTATGTAGAGGTTGCTGGGACCTGTAGTACATCTATAGAAAAAATCATGCTGGGACATATAGTCCTGTAACATCTTATTCCAGGCTGGGAGCTGAATCCCCATTACATACACAGTGCATGCTGGGAGTTGTAGCTCCCCATGCGGACAGAAATTGCTGGGAGATGTAGTCCTTCTGTCACCTTCCCACGGCGTCCCTCCAGCCTACAGACATGAATTTTCTCCTCACAAGATGGAACATCGAGGGGAGATGAAATCTCGGTTTAGAATTCTGGCAAGTAGCATCTTTGGAGCAGTGAGAGGAGCAGTGTGTATACCGCTCCTTCACCGCTCCTTCCCATTGAAAACAATGGTACACTGTGGTAATACCGCCAGCAATGCGCCTCTGCAGAGGCACATTGTGGGCAGTATTAACCCTTTTTTGCCCGCCAGCGGGGGTTAATACTGCACCGATAGTGGCTGATAAGCCTATAATAAGGCTTACCTGTAGATAAAATGTTTTGTTTTGCACACATATTTACATATATACATACTTAGCTACGTATTTCAGACTTAGCACAAATTTCCAAACATATACAACCATTAAAATTGGTAAACATGCTGTTCTCAGTCCCCTCCATTACTGTTCTCAGTCCCTTTCATTAATGTCCTGAGCCCTCCCATTTTTTGTCCTCAGCGACCCCATTACTGCCCTTAGTGACCCCCAGTACTGTCCTCAGCTCCCCCCAATTACTGTTCTTAGTCCCCTCCATTACTGTCCTCAGCAATCCCATTAATGTCCTGAGCCCTCCCATTTCTGTTTTCAGTGACCCCCATTACTGTCCGGTGCCCCCCCATTACTGCCCTCAGTGACCCCATTACTGCCCTCAGCTCCCCCCATTACTGTAGTCTCCCCCATTACTGTCCTTAGTTCCCCCAATTACTGATCTTAGTCCCCTCCGTTACTGTCCTCAGCAACCCCATTAATGTCCTGAGCCCTACCATTTCTGTCCTCAGTGACCCCATTACTGTCCTGTGCCCCCATTACTGCCCTCAGTGACCCCATTACTGTCCTCATTTCCCCCCATTACTGTAGTCTCCCCCATTATTGTGCTCAGTCCCCCCCCCACTACTGTCTTTCGCCCCCCCCATAAATGTTTCCTGAGCCCTCCTCCACCCCATTACTGTCATCAGCCCTCTCTAACATTACTGTGCTGAACCCCCCTATTCCTGTCCACTTCATTACTATCCCCTGTCCCGTCTATTACTGTCCCCTCTATTACTGTCCCATGTCCCCTCTATTACTGTCCCCTCTATTACTGTCCTTGGTCCCCTCCATTACTGTGTTGAGCCCCCATTACTGTCATTAGCCCCCCATTACTGTATTGAGTTCCCCATTATCGTCTTCAGTCCCGTTCATTGTCCTTGGTCTCCCCCATTACCATCCTGACCCCCCCATAACTGTCCTGAGTTCCCCCGTTAACTGTTGTGTCTTAATAGTGAGATGTCAGGGGTCTGTTTAAAGTCCCAATTTATAAGGTTAAAAAATGGTTGCTAAATTTAATGCGGGTAGACGCTTGAAAAATTGTACTATGTGTAAAATGCTTTGCAGTGATTTATGTTTTCCATAAGCTAGAAGTTGGTGTGTTAGCTCATCGTTTCAGCCTTTGCATGGCTATCCATTCCTCGGTGACAAAGGGAACGTCATGGAACAGCAGCTGATCTTCAGGTAAAACACATATTGAATCCATTGACATCTCGTGCATGGGTAATTCCTCTCTTGTCACGTTTCTGAAGCCCTGAAAAGAAAAATAGAGAACAATGAGATACACTAATAATTAGAAGAAATGCCTCTATGACCTCTGTGGCACATTAAAGTTCATATGATTGTGAGATGTCAGATATAAGTTACCACTGTGCCTACACAAGGATATGGATTTTCAATATTAGAATTGAGCAGATTCCCTTCTGAAAAGGTTATATTTGTCCCCTTATTTCATTTTACTCACTTCTCTTGAGTCTTCAGGTTGAGAGTCGGGGTGAGAGGGCTAGAGTTGCCACCTGTCCAGGATTCAACCTGGACAGTTCGGGTTTTGAATCGTGTGTCAGGGTTTCGGTACACCTGAAACCCGGACACATTATTCAGACCAGACTGGGTCTCCCCAAGTGATCGAGATAGTCATACACAGATCTGTGGTGGCTGTTTGGGGGGGCAATTTTGGCATCACTGAAGGGTGGGGTGTTGGTGTCAGCAAGGGCAATTTGGCCACACCCACTGGCGCGCTCTGTGCGCTACATTACTGCTACCTTTGGGGCACCCAAATGTGTCCCAGGTCTTTTTATAATCCAATAGTCTTTACTGCAAAAAAAAATTGTCCTGTGTTTGGGTTTGGCTTGAAAAAAAAGGTGGCAACCCAAATGAGAGCTCATCTGAGGTCTGCCATTTGCTATACTTTCGCATTCACAGTTTGACCCCCGGTCTCCCAGCTTCACCCGGACTCTCAATCTGATGAGTCACATTCCAAGTACAGCTAAGATGGGAAATAAAATTGCTGCACAATTATAATAAGTGAACTTGCAATATTCAAATTCTTTCATAAATATGGTTTCTCTCAAGGCACAATGATACTGTCTCACAAACATAATTTTTCCACCCTCTATAATCCCCCCCATTAAAAAAGTGTCGTCATCGGTCACAGCTGCGTATACAGTGACAAGCTGGCAGACCAAACATACAGCTCAAAATTTTTACTTACTTTTCGACATACAGAAAATGGCGGGCGAGCTTCCCTTGCCTCCACCTCCTTCCAATTTATACCGTTGAAAAATGGATCTTCTCGAATCTTGGCAACTTCTGCTTTGCGCACCTGCGGATCTTTGCACAGGAGCTATTGGGAAAAAAATAAGAGAAAAGCATAAGATGATAGTAATGACACAACATTGCAATGAGGTCTATTTATAAGGCCCCTTTCACACGGACAGACCAATCAGGTCTGCCTGTCAGTTTTTTAGGTGGACCGGATAGGACCATTTATTGCTCTCTATGGAGCGGCTGATGTGTCCGTTGACACCCGCCTACATCTGATCTGATCCTGTCCACTAAAAACAGATATGTATTCGTATCCTGCGGAGCGGATCGGCTGACAGATGGAAGCAAACAAGCGTTCCATCTCCATCTTACAGCCCATAGATTACAGCAGGCTGTGTCTGTTCTACATCAGTGGAGTGCATACGGACCTGTCATCCGCTAGATCAGTGGAGAGGTCCCCTACTGAGCAGGCGGACCCTACCACTGTGAAAGGGGCCTAAATATCTGCAACTTCCACTCTCCACACATCGCAGGAAATACTCCACACAACGCTGGTAATTTATATCCTATTAATAAAATACAGTGCGCAATGTGGAGTCTGCGGTGTGTTCTCCGCATAATACTGCAAAGAATGCTTGTTCATTGGAGGAGAGCGATGTTGCATGACATTATTCAAAGTCATATGACAGGTTTCCTCCACCTCTTAGCACACTTTTTTTTTTACAAGCATTAGAATGAATGGGGCTTCACTTACTTCAGCGTCCCAAAGCAAGTGAAGTTCAGCCCACATTTAAAAAGCGTACTGGCTCATTGGCTGAGCCTATATGTCTACTTTCCATGTCCTGCTGGGACTGTGTCACTACTTACCTTGTTTAGAAAGCCAACAAGGATGGGGTCAGCATTGTCTGGGTAACATGGCTCGAGCAATAATATGGGGTGCTGAAGTTGACCGTGCTCGTGTGTGAAAGCATCGTCACCAAAGGCTGCTTCAAATAGTAAGATCCCCAATGCAAAGTAATCTGCGGCTAGTTCATATGGCATTCTGGAGTGTATCTGTGGGGAAATCAGAGAGAGAGAGAGAGAGAGATTAGGATCAAAGCGACAAATCAGAATAAAAAGCAACAGCATCACTTGGAACAAGGCGCCACCCAAACATTTTTCATTTATAATTTGTAACTTTAATTTTCAAGCATTCATCTCCTTTGTGTAGCCGACATAATCTAGCCATCGCATCCTGTCCATTGTCTGTACACACAGATCTATAAGTACAATTCTCTGCCCCTATCGGGCACATGGGACCCCCAGGACTGGATGGCTCCTGAGCTAAACTTCCAGTCCCAGGATACTATAGGAATGTGACATTTCTATAGTCTGATTTTTACTTCTCTTAGATGTCATTCAATTAATAGCACATTAAAGAGAACCTGTCACCATGAATTAAACCTGTCCCAGCTAAAACTTTCTGTGTTAAATTCTGTGGTTTTTCAACCTCCAAAAGTGGTTCTGGTTCCAGGACAGGCCACACCTTCAGGGAAGGGCAGATGTAGGGACTCGCCAGCCATGGAACCAGCACTGCTATTGGAAGTCAGTGGCTTCCTTCAGGGACCCTCAGCCGAGATGATAAAGGTCCTCTCTGGTCAATACTTGCCATGTTTATACAGCTTCTCTATCATCCAGGCCCAATCTGGTTCATTATTGCTCTTTATACACAGGTTCTCTGTAATGCAGGCTTAATTTGGTCTACAGTAGTGGTTCTCAACCTCGGTCCTCAAGTACCCCCTTCAGGCCATGTTTTGGGAATTTCTCTTAGATAAAATAGTTGTCCAAAACACCAAGCCATTGACTCTGATTTAAAGTATCTGTGCAAGATAAAAGAAAACCTGCAAACATGGCCTGTTGGGGGTACTTGAGGACTGAGATTGAGAACCACTGATCTATAATAGCTCTGTTTCTACAGGTTAAACTCTGGACAGGTTCAATCTGGTCTTTTATTACCACGTTTATACATTTCGTAAGGACTAATATAAATGAGCTTTTACTTACCTCTGGAGCTGCAATTTCTGGGTCTCCAACTCGTTCAAACACCATGTTAGATCCAAATACGTTGGCTACTGACAGGCCGTAGTCAGCAATTTTCACGTGACCAGTGCCATCTACAAGAATGTTTTGACTCGTCAGGTCTCTGCGGAGAGAAAAAAAAGTGTCAGGTCTACATTTCAGACAATAATCCCCCTTATATCCCATGTATCCAAGTATTACTGATTTATAGAAGGGTCGAGATTTACAAAGTTCCCTTTTCTAGCTGTGTGCATCATTGTATGGAGAAAGCCTTTGTGCAACTGATGTGCCCTCTAACCACTGTGTACTGAGCCATCCTTGGAGGTTCAATATACATACACAAGTGTGCAGAGCTGGTCTTAGTGGCTCTGTACCTTGTGATAGCTGTTCTGACCAATCAGTGATTTCATGGCTTGTCCCCCATCCTCTTACAATAGAGGTGGGACAGGAATTGTAGTAAACTCATGAATGAGAATGAATGGATCTGCAGCAGCTGAGCTGACTGTGGGATTCTTTTTTTTTTTTTTTAACCCTTTCACTCCCCCTCCTCCCCCATACATCTGATCTCAATTTTTTGTCTATGTGATATATTACCCTTTCACCTTCCTTATCCTGCACATGTGTATATTAACCCCCTCATCTCCTTCCTCCCACTGTATGTGACCTGTACATTAACCCCTTTACTTCCCCTTTTCTGTACATTTAAAGTATTCAGTGCATTATCACGAAGCTCCATGTTTTAACCAGCTGATTGCCAGCATGTTTCTTTATTTCCAAAAATTGTGCAAAAATATGGGATCTCCTTGGGAAATCTAATTTCCAGAAAGTGGTCAATCAGTTTTCCTATTGGCCTGGCATTTTGACGTTAACGGGCTGTAAGGGAAAGTTTTTTTTATTTTATATATATATATATATTTTTTTTTCTTTTTTTTTTTTTCTTTGTATAGAACATTTTTAAAATCCAATGCAAAAGAACATTTCTTCCAGTCTGAAGAAATTATGTAAAGCACCTTTGGGTAAAGTTTGTATGACCGAGTAATTAGCAAAGCTTTGCAGCACTGAAAACTGAAAAACACCCTGGTAATGAAGGGGGAATTACAGGCCAGTAAACAACTGGTCAAATAATTACATCAGAATCGATCAGTCCTGGTGGACAATCCAATCAAATCTGACCAAATCACCCCTTTTCTTTATGATGTAAGTTTGAAATGTTTCAGATGATACAATCTATGTTCTACTGTCCACTTCTCCTTATGTGAGCGGGCCAGCAGAAGGTCAGCTATAGACATTGGATGAAGGAAGAGTGTGTAGTGTGCACTCACCATACTCCCTTTCCTCATAAATTGGATTTGATAAGAGTTTAGTTGTGGAGGTGGGGAGGGGGCAATTGTAAAATGATTGAAGAATTTATTAAATACCTGTGAAGTACTTGTTTGGAATGCAGGTGCTGCAGACCACACAGGAGCTCAGCTGCCAGGAGTCTGAGGGTGGTCAGGTCCAATGTTTTCTTGTCGTATAACACATTAGATAGATCTCCTCCACGCATATAGTCCATAACGTAGTACATGCATTCCTGTGGAAAGGATAACAGAGAGGTTAGTAAAAGAATTTCATTAGAAGGTACAAATGAAAACAACATCTTATAATTCTCTACCAAAGTGCACTTCATGACGTCCATCTATATCTCCCTATATCTCTATCTATCTATCTACATCTACAGATATCTAACTTTTTATCTATATAGGCCACTGGAAGAGATTTACTGAAACTGCAGCACTCATGCATGGTAGCCAACCAGCTTCTAACTTCAGATTTTTCAGTTAGGCTTTGATAATAATACCTGGAAGCTGATTGGTTTCTTTGAAGAGCTGCGCCATATTTTGCTCACTCCAGTTTTAGTTATAGATATAAGTGACTCCATTATATAATCTGTTCTATGGTCTCACTTTCAGGCAGTTGCTGTAAATACTGGAGGGTTCCATGGTGAAAGGAGACATGACACGTACTAAACTAATTACTGTACATTCTTTGGTAACTTGTTTCTGGTGGCTTCCCCTACATCTGAATAATCTTATTTATTTGTATTTGAGCAATGTTTTTGCACCTGTATATTACAATTTATATATTCTGTTTATTATTTATTTGATCTTTTTATTTTTCCCAGAAATAGACTTACCTCTGTCTCGAACGCTGCATAGGGATAGATGCAGTAAGGATTGCCCCTGGCAATCTCCATGATGTGGCGCTCAACGCGGACACTGTCTTCTTCCATATGTTCAAGTAGAAGTCGTTTGCAGATCATCTTCACAACCATCAGTCTTCCAGTGTCACGGTGTGTTGCCAACGCCACCTGTAGGAGAGAGTAGGTTAGTACATCATCTTTTCCATATGCTCAAGCTGCAACATTATTACTAGACATTGCTCCTGTGCAGGATGACCCCCCCCCTCCCCTGTACTGCAAAAAATTAAAGTGATTTTAAAGGCTCAAGGTTTTTACCTTATAGTATTCTATGCTTAAAAAACCTTTAATGTGCAGCTGTGTTGTCAGCTCCCCCTTATACTTACCTGAGCCGAACTTCATCTCGATCCAGCGATGTGCACAAGAGCCTTGGCTCTCCGAGGACTCTCCTCTCTCATTGTCTGAGATAGCAGCAAGTGCCATTTGCTCCCAATGCTGTCAATCACAGCCAATGAGCCAATGAGGAGAGAGAGGGCGCAGGACTGAGCTACAGCTCTGCATGTGAAAGAACACATGGTGCTGTGGCTCTGGAGCGAGCCTACTGGCGTGTCCCCATTGCAAGGTGTCAGGAACACCAGTGGGGAAACCATGAAGAGGTGGATTAGGGCTGCTCTGTGCAAAATCATCACCTCTAGGGGGAATTAGCATTAAGTGGGGGGACACAATTGTGTATACAGTCCCCCTTTGCTCAGTAATTTATACCCCTCCTTCCCCCACCGACTTTACTGAGTATACATGGTTATGCCTCACACTTTGTACAGTGTTCTGTGAGGATGGTCATATTGTGTCCCCCTAAGGCCCCATCCACACACAATGTTTTTCCTAAAAAGCCTTTCCTCCTGGCAGAGAAAAACTCCTGACGCATGGCGCGTCTTGTTTTGTGGCGACTGAAATCAACTAATGCTCAAGCACTAAACGTGCCTAGTGTTAAAACGCATTTACAAGCGCCAAACATTTTTTTTTCTTCCAAAATCCTGCTGCTCCTGGATGCACTGGCAGTGAGGGGGGGATTCTGCCCTTAAAAACCCCTGCCACTAAACGGCTGACCCGTACAAGCAGCTGCAAATACATCCAGTGTGCATGAGGCCTAATTCTTATATAGTTACACAGTTAGTCTGATTGAAAAAAGACACAAGTCCATCCACGCATTGTACGGTGAGATTGTACAGTGTATGGTGACCATTAGAGAGAGGAGTAGTGAAGCACGGCCATTATAAACAACTAGTAAGCAGGATGATTGTCTTTGGTCACTTACCTTCCCAAAGTTTCCTTGGTGAATTATCGTGTGGTAGATGAAGCTGTGCAGATCCAGGGAACCCGGTGTATATTCTTCGTCACTTTCTGTGGCGTCCATTAATGATCTCCAGTCTTCTCCTAGAGAAAGAGAGAAATTACATTTATTACCTCATCGCCATACAAATCATCTTACTGTGCTTATTTCTATTGGAAATTGAATGCTCCTAAACAGGCAGAACTGATATGCTTAAAGCAGAGCTCCACCCAAAAGGGAAAGCTCCGCTTGTCTGCCCCCTCCCTCCGCTGCCACATGTGGCACCTTTT
Source organism: Rana kukunoris (assembly GCA_029574335.1). Taxonomy (NCBI): domain Eukaryota; kingdom Metazoa; phylum Chordata; class Amphibia; order Anura; family Ranidae; genus Rana; species Rana kukunoris. The sequence goes on along the minus strand of CM056051.1, from coordinate 47,202,745 downwards.
GGGGGGAAAGCAGGTACCCACAAAGAGGGGGGTTCTCCATCATTGGAACAAACTATATTACATGATATTGTAGTTTACCAATTATTGGATGTGATCGGTGCATTTTTTTTTTTTAATCAAGATTGTATTCCTTTATTTTCATGTGATGATTGGCCAGTAACACCCCTTCTGTTTTTAGGGTGGTTACATTCACTCCACCGCTGTATCTATGGAGGAGCGTTCAGCAAGCAGCAATGTAACCACCGTTGGAAAGCCGCATTGTCAGTCAGTGGAGAGGGTCGTGTTAGATGGACTATTAGATTCACGTAGACTTTACATAAGTGACTAATAAACTAAAGCCAAACTCCAGCTAACACTTTTTAAGTAGTTACAATATATTTTATTTCTTTGTGATAAAGGTTGTACATGAATGAATAAAAGCTGATCATTGTAAGCACCCCTGTCAGTGTTAAATGGTATGTCTTAACCGTTTAAATGTAACTTTTGCTGGACAGCGTGTTCTGTTAAAGAAAATTTAAACTTACAGATTTACTGGCCGGATCACAAGGTAATAAACTATGTTATCAGGAAAACTGTTACAGGGGAGACAAGGACTGCAGTGTTAAAACAGTATTAAACCCAAAAGCAAATATTTATTGGAGCATGGATGAGACAAACCACCTAACATTGGGGGAATGTAAAGATCCGTGTTGCTGCTTAGCAGGAACACAGGATCAGCACATTCCTCTCTCACAGAGCCTTGTAAACAAGGCACACCACCGTTCTGCCTTTATCCTGAACGATCAGCGGGTCCCGGCAGACATCGCGTCCGCTGGACCCGTGTCCAATCACAGAGGGGACGGGTCGCCCGCAGTACATACACCCTGGACCAGGATGTGTCAGATCACATACTAGGTATGTGATCTGACACAGACCAGCCGCCCTGCTGCAGTATATCTGTGTGAGTTGGTCGCTGAGATGTTAATACCGCTGCAATGCTACTGACAGCCTGTACCTTGTATGCCAGTTTTTATTTTGGCTACACTCACAGTTTTCTAAATCCTCCTGATAACAGAACAAATCTCTGCTTTTTTTCATTTCCTTCTATGTAATGTTCAAGTTGATGGAGAAATATCCCCTACTCCTCCCTATATACTATATGAAAATCCATCATTATAATACATACCTGCTTCTTCTGATCTTCTCCTCTTCATTACATGACTCTCACATTCTGTCTCTTTATCAGATTTCCTCTTCTTTCCTCTCTGTTCTGCAGGGCTCTGCGCTGCCCTTCTCCTCTTCCTCACAGGACTCTCACATTTTGTCTCTTTATCAGATTTCCTCTTCTTTCCTCTCTGTTCTGCAGGGCTCTGCGCTGCCCTTCTCCTCTTCCTCACAGGACTCTCATCTTTTGTCTCTTTATCAGATTTCCTCTTCTTTCCTCTCTGTTCTGCAGGGCTCTGCGCTGCCCTTCTTCTCTTTCTCACAGGACTCTCACATTCTTTCTCTTCATTAGATTTCCTCTTTTTTCCTCTCTGTTCTGCAGGGCTCTGCGCTGCCCTTCTCCTCTTCATCACACGACTCTCACATTCTGTCTCTTCATCTGATTTCCTCTTTTTTCCTCTCTGTTCTGCAGGGCTCTGCGCTGCCCTTCTCCTCTTCATCGCACGACTCTCACATTCTGTCTCTTCATCAGATTTCCTCTTCTTTCTTCTCTGTTCTGCAGAGCTCTGTCCTGTCTCTGTAGCATTGTCATATATGCTTTGCTTCTTCGGAGTTGCACCAGTCTCCTCCACACAGCTCTGTTCTCTGTCTATGATGCTAATCAATTCTTCCATTATGGTCCGCTTTCTGATATACGGCTTTGAAATGTCAGTTGTTACACAGGAGATGTTCCCAAGTACGTATTCATACTTCTTCCTAGGTACTCCCAGGCGGAGTGGAGTAACCCTGTGCTTGCCTCCTTCTATCACCTCCTTCCACCTCCCTCCTTTACGTTCAGGCATTTTTTTTAAATGTAGTAAATAACCCTTTTCCTCTTTAAATTAGTGTCTCCTTTCTCTATTATCTCTAATATATATTCTGTGATTTAAATCTAGCAGAATAAAGCAACTGTTTTTTCTCTGAACTGGAGCAACAGAAATTATGTCTTCACTCTCTGGCTGCTTCTGAGAAATAACTGCCAAACCTGGCCCTGGCAGCTATTTAAAGGGTAGGATCTGTGTTGTCATAACTTCACCTGTTACCACGGCAACAGAAGCAAGCTGCTTCTGAGAAATAACTGACAAACCTTCTGCTGGCAGTTATCTCTACAACTTCACCTGTTACCCCGGCAACCTATTAGCCAATGAAATGGCTTTATAGCTGCTTCTGAGAAATAACTGACAAACCTTCTGCTGGCATTTATTTAAATGGTAGGAACCTGGTAGGTACCTGTTAGCCAATGAAATAGCTGCATTTCTTCAGGTGCAAGGAATGCTGAGATTTGTAGCATATTGGAGATTGGCCAAGGATCAGGTTTCTTTCTTGTATCGGTCAGGAAGTAAAAAAAGTATTCTCATGTGTTTCACAGAATATTTGGATTCATTTGATACCAGAGCCTGAATTTATGACTGTATAAAGGTCTGACATACTCGGTTTTATTGTACAATCGTACGCTAAGGCTCCACGGACACTGGATGCTCAAATAATGTTATAAAAATGCCAGTAACTTTGCAGTGAGTCTTTTAACTTGTATTAATGTTTTTGCAATAGTGTTTATTAGCATTTTTTTGTGTTTTTCCGTGATAGCGTTTTTTATTTTATATTTTTAATGGATCAAAAACATTAAAAAAGAAGCTGGTGATCCACATTTTTGATAATTTTTCAATGTTTTTTCAGCGTTTATGAGGGATTTACGAGTTTTTTGTGGTCAGAAAAACGACTCCTGAACGGGATTTTAGGGTGTTCAGAAAACAGCCCATAAACTCCACTGCTGATAAACGTATCCATGTATTAATGGACACATAGGATAACATAGTGGAGTTTATCAGCTTTTTAAAAAAATGCCCAAACGCCAAAAAACTGACGTTTTTAAACTCCAGTGTGCATGGAGCCTTATATGCTGTATGAGTACATGGCTTCAGCATAACCCTAAAAACTAAAACTAAACAAAAGAAAATTATGTTTTTTTTAGTTACACTTTATACCTCTGATACATACACTTGTAAAACTGAATTATAAAAAAAAAATAGAAATTAGAAATTAAATATTTAGGAGACTGTAAGGTGCAATTATGTACAATAATGGGAGGAGTAGTGCCTCATAATTGCTGTCAGTGGGAGGGATAGTGCCCCATCATTGGTGTCAGTGGCAGAAATAGTGCCCCCCATCATTTTTTGTCAGTGGGAGGAATAGTGCCCCCCTATCATTGGTGTCAGTGGGAGGAATAGTGCCCCATCATTGGTGTCAGTGGGAGGAATAGTGTCCCCCATCATTTGTGTCAGTGGGAGGAGTGGTGTCAGTGGGAGGAATAGTGCCCCCTATCATTGGTGTCAGTGGGAGGAATAGTGCCCCCCTATCACTGGTGTCAGTGGGAGGAATAGTGCCCCCAATCATTGGTGTCAGTGGGAGGAATAGTGCCCCATAATTGCTGTCAGTGGGAGGGATATGGGGTGTCAGTGGGAGGAATAGTGCCCCCATCATTGGTGTCAGTGGGAGGAATAGTGCCCCCCATCATTGGTGTGAGTGGGAGGAATAGTGCTGCATCATTGGTGTCAGTGGGAGGAATAGTGCCTGCCTATCATTGGTGTCAGTGGGAATATTAGTTGCCCATCTCTGGTGTCAGTGGGAGGAATAGTGCCCAGTCTTTGGTGTCAGTGGAACAAATAGTGCCTTGTATCGGTGGAAATAATAGTACCCCAAGGTCCAGATAAAGGCGAGCAAAGACAGGCCACAGTTTGGAGGCCCCTGTTGTACACCCTACACAGACCTAGAGTGAGTATCCATCATAATACTTGCAATGACAGGAGCTCATTTGTCAGTATGACCATGCTGACCAATGAAAAGCACATTTGAGGCTTAGTTTTCCAGTCCCAGAAGAAAGAAGTGCTTCTTATTGGTCAGCGCGGTCATGTGGTTGTGCTGACCAATGAGCACTTGTTATTGTGAGCATTTTCATGGACGCTTACTCTGGGGCTGTGTACTGGAGACAGTGTATGCATAGGATGCTACACCAGCATCACAGGGCATGACAATTGCTATGTGTAGCGGGGTCTGGAGGGGTGGCCACGATACTTGGAGTTGGCACCATTAGCTTTGCGCTCTGTCACACTTTATTGATGATTGACCTTTTTGTTGTAGTGCCCCATGCTCTAATATGAGCTGAGGATCTGGAGACGGAAAATAAGGCTTATGATGATAGAACTTCTGTCATAGTCACCGTTAGAGTCTGGACTCCACTTTTATTTTTACCGATCAATGTTGTCAATTTTTAATGATGTTGGGCGGAGGCTCCGTTTTTATGATGTGATGCATTTTTCATTACTTTAATATTATTGAGTTTTAAAAAAGATTGCTTATTTTTAGCCATTCTGCCTGTTTTTTTTTTTCTTTTTTGCTACTTGCAGTTACTTTTTTTTTTTGTCAAAAAGGTGAACTTACCTTTTATTACAGAAAGTTTGGATTTTAGGCAATACCCTTTATTGGCCAAATTAAAGCTGAACTCCAGGAATGATTGTATTCTATACTTACTCCACAGTGTAAGTGTGTACTGTATATCTTATGCTTGATGGGCCACAACCAGCAACAGCTCTGCACTAGGATGGGCCGGAGCGGAATAATTAGGAGTCATACTGGACAAAGGCCGTCTGATTGGAGGAAACTAAAGACGGAAGGGTTATCCTCATCTTTAGTTGGGGTCGCCACCTTTTCGTCAAGTCAACCCCGAACACTTTAACAGCGCACAGCAATTTATTTCTTGTAGTATAAATTATACATATGTTTTGCTATTAAATAATAAAGTTCCCCTTTTACATCTGAATCGGCAGAGTTCCCCTTTTACATCCAGATCCGCAGAGTTCCCCTTTTACATCCGGATCCACAGAGTTCCCCTTTTACATCCAAATCCGCAGAGTTCCCCTTTTACATCCGAATCCGCAGAGTTCCCCTTTTACATCCGGATCCGCAGTTCCCCTTTTACATCCGAATCTGCAGAGTTCCCCTTTTACATCCGAATCTGCAGAGTTCCCCTTTTACATCTGAACTTGCAGAGTTCCCCTTTTACTGTAGGGGAGGACTCTGCAGACTCTGATGTAAGGGAGAACTTTGGGGCCTCTTACATAAAGGTATGCTCTGGGAACCCTGATTTAGGGGAAACACTGAGAACTCTGATGTATGGAGAAGACTCTGATGTAAGGGAAAACACTGTGCCTCTGGTGTAAAGGGGAACTCTGATGTAAGGGGTGCTCTGAGAACCCTGATTTACCTTGGTGTACTCACACAGAGGCAGGAGAGAGACGGGGGAGACTTCAGTCACAGACAGGGGTGGATGGTGAGCTCACCCCCCCCCCCTTGGCAGTCAACACCTTTCATCCAGATGTATCTGAGGCTGCTGGACTTCAAATTTCTGGCCCCAACTTTTCTTTTCTGAGACACAGTGCCAAGGATTGGAGTGTGGCCAGACACAGAGGGGTAGGTGAAGGCCGAGCCCTCTCTCCTCCCCCATCTGTGTGTGTTTTTTGGGGAGGGTTGTTAGTGCTGGTGTTGGGCAGTGTGAAAGAGTGTAACAGACACTCTCAGCCAGCAACCCTGCTGGGAAGCCGTAGTCCAGTCTAAATAATGTGTCCGGGTTTCAGGCAGTCTGAAACCCAAACTCATGATTCCAAGCCTGAACTGTCCAGGTGAATGCTGGACAGCTGGCAACCCTATCTTTAGTAGGTAAAGGTACTAATACACTAGACAATCTGATTGTACAATCTCCCTAAAAGTGACCGTACAATATACAGTCTTACTGTTTAAACCCTGATCAGTTAGATTGTATAATGTATGGTCACTTTTAGGGAGATTGTACAGTCGGTGTATGTACAAACGCCTTAAAGTGGAGTTCCACTCATTTTAAAAGTCAGCAGCTACAAAAAGTGTAGCTGCTGACTTTTAATAATCGGACACTCACCTGTCCCACAGTCCAAGGATGGGGGCTCATGAAGCCCTGCCGCTCTCCACGGTGTCAGCATTGTAACTGTGGGCGCCCGGCTGTGGCACTTACTGCGCGAGCCTTGCTGCGCACTGTGAATGGTTGGGCAATCTTCTGGGACCTGTGACGTGTCCCAAAAGATTGCAGGGAGGGAGGAGAGGAGAAGTGGGAGCTTAGTGCCTGATCCTCCCCAAAAAAAAGACATGTCAATAGTGGAAATGTGGCATGTCAGGGGGTCACCACCACTTAAAGCATTTTTGGGTGGTGACCGTACAATATGCAATCTGTCCAATCTTCTTTAACCACTTAAGACCCGGACCAATACGCTGGTAAATGACCCAAGGTGTTTTTGCGATTCGGCACTGCGTCGCTTTAACAGACAATTGCGTGGTCGTGCGACGTGGCTCCCAAACAAAATTTGCGTCCTTTTTTTTCCCACAAATAGAGCTTTCTTTTGGTGGTATTTGATCACCTCTGCGATTTTTATTTTTTGCGCTATATACAAAAATAGAGCGACATTTTTGAAAAAAAAACACTATTTTTTACTTTTTGTTAAAAAAAAATCAAATAAACTAAATTTTAGTCAAACATTTAGGCCAAAATTTATTTAGCCACATGTCTTTAGTAAAAAAAAAAAATCGCAATAAAAAAAAATAGCTACCTAGCGGGAACAGCGACACTAATACAGCGATCAGAAAAATGATCGCTTAGTGACGCTGGCAATAGGGAGTGAAAGGGTTAACTAGGGCGGTGATCAGGGGTTAAAACTTTATTAGGGGGGGTGGGGGGCTATCCTGAACCTAACACTAACTGATTTTACACTGCCTGTCACACTGACACTAAATGCAGTGATTAGATCACTGCATTCAGTGACACTGTGACAGGGGGGTGGGGGGGGGGCGATCACAAGGGGTTAATGTGCCTATGTGAGTGTGTGTCAGTGTTGTGTTGGTGCACACTTACTTGTGATGTCTTCTCTCATCAGCAGCGGTGGGAAACACCGCTGCGATGAGAGGTGACATCATTTCCTCCTTCCTGTGTAAACACAGGAGGAGGAAGTTACACGAAGGGGGAGCGCTCCCATTGGCTGGGAGCGATCGCGGGGGGGCGGGTAAACACCGACATCCGCCCGCTCGTCCCGGATCGTTCCCGGAGTCAGGGGGACCCCCGCACACCGCGGAGGGGGTCCCGATGGGACCCCCGAACCGCACTTAGGCGGGGACGTAAATTTACGCCCTTGTGCCTGTACGAGACATTCTGTGGCCGTATATGTGCGTGCGGGGGTCCTTTAGTGGTTAAGGTGACCCATACAGTATACAACCTGTCACCCTAAAGGAGTTTGTACAGAGAACAATCAATGTGTTATAGTGTGTGGTTACTTTTAAGATAGTACAATGATTGTATAATGCAGCCCTCAAAAATTCCACTGGCCTGCTTGCAATTTGTGAGTGAAATTTAATGCAGGGTGAGTGAGGAACGGGGGTGGACAAAGCTGATCGTTTCCTGGCTGAAGCAATCATCCAGGAAACTGTCAGCCAGAGGACACACAGCGGCAGGACCGGACTGCCCTGGCACCGCTTTGAGCTGAGGTGAGGAGGCTGTAGCGCTCCCCTCCCTCTCTCTCTCCTCCTCCTTGTCTTGTTTTATCGCACACACGCTGTGTGTCATGGAGCTGGCTGTGTCTGTGTTCGGTGCGCAGTGTAACAAGGTCCCGCCCCCTAGACCGGCTTGTTTGATAGTATCAGTGTTCTGCTATAAACTAGCCATCTAGGGGGACGGGACCTTGTTACACTGCGTGCCAAACACAGACACAGCCAGCTCCATGACACACAGAGGGACATCCCCGTTGTTGTGTGCGATACATCCAGGGGTTTCCAGGTGAGTCTCTATTGATGTTGGGGCAGAGCTTTTTTTCTTAGAAAATAGGTGCAGGAACTCAACCACGACCCCGTTCAGATTTCAAAAACAGTACAAGGGTCTTAAAGGGGCATTAAATACCAGGATTGAATTACATACAGACTACAGAGTTCAGGGGCTTACACACAGAGCTGTCACTTGTAAACACAGAAACCAGACTTCTGTGTTTACAAGTGATTGTGTTGAGCAGGCATCAAAGGGTCTGAGCCAGAGGTGGTGTAACTGAGTTCCCCCAAGTTCCCCCTGAAAAATAGCCCTGTGTTGGGGCATAGTAAAGCTGCATTAATTGGGCACCAAAAAGCTACATTGATGGGACACAAAAGCCAGCAATAATGGCTCACAGTCAAGCTGCATTAATGGGGCACATTGAGGCTGTGGGCACAGGCACAGAGAGGCTGCGTTCACAGGCACAGAGAGGCTGCGTTCAAAGGCACAGAGAGGATGCGTTCACAAGCACAGAGAGGCTGCGGGCACAGCGAGGCTCCGTTAACAGGCACAGTGAGGCTGCATTAATGGGCAGTGAGGCTGCATTAACGGGCAGTGAGGCTGCATTAACGGGCAGTGAGGCTGCAATGATGGGCACAGTGAAAGTGCATTGATGGACACAGTGAGACTGCATTCATTGGCACCGTAAAGCTGCATTTGATGGGCAGTGAGGCTGCATTGATGGACACAGTAAAGCTGCATTGATGGACACAGTGAGGCTGCATTAATGGGCACAGTGAGTGTGCATTCATGGGCACCGTAAAGCTACATTTGATGGGCACAGTGAGGCTGCATTTGATGAGTACTGATATTCTTTATGTTAATATTGTTAAAGTTGTTGTTATTTATTTTTGGAACTTGATTCTGCTGAAAACATTTAACAGTGTAATTTTGTGAGATAATTTACAAGGGAGTGTTTAGGGGCGGACTTAGGGGTGGGGCAACTGGTGGAGAGTAACTCTTAAGGTCCGGCTAGTGGCTCAGGACTTGAAATTTTGAGCCCTGAGTTAACCGATATAGCTGACTGATGGTCTGATATGCCTACACACCATCAGTTAAAAAAAAAACGAACATGTCAGAACGCGGTGACGTAAAACACAACGACGTGCTGAAAAAAATGAAGTTCAATGCTTCCAAGCATGCGTCGACTTGATTCTGAGAATGCATGGATTTTTAACCGATGGCCGTGGCTATAAACGATCGTTTTTTTTCTATCGGTTAGGTATCCATTGGTTAAATTTAAAACAAGTTACATTTTTTTTTAACCGATGGATAAATAACCGATGGTGCCCACACACGATCGGTTTGGTCTGATGAAAACGGTCTATCAGACCGTTCTTATCGGTTTGACCGATCGTGTGTACGCGGCCTTACAGCAGGGGTCCGGGCATATTTTTTTGCAAGCTAAAATTAATCACATTAAATAGTCCCTAAAACATATTATTAGCTCCCCAATCGTTCCAGAAATCATTGCAAACACTTACCTTATATCCTCCAGCTCATGTTGTGCCCGTATCCATCATATGTGTGGGCATATGAAGCCCAGTTTCTTTTTCTTCCTGGTTTTCAGGGAGAGGTGCATGCTGGGCAATTTTTAGGCACAGTGATATCCAGAGACTTCTGGGAAATGAGTGCCATAGTCTTATGAGAGGGGTCTTAGGACAGGAAGTTGAACCACCTAGGACCGGGAACTAGGCAAATTACGAAATTTACCTAGTAACATCCAGATACAAATGAATAAAAAAAAATATATATATATTTTTTTTACATTAAAGGCAAGCTGTTAATATAAAGTTAATTTTTAGGGTGAAACTTCGCTTTAAGGCATTTTTGATTGAATACCCACAACTTTAATCATGGGCTGCATGGAAATCAAAGTGTTCATTAGAATTTGAAAAAGTGCATTAATATTTAATTTTTTTTCCAGTTTACTGCTAAACAATTGTGTTGTAGAAACCTAGATCAAACAAAGCTGAAATCCAGATCACTTTTTAATGGATTACGTGATGTTGTTTGTACACAATTTAAATGTATTAAATTACATTTATTGCTTGTAGTGCTGACTCCTGTAGTTGGTGCTGGAAATTTGCCCAGGTTCTTTGCCCAGTGAATTGCCCCACAGCCAGGCACACAATCTCAGACACGTTTCTCCTCAATAACTAGTCTAGGGATGTTTTTTTGTTGTTTTTATATTTGGAGAACTTGGATAGGGTTGAAGGAATTGAGTAGAGTACTCCAAAATGAAACAATGTACAGAAATTAAACCAAAGTAAATTATATGGTGCCTACCACTGTATAATTTAATACTTATATCCCAATATAATACTAAGTTAACCAATATGCAAACTCAAAAACAAGTGACTAATGTAATGGAACGTCCCACACACCTGCTTCCGTTATATACCGCGTCCTCCAGTCTGAATATATGATATTATAGCCGCATATTACAATCAAGAACTAGGCAGGACTCGTTTGGCTGCATGGCTGGAACAGAACACAGGTACAGACATATACACTGAGAGGACAAACCCTCCTCCTTTGCGTAATGACACAGGACGGGGTAGACTACATTCAGTAACAGATACACAAGTGTATTCAAACTTCTCATCAGTAGACTGTCCTATCAGCAGCAAAGAGCTGTTGGAGGAATCCCCCCCTCCCTCATCACAGCTAATCCACATACACATATACTGTACATCAAAAAATAGGTTGCTCCCAAGGCAGACACAAACAATAGAACAATGGGATACAACCACATCTCAAACGATCTAGTACAGGGTCTACAACAGTATATGAGACAATATACACCGTGTTACATAGTTACATAGTTAGTCAGGTTGAAAAAAGACACATCCAGTTCAACCATAAAAAAAAAATAAACAAACAAAATAAAACACAGTACATCCCATACACCCAACTCTATACCCACAGTTGATCCAGAGGAAGGCAAAAAAACCAGCAGAGCATGATCCAATTTGCTACCGGAGGGGAAAAAAATTCCTTCCTGATCCCCCAAGAGGCAATCGGATTTACCCCGGATCAACTTTACCTACAGAACTTAGTACTCAGTTATATTATGTGTATTTAGAAAAGAATCCAGGCCCTTCTTAAAGCAATCTACTGAGCTGGCCAAAACCACCTCTGGAGGGAGTCTGTTCCACATTTTCACAGCTCTTACTGTGAAGAAACCTTTCCGTATTTGGAGGTGAAATCTCTTTTCCTCCAGACGTAAAGAGTGCCCCCTTGTCCTCAACGTTGACCTTAAAGTGAATAACTCAACACCAAGTTCACTATATGGACCTCTTATATATTTGTACATGTTGATCATATCCCCCCTTATTCTCCTCTTCTCAAGAGTGAATAAATTCAGTTTTTCTAATCTTTCCTCATAGCTGAGCTCCTCCTTGCCTCTTATCAGTTTAGTTGCCCTTCTCTGCACTTTCTCCAGTTCTCCGATATCCTTTTTGAGAACTGGTCTCCAAAACTGGACTGCATATTCCAGATGAGGTCTTACTAATGATTTGTACAGGGGCAAAATGATATCTCTATCTCTGGAGTCCATACCTCTCTTAATACAAGAAAGGACTTTGCTCGCTTTGGAAACCGCAGCTTGGCATTGCATGCCATTATTGAGCTTATGATCAACTAAAACACCCAGACCCTTCTCCACTACAGATTCCCCCCAGTTGAACTCCCCCTAGCATGTATGATGCATGCATATTCTTAGCCCCCAAGTGCATAACTTTACATTTATCAACATTAAACCTCATCTGCCACATAGTCGCCCAATTAGACAGAGCATATATACACACACACACACACACACACACACAATGTTGCAGTGTGGTTGTACAGTGATGTAAAGATATTCGCCAGCACACCAAGGATCGTCGAAAAAAACGTCCAAATAAATTTATTGCAAAGAAACCATCACAAAAATAGCAACGTTTCGAAGTCGCACAGGACCTCTTCATCAGGCAAGTGGTTGTACAGTGAGTCTGATTAGTAAAGATCAGACTGGGGTTCTCGGTCACCCTGTGCCCCTAATAGACACAGGATAACTTGCACATAGGAGGGTCCAGGGGAGCTGGACAAGGAGATTCCAGTGCTCTCCAAGGTAAGCTGGGTTACAGAAGCCCCCCGCCCACTCTCGTCACAACTAACAAATATATATATTCATGAAATTTTTGTAAAGCTGCCCCTTTCAGTGAAAAAAAAAAACACTTCTGTACTACTTAAAAAAATATTTTCTTCTGGATAGCAGTCAGGGAAATCACTCAAAAATTCACAGAATACAAGATTCCTGATGATCCAACCTTCTTCCTGCTACATGTCTTCACCATTTCACCCAAGCTCTATAAAAGATCCATTGCGACACTGCTTGAATCCCACAAAGTCCTGTATCCCACTACACTGGAAAAATCAATCACCGCCGACTACAGCAGGTTGGCTTAATAAAGTGGAGAATATCAATAAAAAGGAAAATCTTAAGCCCCGTACACACGGTCTGACTTTTTGCCAACAAACTTCAAAATTAGCAAGTTTTCCAAAAAATCTGTGTGTACGCTCCAAAAAAGTTCGCTCTGCAACAAAAGTCTGATGGTGCAAAGTCTGACCTTGTGTACAGAAATCCATCATACCTTTGTCCAAAGTACAAATACGCATGCCCAGAACCGATGTTAAAATCAAACAACAATAGCAGAAGTTGAACAAAGGGTAGCGGTAAAGAGCAGAAACACCACGTGATGCTGGGAAAGTTTTAGGAAAGTTTGCAGAAAAGTCAGAGCGTGTGTATGCTATGGGTGTGCCCGGCCAACTCCCTTCGGACAAAAATCCAAGGGAAAGTTTGTTTTAAGTCCTATCATGTGTACGAGGCTTAATACTCACTGCGCAACATCAACAAGAAAAATGCTCTAAAGGCCTGTACACGTGATCATAAGATTTATTTTACCCTCATTATGAAGGGGTTAAAAGTAGGGTTGTCCCGATACCACTTTTTGAGACCGAGTACAAGTACCGATAATTTTTTTCAAGTACTCGCCGATACCGAATACCGATACTTTTTTTAATGTCATGTGACAGTATTTCATAATTTTTTTTTTTTTACAGTGATTTTGTTTTACAATTTCTTTTCTTTTTTTTTTTTACAGTGATTTTTTTGTTTTTTGTTTTATAGGGGGGGGGGGGTGGATTGTCAGTGTGTTTTTTTAATTTTTTTTATTTACATTTTATTTTTATTTATTTGTTTTAAAATATTGCAATTTTTTTTTTAATCAGCCCTGTTGGGGTCTTTGGAGAGATATCAGGGGTTTTAACAGACCTCTGACATCTCCCCTTCAAGACAGAGAAAGGGACTAAAGACACAGATTCCCCAGTCCCTTTCTCAGCAGCTTCAGCTAAGAATGGAGAGAAGCTCCTCCCATTCATAAACTTAAGCATCGTAATCACAGGTTACGATGCTCAGTTATGTGAATGGACAGTCAGTGATCACTTACTGTTCATTCTGAAAAGGTAGGAGTACAGAACACGGGGGGGGGGGGGGGGGACAGCACGGAACACAGGGGGGAGAGAGGACAGCACGGAACACGGGGGGGAGAGAGGATAGCACGGAACAGGGGGGGGGGAGGACAGCTCGGAACGCGGAGGAAAGACAGCACAGCACGGAGAACGGGGGAAAAACAGCACGGAGCACGGGAGAAAAACAGCACGGAGCACGGGGGAAAAACAGCACGGGGGGAGAAGACTATTATCGGTATCGGGACAACCCTAGTTAAAAGCATTGTACGTTTCTGAAGTATATCAGCACTGTATATCAGCACTGTACACATAATACATTGTTTCATAACACTTGTTCTTGTTCATTTAACCCCCCTCTGGCGGTCTGACTCGGGGGTTAAATTCTTGTGCTGCGATCAACTCGGGCTCGCCTCGCAGCATCCACAGGCACAGGTTACTTACCTTGTCCCTGGATCCAGCTATGCCTCTCCGCTGTGTGAGCGAGCGGCGTCCTCGCTTGATTCACACAGTGTCCCTGTGTGCCGCCGATCTCCGTTCCCTGCACCATTATGACGCACAGGGGCGGAGATCGGCGCCAAATTCAAAAAAGTAAACAAACACATTACATACAGTATACTGTAATCTTATAGATTACAGTACTGTATGTAAAAAATACACCCCCCCCCCCATGTACTTTTGTATAATAAAAACCTGTTCTTTCTGCCTGCAAACTGGAGATTGTCCATAGCAATCAAAAGTGTCCCTTAATGTCAAAAGTGGTTTTAGAGCAGCTAGAAAACAGCGATAATAAATTATAATCACTTGCAGAATTGAGCAATAGCAATTTGTGGGGAAATTCGTCATAAAAAAAATAAAAGTAATGACAGCGACAATTCTCCAACTGAGCAAATTTCTGTGATTTTGAGTTGATAACATTATTGAATAATTTTTATTATAGTTACATTATTATTTGTTATAATTATTTATAATTTTTTTTTTTTTTTCTGTGTTATATTTAAGTAGTAACGCTGTAGTACCATTCTCTTCACTTCTATTATATTATAATTTATAATTTTGTTTTTAAAAAAATGTCATACCTACTAGACTCTTGTTTGGACAGATTTAAGTGAGTTATTCCTAAGAATTCCAGACTACAATTTCCTTGCAAATAATGGTACCGCTTTCAGCACCTAAAATCTGAAATAATCATACCCCCCGGGGAGGTTAATCTAAACCTCTTGCAATCTACCATTTACTTTAAATAAAGAAATATGGGTTTAATTCACACAACAAAGGTTCTGTCATTGCAATACTGCATAACAGAATGAATATCTTTCATATATCCAAGTGTTTTGCTTCTGCTTGGTTTGTAAAATAAATCTGAGTTATAAAATAATGAGAATCTGCCCCTGGTAATAAAACTGGCAGCAGTGACATCAGCATAGATATCTGCCAGGAACCAACATGGCTCATTGCCACTTGCTGCTACGTTGTGCTTTTTATCCCAAACGTAGGATATTTCATCTGGTGCCAAAGACAAATTTAACAAATTCTACAAATATTCCCTCGGAGAGAAAAATCAATACACCTCTAACTGTAGCTGTGAATGCTGTAACCTGCTTATTGGAAATATTTTTATACTACTGATATCTCTGAAACTGCAAATGTTTCATACAAGTTTTACTATCAATTCGAAGTATTCTAAAGCCCTGTTCACACGATCGGATATCTGATGGAATCTGATCCAATGGGTTTTTTCATCGGATATCCGATGAAGCTGACTTTCATCAGTATTGCCTACACACCATCAGTCAAAAATCCGATCGTGCCAAAATGTGGTGACGTACAACACTACAAAGTGCTGAAAAAAATGATGTTCAACGCTTCCGACCATGTGTCGACTTGATTCTGAGCATGCATGAATTTTTGTCCGATGGAGTTTCACACAGAAGATCAGATTTTTCTATCGTTTTTTTATCCATTTTTTCACCATTTTTTTTTCACCAATGGAAAAAAAACGATGGGGCCCACAAACGATCGGTTTGTCCGGTGAAAACAGTCCATCGGTCGGTTTTCAGCGGATAAACCGATCGTGTGTACAGGGCTTTAATGTTTTGTTTACATATTTCATAACTTAACCTTCATAGCGGTATTCCCGAGTGTGGCTCGGGGTGGAATTTCAGTACCATTAGCGGTAACCCCAAGCCACACTCAGGATTGCATCGCAGGATCCTGATGCAGCATACTTACCTTGTCCCTGGATCCTGCAATGTCTCCCCGCTGCGTGTGCGAGCCGCCGTGTCTCACTCGAATCACAGTACCGAGCTCCGTTCCCTGCAAGCTTTGCAACGGAGTTCGGTGGCAAGTTCTAAAGAATAAAAACACAGTATAGATACAGTATACTGTAATTCTACAGATTACAGTACTGTATCAAATAATTACACATCCCCTTTGCCCCTAGTAGTTAGTCCAGTGCCCTGCATGTAGTTTTATATTATAAAGACTGTTCTTTCTGACTGGAAACTGAAGATTGTCCATAGCAACCAAAAAGTGTTTGTTTACATCAAAATAAATTAGAATCATTTGTAGAATTGAGCGATAGTGATTTGTGGGGAAATTCGTCATCAATCACTGAAAGTAATGACAGCGACAATTCTGCAACTGAGCAAATTTCTGTGTTTTTGATTTGATTACATTATTGTTTTTTTTTATTATTATTATATTATTATTTGTTATAATTATTAATAGTTATTCATTAAATTATAATGATTTTGTGTTTCAAACTTCATTATACCCGGGATGTCTACTAGACTCTTGTTTGGACAGATTTAAGTGAGTTATTCCTAAGAATTACAGGCCTACAATGTAAAACGCCAAATTTCCATGCAAAATAATGGTACCGCTTTCAGCATCAAAAACCTGAAATAATCATACCGCCAGGGAGGTTCACCTGCTCCTGTTGATGGCTTTTTGAGCCGAATTGCGTTAGGTATTGCTATGTTGGCACCCTGTACTGCTTTTTATATTTTTATATTTTTTCACGTGATTTTATGTATACTTTTCAAATAAAAACCTTCCCAGGTTTAGTTTGATTTGCACCATCTGGAGCATTCTCTT
This sequence comes from Rana kukunoris, assembly GCA_029574335.1. NCBI lineage: Eukaryota > Metazoa > Chordata > Amphibia > Anura > Ranidae > Rana > Rana kukunoris. Next base: position 47,186,079 of record CM056051.1, on the reverse strand, counting down.
TATTTTTTATCCATACACGCCCTTCCGAATTATTGAGGCTGGCTATCTGTGACCTGCATTTTGAATTACATCCTTTTGGGTTCCTGGACTGGAGGTATTCGTTCGACCGGATCAATACAGCCATCGCTGCCCGGAGTGACCATCCATGCAGAGTCCCAGGTCTGTTGAGACCACTATGCCTTCTTAGACTTGCTGTTAATACTAATGCCGCGTACACACGGTCGTTTTTTGCGATGAAAAAAAAACGACGTTTTTTAAAACGTCATTTAAAATGATCGTGTGTGGGCAAAACGTCGTTTTTTGTCTTCAAAAAAACGACCAAAAAAAAATTCCAACATGCTTGAATTTTTTGTGTCGTTTTTCAAAACGTCGTTTTTTGTTTCACAAAAAGTCACCGTGTGTAGCAAAAACGTCGTTTAAAACGACGTTTTTCAACCCGCGCATGCCCAGAAGCTAGTTATGAAGCGAGCTTCAATGGAAAAGAGTGGTGAACGTAACCTTGCTTTTTGTGAAAAAAACAATGGTGTGTAGGCAACATCGTCTTTGAAAAGTGACGTTTCAAAAACGTCGTTTTTTACTTCACAGAAAACGTAGTTTTTTTTCATCACAAAAAATGATCGTGTGTACGCGGCATAACACGTGAGTCTACAACTGTTGGTAAGAGTACCCTTTTCATTTTCTTGATGTTTTGGATGATTGCTGCAGACAAGCCATCTGTTCATAGATAACATTCACCCTTTACCCACTTATTTGAATTGTGAACCATTCACCTGATGGAGTGATTTATCCATCTGTTGGGAGATCCATCAATGAACTATGGGCCAGATTCAGGTAGATGAGAGTATCTTTCCTCTGGAGTAACGCTTCTCATTTACGTTACTCTGAAGACCCTTTCAGCGCAAGTCCTGTAATTCACATAGCAGTTGCGCGTAAACTTGCGCCAGAGTAATGATAATGCGCTGGCGTAACCCGACGCAAGTGGAAGTGGGTGTGATCATATGTAAATGATGGGCGGAGCCCGGCGCAGAGGCTTACGTTCAGCGCATCATCCACGGAGCATGCGCAGTGAGTGCGGCTCCACTCGCCCCCTTGTGCGCATGCTCACAACTTCCGTCGGCACCACTTCCTGGGAAACGTCAGCGCAATGCGTTCCGCTGGGCGCTTAAAAGCGCTGGCGGAAACGCCATTCCGGCGCAAAAGTAGTTCCGTTTCCCCCCACCCCAGGGAAGATACTTTTGCACTGTAATGGCTGCTCCCGCTACCCCCAGAGAGAGGAGGAACCTCAACTTTAATACCCAGGAGGTCTCAGTGATTATCTCGGCTATGGAGACGGAGAATGAATTTCTCCATGGCAAAAAAAGCCGGAAGACCAGCCGGGAGAGGAAGCAGGGCATCCTGGAGTCCATTGCTGCCAGGGTCAATGTCCTGGGCTACTCCACCCGGACTGCTGGGGACATACAAAAGAAAATAAATGACCTGCGGCGCAAGGTGAGGGACAAGGTGGCCTCCATCAGGAGGTATGAGAGGGGCACAGGTGGTGGTCCCCCATGTCCTGTCACCCTGACCGCAGAGGAGGAGGTGGTTGCTCGCTGCCTGGAGAGGGAGCAGGTGGAGGGGGTCGCAGGCTATGACTCCGTGGAGGAAGGCACAAGGACAGGTAAGTGTTTTATAATCCCCTATTTGTTGTTTTGCATTTGGGGGGGGGGGGGACATGTGCCAAGTGTGTGGGACCACCAACATGTGTCTGCTTTGTGTCATCCACAGATGACGGAGCTGGGCCATCATCTGTCAGCCTGCATTCCACCCCATCCCCCCCACGCCATCATGTGCCCGAGCCACTGGGTGGTGAAGAGGTTGTGGAGGAGGAGAGTGGCCACACCACACCTGCCGAGGTGGTTGTGGAGGATCCTGCTGTGGCAGAGCAGGACTTTTCTTTGGTTTTGTCTGTCTCCTCCCCTTCTCCTGGCCCGTCTGTCGTCCCCTCCCCCATCCTTGGAAGCCCCTCAAGGGCGACTCCTTCCACCCGAGGACATCCATCTTCTGGCCCCAGGAAGGCGACCCAGAAGACCAGGGGGGTGTCTGATGGTGTCCAGGACCAGTTGGCGAGGGATCACGCCAGGCAGACGGAACAGATGGGGGCCATAGCGGTGCACTTGGAGAAAGTGGCTGACAGCCTGGGCTCCGTTGCCAACCTCAGCAACGCAGTGCAGGATGTCAGCTCTAATTGCGCTGCAGTGGTCACCACTTTGGGGGAGGTGCAGGGGGATATCCAGCACCTTACTGCAGCCGTCCAGGCCAACACTGCTGCCATCCATGGGAACAGTGCTGCCATCCGGGAGCAGGGGAGGCTGAGTCGGCGGGCCCAGCATTACCAGGTGACCCGTCAGCTCCGGATGCAGGCCCAGACGAACACATACCTTGGACGGATAGCCAGGGCCTTGGAGGGCACGCAGGCCACACCTGCCAGGAGTGGCCCACCTGGGGATCAGCCACCTCCAGATGCCCCCCCACCCCCACCCACTCCATCCAGGCAGCTGCGGAGCCAGAGAGGGGCCCCCAGAAGAAGCCCCCGGCATCCCCGATGAGGCCTTTTATTTTTTCTGTTTTTATATTATTGTTTTTGACATACTCAGGTCATGAGTTTATTTTTTATTTTTCTCAGGTTATGAGATTATTTTTCTTTTAATGATCAGGATATGATATTTCTAATTTCTTTTTGTACTGCACACGGTCAGGAGTGCAGGGGACAGTGTGAATGGTGTGTGAATGTGAGAGGGTGGCACTCCTGAAAGTAAGGGGTGTCACCCTCGGCCGTGGTGGTGAAGTGAACCCCACGGCTGAATGAATGATGTGTGAAAGGTGTGTGAATGGACAGTGACATCATTGGGGACTTGACGCTGGCGTTACTGCTCCCAACTCCTACATGCTGGACTTGGGCTAATCCAATGCGATGTGCATGTGGTGTGTGTGATCTAGGGACATCAGTGGTGTACACGCGTGCACTGTCTGTGTGATTAATGTTTTGGTTTAGTGTCCAAAGATGCCTTCGGCGAGGACCCTCCTGACTGCTCTTCCATCAGCAGACTGGGTGTCCTCTGGCAGGTGGGGACTGTGTGGGTCGGGGGTCAGGTCATCACGTATGTCAATATGCAGGCCTTTTTTCATAGCAAAGTTATGTAGTATGCAACATGCACCGATGATCTGACACACAAAGGTAGGGGAATACAATAGGGCCCCCCCAGACTTATCCAAGCATCGGAAACGGGACTTCAGGAGCCCAAATGTTTGCTCAACCACTGCACGGGTTTTGATGTGTGCTTCATTGTATTTTCTCTCTCCTCTGGTTTGGGGGTTCCGGAAAGGAGTCATTAGATGGGGTCCCAATGCATATGCAGAGTCACCTGTAAGGTAAAAGACAGGAGAATGTTAGTCATGCATGTGCGATTTCTGTTGTGCATCACGGGAGGGGATAGTCATGCCTGACTCCCTTGTCACTCACCAACCAGCCAGCTGTCCCCATACATGTTCTGGTTAAATTCTGCTGGGATGGGGCTCTGACGGTATATGAAACTGTCATGGCTGGACCCGGGGTGTTTGGCACGGACGTGCCATATGAGGCGTTGGGCATCAGCTATCACCTGTACGTTGATGGAATGCCAATGCTTCCGATTGCGGTATATGTGCTCTGTGGCACTGGGGGGCTGTAGGGCCACATGTGTGCAATCAATGGCCCCGACAGTGCGTGGGAATCTGGCAATGTTGTAGAAATCTGTCATTGCCTTCTGCCGTAGCTCCTCAGTGGTGGGTCTGATGAACTGGTTGGACATGCGTCTGAGGATTGCAGGGACAACCTGGTGCACACATCTGCTTATGGAGGACTGTAACATCCCAGCCACCACTCCACTTGTACGCTGGAATGATCCACTTGCAAGGAAATGGAGTGTTGCCAGGACCTTCACCAGTGGCTGCACTGCTTGTGATCGGTGTGTTGGGCTGGTGATGTCATCCTGCAGGGTTGTGGTTAGTTCAAGTATTGCATCTGGGCTGAATCTGAATAGGCGATACACCTCCTCATCCCCCATGCCAAAGAGGTTCATACGTGTGCGGTATATCCTCTCACGTGCCCGCCTTCTTGGTTCCAGGGGACCCATCAGTAGTTCTAGGACCACGAGTGCCCCTGGCATGTTGGCACACAGAGGTGTTGTCCTTGCAAGTGGGGGTGCTCAGCTAGCTCCTATCGTCGGTAACGCTGCTGTAGCTGCTCTCCTGCTGACCTGTGACCGTCTGGAGTAAAGATAAAGCAGCCTTTTGTAGAAATAACTTTGCGCCGGACGGATCAGATACGCGCGGCGCATGTAGCCAGCGTATGGTGCTAATCCGTTCGTGAATTGTGAAAAATCCCTCATTTGCATATTTGCAGGGGAAATCAATGGGCGCGACTGATGCGCCCAGCGAAAATAAACGCTGACGATACTCTGGCGTCGGAACGTTCCGCCGGTCGCAAATGAGCCGTTATTGGGCGCATCTAGTTTGGTGGGTACGGGCACATAGAAACGTCGGCGCATCAGCACAGTTACGCGGCGCATATCCAAATACTCCAGCGCAAGTGTTCGTGAATCTGGCCCTATATGTTTTTACTTATTCACTTATTTGTATTGTGACGCACCCACCTCCCAGAGTGATTCTTTCACCTTTTGGGAGATTTACCATTGAATTATATGTATTTATTTTTTGGTCTTGGTTTCACTATATTGATTACTATGCATTAGCGCTGCACTTTTTGTACTATATTTCCCTAATTTTTTATAGGAATATTTCCCCAGTCATCATTGGTGTCAGTGAAAGGAATAGTGCCCCATCATTTTTTTTTTTTCCAAGAAATTTTTATTGGGTGTTCAAAAGGTACATACATCAATTTCAGAAAGCATTCCATGAAACAAACAAATGCAGATAACATACAACGACCAGATAGCATCGTATTGGTGATGGAACATTCATGGGGGCGGAGGGGAGTTCCCCTCTCCAGATAAGTATACCTGCCTAAGCTAAAAACCTGAAACAGTATCGTTAAACCAGTCTGGGGGGGCCGGGTGGGGGGGGGGGGCAAGGGGAAGGGGTAAGGGTCAACATGCAATACATCAGGGAGCACTCGGGCCAGTGGGAGTGCCCCATCATCATTGGTGTCAGTGAAAGGAATAGTGCCCCATCATCATTGGTGTCAGTGAAAGGAATAGTGCCCCATCATCACTGGTGTCAATGAAAGGAATAGTGCCCCATCATCACTGGTGTCAGTAAAAGGAATAGTGCCCCATCATCATTGGTGTCAGTGAAAGGAATAGTGCCCCATCATCACTGGTGTCAGTGAAAGGAATAGTGCCCCATCATCATTGGTGTCAGTGGGAGAAAAATTGTTCCAACATTTATATTAGTGGAGGGAAGTATGCCCCACTGTAGGCGTCAGTAGTTGAAAAAGTGACCCACCTTTGGTGTCCGTAAGCAGAAATATGTACCCCGCTTTTGGTGTCATTGAAAAGAATGATGCCTCATTGTTGGTGTCAGTAGAAGGTATAATGCCCAGTAGCAATGACAGGAAAAATGCCCCAGACACGCAGCAGTGCATTATTATATTGTATGGACACCATACATCATACAAGAATAATAGAGCAGCACCATGCAGTTGAGTGTAGCGTGTTTTTGGAAAAGAGGGGCTTCTTCTCTCCATTTCTCATGTGTAAGGCAGCCCGTTGATATGAATGAGCTGTCCTCAGGGGCAGACTGACCATTGAGTCACTCGGGCACTGCCCGAGGGCCCCATGCCACTAGGGGGCCCCATCAGGGTTGCCAGGCTCAGTAAAACCAGGGACAGTATGTAAAAATCTGTGATTTTCTTACATCTGTCCCTGATATGTCCGAAACTGACATGCTTTTTATGTGAAAATCCAGAGATTTTAGCTGCCCTGCCTCTGCACTGCCTCCTGGCATGGTGCCCATTTTTTTATATATATATTTTTGGGGGATATTTATTATAGCAAAAAGTAAAAAATATTGCTTTTTAAAAAAAAAAAAATGTTTTTATAGCGCTAAAAATAAAAACCGCAGAGGTGATCAAATACAACGAAAAGAAAGCTCTATTTGTGGGGAAAAAAAAGGACGTAAATTTTTTTTGGGTGCAACATTGTATGATCGCACAATTGTCAGTTAAAGCGACGCAGTGCCAAATCCCAAAAAATCGTCCAGTCATTGGGCAGCCAAAACCTCTGACTGGGGCTGAAGTGGCTAATTCGAAATATGGATTGCTTGTGCTTTCCTCTGTATTTATTGTTCAGGAGTTATTACCTTTTGATGGATCTACTTTATAACTACTTTTTGACAAGAATATAATGCACATTTCTCTATTCTCCCTCAGGTTGCGTTGACATTTTGGTGTTTTGGAATTGTTGATTCTGCCCTCGATTCCAAATTGCACTACAATTGTGGCAAAACGTGCATGCGCATTTGTGTGTCGCGCGAGAGAATCGTCCAGCAATTGTGGCAAAACACACTGCTCAAAGCTTGACGTCCCAAAAAGGAGCAGGAGCTTCTTTTGGGTGACAGCTTCACATTGCCCAAAAGAAGCTCCTGCTGCGTGTAAGCGCATCTAGATGCGTGTTAACCCCAGATGTGTCAAGCTCCTGAGCGTTAAACCATTTCAATAATAAATTATTCTGGCCAATAAAACTAATTACCACCCAAGTGCTTGATGTGCTGAGATGCGTCAAGCGTTTTTTTTCTGTAACAGTCAAGGAAGCCATGATGGTCTTTGCCAATTTGAAACTCAGTGAGAAGATGGATGGGAAAAAGCTGGTTAATGAGATTTGGACAGCCCTGGATCTTCTTGAGTACTGGTACTGAACTGTCTGGGTGGGCACTGACCTAGGTCACCTAGTTGTTAATTAGCTTTCTGTTTGTGTTATGTTTGCTGTTCATTAGCTGTAGTAACATTACTGTTTACAGTTTGCATTGTTTAGGATAATGTGATTAAGCTCTTACCTGATTTTGTGTGGTATATATTCTGTGCAAATTTACAATAAAGTGAGTTATAGTTTGCACCTAAGCTAGTGTTGTTTGTTTCTTGGGTGCAATACTGAGCTTATAATACCTGGTTCCAGAGTGGAGGAAGATGTATCTTGGCGGAAGCACCCAGGTGTGTTCCAGGCGGTCTGTCACAGATACACTAACAAATTGAAGTCAAACTGCAGCTTACACTTCGTAATCAGTTTTATAATTCACTTTTTTCCTATTGCGATAAAGTTTTTACATGAATACATAAAAGCTGAATATTTTAATCACCCCTGCCAGTGTTAAGTGGTTCGTCTCGTCCATATAAACCAGGGGTATATGAGTCTGAGGCAGTGGTGTATTTAGGTTTTGTGCTGCCCTAGGCCTGACTAAACGTGTGCACCCCCTAATTTAAATATGACCCACCGCTTCCTGTCAAGGCCATACCCCTTTTCTCAATGCCTGGGTGGGGGGAATGGATTCCCTTAATTTGCATAGATTTCCCATAACTACCTGTTTAGCTATAGGACAGAAGGTAATAGGAAAATCTCTGCAAATGGGGGTCTGGGGGGGCGATAATCGTCATAGGATGCATTAAGGTGAAAAAACATGAACCTTTACAACCTATTAACCACTTAAGGACCCCTTCCCGCTGATATATGTTGGCAGAATGGCACGGCTGGGCACAAGCACGTCCCTTTACGTGTCTCTTTAAGGCCCAGTCATGGGGTCGTGACCCGGTCCGAAGTTCTTCATTGTGGCAGTGCCAGTGATCGTCTGTTCCCTGATATAGGGAAAGACGATCATTGACGTCACACGTCCAGCCTCGCCCCCCAACAATTAGAATCACATATGAGGTTACACTTAACCCCTTCAGCGCCCCCTAGTGGTTAACTCCTAAACTGCAATTGTAATTTTCACAGTATTCAGTGCATTTTTATAACACTTTTTGCTGTGAAAATGACAATGGTCCCAAAAATGTGTCAAAATTGGCCGATGTGTCCGCCATAATGTCGCAGTCACAAAAAAATTGCACTCAATTACCACCAAAAGAAAGCTCTATTTGCACGACCGCGCAATTGTCAGTTAAATCGACGCATTGGCGAGTCGCAAAAAGGGGCAAGGTCTTTAACCTGCATAATGGTCCGGGTCTTAAAGCGGAGGTTCACCCAACAATCAACTATCTGCCATTCGATCCAGCATACTGCTGACATCTGCAGTATGCTGTTTTTTTTTTTTTTTGTACTTATTGTTTTACCAGGCTTTCTTATCTGGCTCCGAGCGGGGATTCCTGCGGGGAATAGGCGTTCCTATGGCAAGCCTAGTTGATTGACGGGCTAGTAAAGCGCGTCACGCCTTCCGAAAATAGCCAAAGTGACACTCGGCTGTTTACGGCACTATCCTGTGCCTGCCGTGTAGAGCTGACTGTGCAGGCGCCGTAAATTGCAGAGCGTCACTTTGGCTATTTTCGGAAGGCCTGACGCGCTTTACTAGCCTGTCAATCAACTAGGCTTGCCTTAGGAACGCCTATACCCGGAAGGAATCCCCGCTCGGTGCCAGATAAGAAAGCCTGATAAAACGATAAGTGCAAAAAAAATAAAAAAACAGCATACGGCACATGTCAGCAGTATGCTGGATCTAATGGTAGATAGTTGATTTAGGGTGAACCTCCACTTTAAGTGGTTAAAGCTACGCAGTGCCGAATTGCAAAAAGGGGCAAGGTCCTTAACCTGCATATTGGTCCGGGTCTTAAGTGGTTAAGTGAACAAGCTGAAGTTAGAAGCTAATTGGCTAGATTCTGAGTGCTCCCGGCTGCATTCACACCTAAGCGTAGGCGATTTGCGTCGTTTTTATGGCTTATTTTATGCTTATTTGCGCGTTTGCATACAGCATCGTCCGACATTTTTGTACTTTGACTTTTTTTATTTTAGCCAATAGGAAAAATTATCATCTTTTCATCACTTGTTGCTTTGTTGGTAGATTTTTTTTATCATCTGCCTGGGTGAATAGTCCTATTGATTAAAGCGACGAAACGCTCCGTAGCAAACGCTCGTTGTCGCGCTAGTCGCTTGAATAGAGCGTTTCCATTATTTTCTATGCGAAATGTAAAAGCTCAAATACGCCCAAACCGCCCGATACGCGCAACAAAAAAGGGTACGGAACTTGTTTAAGCTTCAGGCGTTCGGCGTCAGGCGTATTGGCGTGCAGATGTGAACCATCTCCATAGGGAATAATGTATTTTTTTCCCTCTAGCGTATTTGAGCGTTGCGCTTCAGGCGACAAAACGCTCAGGTGTGAATGCAGCCTAAGCGAATCTCTAGTATGATGCAAAACTTAGTGTAACCTGAAATCTTTAGCTACATTGTAATTTTGCTACATAATAAAATGTGTGCGGTGGAGATAAAGTCGATCTTTTTCCTGTGTGATTATCCCCATGTACTGATAATACTGAAGACTCTCCGATGATCAGAGCTCCTGTATCCCTGCACTGTGTCTCTGCAGACAGATCGTTGCTTGCACCATGCCTTGCAGCACAAGACATGCAGAGTAGTGGAGTGCTGTGTGGCCCCCCATTGGAGGGATGGGATGTATCACAGCTCAGGCGACGAATCGCACTTTTGCTGTCTTCCCAGATCCTCTTCGAGCTCACAGCGGGAGGGGCCCTAAGAGTTTAAAAGCAACTTGTCCGCCGGGCCCCCCAGAGTTCTCAGTCAGCAGAGAAGAGCAGCGAGTGGAGCGAAGAGGAGACACCGCTCATCGTGCGCCGGGCGATCCTCATTCAGCACCATGGAAAGCTCCTCGCTCCTCATCCGACTCCTGGGTGCCAGTGTCCTCCTCTTCTGCCTCTGCCAGGGCCAATCCTCCCGGGAGATCTCCTCCGAGGACTTCGAGGTCAAGAAGATGCCCACATCCTCCGAGAAGGAGCTGGTCAGTCTCCCCTCCACCCCCCACATATTGTGCCCCCGTGTAGATAGAATAGGGAGGACTGTCCCCCATTGTTCACCAGAGTCAGGGGGTGCTCAGGTTGTGTCTGCTGCTGATACCTGCTGATTGAAGTGTGTGTTCCCTATAGGTAGAGGCAATGGAAGAGCTGCTGGGGAAATTCCAGGACAGGTACCCTCTGTATCAGAAGAGAGCCCAGATCCCAATGGTGAGCTTCTTTTATCTCATTTATTACATTGTACTTATTAGAAATGACACACAGGGAACACAATCACAATCACATATAATATTTATTTACACACTCACAGAAATACATATAATATTTATTTACACACTCACAGAAATACATATAATATTTATTTACACACTTACTGAAATACATATAATATTTATTTACACACTCACTAAAATACATATAATATTTATTTACACACTCGCTGAAATACATATAATATTTAGTTACACACTCGCTGAAATACATATAATATTTATTTACACACTCGCTGAAATACATATAATATTTAGTTACACACTCCCTGAAATACATATAATATTTATTTACACACTTACTGAAATACATATAATATTTAGTTACACACTCACCAATATACATATAATATTTATTTACACACTCACAGAAATACATATAATATTTATTTACACACTTACTGAAATACATATAATATTTATTTACACACTCACAGAAATACATATAATATTTATTTACACACTTACTGAAATACATATAATATTTATTTACACACTCACCAAAATACATATAATATTTAGTTACACACTCACCAAAATACATATAATATTTATTTACACACTCCCTGAAATACATATAATATTTATTTACACACTCGCTGAAATACATATAATATTTATTTACACACTTACTGAAATACATATAATATTTATTTACACACTCACCAAAATACATATAATATTTATTTACACACTCGCTGAAATACATATAATATTTATTTACACACTCCCTGAAATACATATAATATTTATTTACACACTTACTGAAATACATATAATATTTATTTACACACTCACCAAAATACATATAATATGTATTTACACACTCACTGAAATACATATAATATTTATTTACACACTCGCTGAAATACATATAATATTTATTTACACACTCGCTGAAATACATATAATATTAATTTACACACTCACAGAAATACATATAATATTTATTTACACACTCGCTGAAATACATATAATATTTATTTACACACTCGCTGAAATACATATAATATTAATTTACACACTCACAGAAATACATATAATATTTATTTACACACTCACTGAAATACATATAATGTTCATTTAAACACTCACATAAATACATATAATATTTATTTATATATTCACCGAAATACATATAATATTTATTTACACACTCACTGAAATACATATAATACATGCTTACAACAACTTATATATATATAAATGTTATTTTACAGTGTGTGAATGAACATGTAATGATGATATATTTATTTAATATATATGTACGCACACACATTTATTTATATATATATATATATATGTATATATGTGTGTGTATATATATAGTGCAAATATATATTTTAAGAGTGTGTGGTAATGAATATTATATATATATATATATGGAACAATGGAACAACAACATCACACATAGATTCAGTTTTATAAAGTAAATGCAATGTAAAATATTACTCAGTTCAAATACATATAATATTTATTTACATACTCACACTGAAATACATACAGTACATGCTTCCAATAATGTATATATATATATATATATATATATATATATATATATATATATATATATATATATATATATATATTTTTTAGTGCTAGTTTACATCAGACGCAGTTCTGTTTAGTTCCGTGCGCTTTTTTCTGCACTAAAAATGCATGCACAGTATTTCCCATGTATTCCAGTGGCTCTAGTTCACACCATGCAGTCAGTTTCTGCACTGGAAACTGACCGTAAGGCTGGATTTACACCTATGCATTTTTAGTGCTTTTTGCATTTTGCAGATTTGCACTACAGTCCATTTAACATGGTTTCCTATGGCTTTTGCATTTTTCATTTTTCCAGCCAAAACTGACTGCATGGTGTGAACTACAGCCATTGCAATACATGGAATACACTGCATGCATTTTTAGTGCAGCAAATAAAGTGCACGAAACTGAAGGGAACTGCATCTGTTGTAAACTAGTGCATGTGAATGAAAGTTTATTTATGCTATATTATATTTTGCACATTATTCTCGCTCTCTCTCTATCTATATCTTTACACACACACATATATACATATATTATATTATATATTTATAGTTACCAACCTGCACATTATTGCAGGGTGCAGATTGGTTACTATAAAGGGCTGGAATGCCTGAAGTTGCTATGTTACTGGCTCTAAATATATACTTACTGTCCTGTAACCTCTTAGTATTATTAATTTATTATATAGTTGCTGTTTTTTTTGGGAGGGGGGGGGGGGGTAGTTGATCCGCCTGGTTACTTGTATAGGTGATGCTGTCCAAATGTTAAACTATATATATATATATATATATATATATATATATATATATATATATATATATATATATATATACATATATATGTGTGTGTGTGTGTATATATGTTCTTCAAATAGTTTCTACGCTTTTTTAAACTCTATAAAAAAAGGGATAGAAACTTTATGAAGACCCCTCATATATATATATAATCTGCTGTCAAAAAGGTGGACTGCACATCCAATCTGTCTCTACTATTCTATACCAATGAGGCACCGCACTCTCAAAAAGATTCCTTGTTTAGTATTTACTTGTTTTATATGTAGCGAACATTAATAATAATAAAAATATTGAGAAAAAAAAAGTTTTGAAAGTACAATGACTCATTGGTATATGTGTATATATATATATATATATATATATATATATATATATATACACATACATATAATTAACATAAAAACCCAAGAGGGGCTGCAGTACAAAAGAGAGCTTTATTTATTGCTCACATACATATATCACACCAGTGATACTTCAGGCATCCCTGCCCTTTCTGAAGCTTGAGGAAGGACAGGGATGCTTTAAACATTACTACTGTGATAAATGTATGTGTTAGTGATAAATATATAATTATATATATATCAGCCTCTCTTTTGTACTGCAGCCCCTCTTTGTTTTTATTTGTGGTGGTTACGGGGATCTACTTGGCTGCTTCTGCATCGCTGATGTACACCCTTACACACCATGTATATCATGAAAAATGTAACATTTCTTTGCACACTTAAAAGTATTACACAATTGCCAAAAAGTCGGCACTGATGCAGTCAGGAGAAACTGGTATAAGTAATTAGCACTAATCCTGCAGCCCACATTCGGGTGATAGGAATATTTCCTATGGAATGTAATCAGCATAGATAAAAAGAGACCTGTGTACTATCATGAGCAGCTTTGTCACCCTAAGAAAGGGAGTGTATTAGGACTATACCTCCATCTCTTCTCCATAACAGGGGGAGGTGTTTTATAGTCCACAAAGATAGCAGGAAATAAGGCTGGAAGGTATCAGCTCACAAGATTTCTGGCTGGATGAACAGCTATTTTGTTTTATTTTATATGCACTTGCCGAACAGCTATAAAAACACTTCAATGAGGGAGAAATTAAGATAAATGTACTGCAAGAGTTTACGTGCACTTAAATAATTAAAGGAAAGTGCAGGAACCCATAACACCAACATTAGCCGCAAACACCTGGGAGTGCATTATAGCTGTTCCAGGGTTATTCAATTTATTCTACCATCACAGATCCAGAAATGTACACTTTGTGGTTGATGTACTAAAATAGTCTGTTCACTTTGAAAGGGAATTTTCCCTTAGCGTAATTAATATGCTGAAAATTTAATTTGCAAAGAATGCCCAATCATAGGCAAATAAGATAAACAGTATTTTTGTTTGCACATAATTGGATGATAGAAGTCAACAGAGCTTCATCTCTTTTACCAAGCTAAAGGAAAAATCCCTTGCAAAGTGAAAATTCCCCTCCAGAGTGAACAGCCTATTTGCTTTTAGTAAATCAACCTCATACTCTGTTGTATAAAATAAATGCAGTGTGAAATATCACTCAATCCATATACATATAGCTGGATTCACAAAGCACTTACGCCGACGTATCTTAAGATACGCCGCGTAAATGTAAATATGTGCCGTCGTATCTATGCGCCGTACCTATAGAACTAGGATACGCCAAAAAACTGACTTCATCCGACCGACGTAACTTGCCTACGCCGGCGTAGAGTGGGCGCATATTTACGCTGGACGCATTTGGCACTCCCATTGATTTTCGATGCAAATATGCAAATGAGGGAGATACGCTGATTCACGAACGTACTTGCGCCCGCCGCATGTTTTAAGTGATTTGCGTAACGGTTACGTCCGGCGTAAAGTTAGTCCCCATATTGGAGGCGCAACTCATGCAAATGTATGGACCAGGGAATGAACGCCGTCTAATTTTACGTTGTACGTGAATAGGGCTGTACGTAGGTAACGTTCACGTCGTAAGCAGTGATTCGACGTTATTGTGAGCATGAGCACTGGGATGCGTCCAAGGTACGACGCATGCGCAGATCATTTTAAGTACTTGTCTGAAACTCAGGCCATCATTTGCATGGGGTCACGCTTCATTTAAATGTATCACTTCCAGCCCACTTCCACCTACTTTGACTTACGCTGACTTACGCCTACGACCAGGGCCGATCCAAGGCAGGGTGCACAGGAAGCTTTGCACCCAGGCGCCTGCAGAGGTGGGGGTGCCAAAGTGCCAGATTTCTCCCCTCCTTCCTTCTCTCCTTGTTTGTGTTTGTCCAGAACTAGTGTTCTGAGCTTAGGTGTGTGTCTATCCAGAACTGATGTGTGAGTATAGGGCAGTCCGTCCAGTCTGGCAGTGCTCGGGGAGGGGCCGCTCCTCATTCTGACACAAGGGTTCTCGTTTTCAGTGGCTGCTGATGTGCAGGAATGAATTCCTCACACTCTGAGTCTTGGATCCCGCACTGTCTCCACCAATGCCTGCCTCTCCCATCTCTATCTCGAGCTGCACAGAGAGAGAACCGAGGTGAGTCACAGTGTTCAGGCGTGTGAGGGCGTCGGCAGTAAAGCACCACTAGTTCTATATAAATATTTCTGCACCCAGGCGCCTGTTACCCTAGGATCGGCCCTGCCTACGACTATATGCTACGCCGGCGCAAGGTTGGGAGCATTTGCTTTGTAAATTCCATGCTTGCCTCTCTGCGTTGCGCCGGCGTAGCGTAAAGAAGATACACTACGGCGGCATAAATATGCGCCGATGTATGTGAATCCGGCCATAGAATATTTATTTACACACACACATCCCTACCTCCTAAAGTATTTTAACATTCAATATCTAATATTTTATATGGTATCATAATTCATAAGGCAAAATGTCTATTGCTAGCTTGTAATCTACTGTCTAATCTAATATAGTGCTGCAGTGGTTACAGTACAAAATGTATTACTAAAGAAAAACATAATTACTTTTGTTTTGGAACTTCCGTTATTGGCTTAAAAAAAAAAAAAAGTTCCCATAACACCAATTTTAAGTTTTGGTCCGATCTAGGTGAACACGTAATTTCAGGCACCTCATCCAATAAATATGCAAAGCTGAAAAAAGGTTTGAAGTGGGATTATAGCGGTGTCAACTTAAAATGAGAACATGAAATATTTAAAATATAAAATGTATTATTAAACGTGATTCAAATAGAATTGAAAATATAACCATCATGTATCCTTATATATCTCCATTTATGGTGATCTCACTGGAAGGATTCCAGTTAGTCAGTAATTACCAGATGGTATTTTTCAGATGTATTTTCCCAACATGTTTCGCCAACAATGGCTTCCTCAGGGGATTACCTGATAACAAAAAAAATATGGAACCCAAAAGACCACCGGGGGATCACCAGCTGAGGTCAACACTGGTGCAGAGAGAAAGTACCATACGGCCATAGAGGCAGGGCTGATCCGCCCTATAGGCTCACTATGCAAGCCGCTTAGGGCCCGCAAAGCTGCGAAGGGCCCCCCAAATTACTAGAAGCTCCGCCTGGTGAGAAGTCATTTTCGCCCCCCCTCACCCCGTTTCTCAACTCGCTGGCTGCATGGGAGAAGAGGTAAGAAGTCAGCACCCCCTGCTTCTCAATTTAACATGTCACTGTCGTCAGCGCTCCCAGCTTCTCATTTTTAATGTGCCATGTCATTTTGCTTAGGGCCCCAGGGAGGTCAGGATCGGCACTGCATAGAGGACACATAACTACCAAGCTACATCTATCCATTATTTTGGAAATAAGCCACTCCTATGCCCTGTACACACTGCCAGAATCTCATCAGGAAAAAAAACATTGTTTTTCCTGACGAGAGTCTTGGCAAGAATCTCTTGCCGCCCGAGTATACAGACACTACATTCAAAAGAACCGCCGTTCTTTTGAATGGAACAAACGCGGTGACGTCATCGACTCTGATGAGCATGCGCTCGTCACATTCAATGCCGTTGCCACCATCTTGCTACACCCTACCTATGCCTAGGAAGCTACCGCGCATGCGTCAAAGTCATTTCAAACATGTGCGGGTTTTTTTCACGGCGACAGGTAAGTATACACACTCTCGGGTTTCTTGGCAGGAAAACACTGCCGAGAATCTCACGACGAGAAAATAGAGAACATGTTCTCTATTTTTCTCGTCTAGATTCTGGGCAGTTTTCTTGACGAGAAACCTGAAAGCCTCATACACACGGTTTACTCGGCAAGAAAACTCTGCCAGCAGTTTTCTTGCTGGTTCTTGACGAGTAAACTGAGCGTGTGTTCGAGGCTTAACTGTGTCTATTTTGCAATCTAACCCCAACTTTGTCTATTTTTCTCGTCTAGATTCTGGGCAGTTTTCTTGACGAGAAACCTGAAAGCCTCGTACACGCGGTTTACTCGGCAAGAAAGCTCTGCCAGCAGTTTTCTTGCTGGTTCTTGCCGAGTAAACTGAGCGTGTATTCGAGGCTTAACTGTGTCTAACTTGCAATCTAACCCCAACTTTGTCATTATGTGTCCTCTGTGGCCACATGGTGTTCCCTCTCTGTATGGGTGTTGCCACTTGGATTCCATATATTTATTGGTGGTCTGTAATCCCCTGAGGAAGCCATTGTTGGCGAAACATGTTGGGAAAATACACAATCTTGTCACCATTGGTCATCTTGTAATTACTGACTAATTGGAATTCTTCCAGTGAGCTCACCACAAATGGAGATATATAAGGATACATAATGGTTTTATTTGTGATTCAATTTTAATCATGTTTAATAATACATTTCATGTTTTAAATATTTAATGTTCTAATTTTTTCTTGGCACCGCTATATTTCCCACTTCAAAACTTTTCCACATTGCTATTGCACCAATTTATTTCCAATACACCTGGGTGTTCATTATAGCTTTCTTGGGATTATCCAATTTATTCTACCATCACAGACCGAAAATGCATACCAAGTGTAGGAACTTGAGGAAGGGATAACATTGCCTTGAAACACTTTACATCTGTGGACATGAGGTGATAAAATAATCCTGCAAAGGCTGTGATGTGATAATAAGGGATTGGCACATAACCGAACCCCCAAGCTGCCACTGACTATCACGTTAACTGACTACATTCTTTGCCTAAACAAATTACACAAAAAGGCTCCTTAAAATACATGAAAAAATAATCATTTATTTTTTATACTTATCAGAAATGGCTATTGCTAGGCCTTCACAGAGCTGTTCCTTCTCTTCATCCCTCGCATTGCCACCTGGGAAACCTGTGCGTGTCCCAGAAGACAACCACCCATTCACAAAGTGCTGCGCGACTCGCATATGCGCAGTAGGAAATGTGCAGTGAAGGCTCAAGGCTACACTGCCTGTTTCCCTTCGTTAGGATGGCCGCGCCAGCACCTGATCCGATGGATGGCTCGGCCTCGGGGGGCCGACATTGCCGGCTCCCTGGACAGGTAAGTGTCCTTATTAAAAGTCAGCAGCTACAGTGTTTGTAACGGCTGGCTTTTATATAAAAAAAAATAATTGCGGCTGGACCACTGCTTAAAAACAAAATTAAGTGCAGCAACCCGTCAGCAATCAATTCACTGAAGACAGACCAGTGTGTGATGTATTCTAATTTATTTCTCTGGGTACTGCACTTCTTGAACTGTTTAAATCAGCCGTTCTCTACCTCTTTACCCTGGAGGAACCCTTGAAATAATGTTAAAGCACAAATTCAGTTTTCTCCTATAACTGGGAAAGAGTTTATTGCTCATTTTTGTCTAGGAAATTGGAGATATACTTACCTGATCATCCAATCATCCCTGCACAAGACTGGTCTGCATGGCTCCTGCCCCCCGTGGTCTAGCAGTCTTGTGTGGTGGACTGTTTCTGACATTATCAAGCCCATTACCTGGCTCTGGACATGAGGATGTCAGGAACAATCCACCGCTGGATCTTGGAGGAGCGCTATCTGCCAGTCAAATGGAGGATCGGGTGAGTAAAAGCTTTCTACTCTACCCTGGACAGAATGGGCAGTTAATCCGTGCAGTGGAGGCACAGCTCCACTGAATGTAATGTAGCGCTTACCCCCGAAGGAGCCGCTGATTAGTTTGGGACCGGCATGTTAGGTTACCAGTGATGCTTGTCTAGGGATAATATTAGTGAAGGTGGTTAAAGAGCAAGTGTCCAGACATCAGCTTGAGTTTTCAATGCTTTATTCCAAGGCCCAACATGGCCGACATCAACATGGCACATGATAGGGAAAAGGTTGATGAGCAAAGAGAGAACTGCAGTATCAGGCCTTGGATATCAAATAGAGAGCAAACCTGCTCTCAGCATAGTCAAGTTCAAACGTCGCCACTCTCACCAGAGTGGGCAAAGTGCCCCCGGACAGGCAATTTACTTGAGCCTGGCAGCTGAAGGGCCACCTTCAAACAAAGTCACTGGGAGGAAAACAGGGCCTCTGCCACAGGCCTGGTGAATTTTCTTAGATTTGTCAAAGGTTAGAACCAATGAATCCTCCCAGTAAGTCCAATTTCAAGGTCACCGATTGACAGCTGAAGTGTACATGTCATGTGGCGTGGTGACCGCATCCCCGGTGGTTCGTCCAGGCCTCGCAGACAGCCTCTGCCTCTGGGTTCTCCCGAGCCGATCCCCCACCGTTCAGCTCCCACTTAGGATCTGGGACCCAGCAAGCCGCTGGGGCCCCTCTTTGCATCAGAATGAAGTTCCGCTTGGTACGCAACCTCCGCCAGGCGGGCCTCGATGGCGGGGCCCATGAATGCGCGCACCCTGAAGGTGGATGCCGCACCTGGAACTCGGCCCCGCATAGCCCACTCTCACAGGTGACTGCCAAGATATACCCTCCCGCCAGCACGTCCAGAGAAATAACCGCTCCTCTGATTGGCTGCAGGGAGAAGGTGGGTCTGTCAGAACCCCTTCTAGCACCGATTGTCACCCAGGGGTAATAACACCCCCCTGGCATGCAGACTGACCTACAAGGCAGTTCCAAAACTGGCAGCAACCCGAATTTAGGCAATTTGTGAATAGGAGTAATTTAACTCTCCCATTCCCCACTAACTTTAGCAGAGCGCCCCGCAAATAGGGGGGGGGGGGGCGCTACAGTAAAAAAAAAATGTTTGCTCAGAAATGGGCTTTAAGGTCTCACGGGATGTTTTATATTCACAGCTCATGGTAGCATGATTGGTAAGTTGTAGAAAGTTTTGAATAAAAGACTGTAGCATACCTAGACTACATCCTACATTGGTGCTCATTGTAGGCGGGAGATAAATTTGTCACTGCTCAAGAAACCCTTATCAACGTCTGAAGCAGTGTTTCCAAACTTCATTCCCCCAACAGGCCATGTTTGGGAATTTCCCTTAGATAAAATAGCTGTTATAAATACTAAGACATTGACATAAAGAACCTGTGCAAAGTGAGGGAAATCCCCAAAACATAATCTGTTGGGGGCAGTTGAGGACTGAGGTTGGAAACCACTACTGTGGAGGAACCCTAGAGTTCCAGGAAGTCCTGTTTGAGAAAGCCTGGTTTAAATGAATAAAGGCTTGTACATGCTACTGTTTTTTTTTCTTTCCATTCAACCCAGCAGGGCTGAACGCAAAAAAAACTGACAGCTCAGGAGGAGCAGCAGTACTAATCATGCAATGTTAGTACAACGATTTCCCCTGCTGTGCTATTGTGTTCTGACAGGGGGACAGTCCCCCTGTCAGAACACTCCAGTCAGCGTTCTCAGTCATTTGGCTGAGTGCACTGATTGGGAGCCAATCGGCAGACCTTTTTTGTTCATGCCCGTTCGATAAAATGGCCAAATGGCTGGCTTCTGTCAGACTGACTGCAGTACACACGGGCTAAATGTCAGCCGGTTGTGTACTAGGTCTAAGGCTGTAAATCTGATGCTAACGATGGGTTGTATTCTGCCCTACTCTTGCCTACTCCTACTTTGCATTACCCTAATAATTAAATAAAGGACTCTTTTACCATTACATATTATCATAGGCGTGTGCAGGGGGTGTTCCTGGTGTGCCTGGGCACACCCTAATCACCCCGTGTGGTGCAGATTCCCCATGCTGATATTTCACAAAAGCGCCCCAATGGGGCTCCTAAAAAAGAAAAAAGAAAGAAAAAATAATAATAATAATAAAAAAAAATAACAAGGTCCATTGCCCTACTGACACCATCCACTGCTTTACTGACACCATCCATGTTTTCATACATTTGCACTCTATATATTTTTTGATAGGGTAACACATAATGCATTCTATTCTGAGACACATCTTAGGCCCTGTACACACGATCAGACAGGTCCGATAAAACTGGTCCGACGGACCGTTTTCATCGCACCAGGCTGAAGTGGTCTGATGTGTGTACACACCATCGGACCAAAAATCTGATCAGACCAGAACGCGGTGACGTAGAACACAACAACGTGCTGAAAAAACGAAGTTCAATGCTTCCAAGCATGCGTCGACTTGATTCTGAGCATGCACGGGTTTTTGGTCTGATGGTTTTGTGTACTAACCATCGAACCTCTCCGACGGACAGGTGTCTAGAAGACAGGTTTAAAAGCATGTTTTAAAACTTTGGTCCAATGGAAACCGGTCCGATAGGCCGTACACACCATCAAACTGGCCCGATGAAACCGGTCTGCAGACCAGTTTCATCGGACATGTGCGATCGTGTGTACGCAGCCTTAGACATCATTTTCACCAAGCTTAAAGGGGTTGTAAAGGTAAACGTTTTTTCACCTTAATGCATTCTATCCATTAAGGTGAAAAAGACTTCCGACTATACCCCCCCGCCCCCCCGTTATACTTACCTGACCCCTCGAAAGTCCCATGCTCGGCCCCCAACATCCTCTTTGCTGCTTAGCCTGGGCGTTGATTGGCTAGAGTGGATGGATTGAAAGCAGCGCAGCTACTGGCTGGCGCTGCTGTCAATCACATCCAATGACGTGGCGCGCCAAGGGGCGGGGGCGAGTGATACAGTGAGCGGCTATGGCCGCTAGCTGTATCACGGGAGCGTGCCTGCAAGGACCCTACACAATGTGAGGGAGCACGCATGACTGTGTGGAGTTCTTGTGGGGAGGACCAGAGACAGCCGCCGAGGGACCCCAGAAGACGTGGATCAGGGCCACTCTGTGCAAAACAAGCACAGTGGAGGTAAGTATAACATGTTTGTTATTTAAATATTTTTTTTATTCTATTTACAACCCCTTTAACGTATTTAAAATAAACATCATTATTCAAAGTGTGGTCACAGTTAAAATGATATAGCTTCACTTTTTCAGTTCTTATTATTACATCCAGGCATCCCTGTTGGCTCTTGTAATAACATTTCTGTTATGTTTGTGTTTGTCTGTCCCCATGCTCAGTGTGACATCGGAGAGAGGTGTGCCGTGAAGCAAGGTCCCAGAATTGGCAAGCTGTGTGACTGCTCCCGCGGATCGTCCTGCAACACTTTCCTGCTAAAGTGCATATGAAGAGAATACGTGTCATTTGCAGCCCTTGTGTTTACAGATCACATAGCACCAACCTTTGTAAAGAGATCAACAACTCCATTGCTTGCCTGTTTACACCGCTCCTGTTTACTATAAAGCAAGCTCATTGTTCAGTCAGTTATAAAAAAGAGGTCTCCTTGTTCACAGCACACCAGAGGAAAAATGATGATCGCCAACATTTAACTAGTTTCAAGACCAGCTTAGTTCTTCTTATATCTCATCCTCTATGTCAAAGATTGTAGATTATTTCCTAGTGAATTTATTATTATTTATTACACTTACCTTGTTATTTTATCTTATATATGCACTTTCATAAACATCTAGAATAAACTGTACAAGGAAAACTTTATTGCCTACGTTATTATTGCGTGCAATGTTAATATTGAGCTTGTTCATTCTTGCATCCCCGACATATAATTGCTCTTTTGCATATTGGTTATTTCTTCAAGCTTATCTATGCAATCTTACATCTAAACTGAGCAATATGGGAAGAGAAGTATTCTAGCCCCCAAAACTGGGTTTCATAGTTACATAGTAGTTACATTGTAGGTGAGGTTGGGTCCTCCATTTGCATAAGGGCCCTTTCACACAGAGCGGATCCGTATTGATCCGCTCCGTATGCCCGTTTGCTCAGCGGGGATTCCTCCGTAAAATCCCCGCTGAGCTGTCGGCTGACAGAGCGGTCCCCGCACACTGCGCAGGGACCGCCCTGTCTTTCCTCCGCTTTCCCCTATGGGGAATCGGGTGAATACAGACCGTATGTCCGTATTCATCCGATCCGCCAGACAGAAGAAAAATAGGATTTTCTTCCGTCCGAAAAAACTGAGCTTTACGGAGGCGGATGTTTACGGACGTTAGCGGATCCTCACCCGCTAACATCCGCAATCCCATAGGGAAGCATTGCAGTCCGTAAATGGACGTATGAAAAAACACGTACGTGTGAAAGGGCCCTTAATCAGTAAGGAACCTCAGCAGAAAGTTGTACCTGTTTCCAGCTTTGCCAACCTGTGGACCCATTATAAAAAAGTAAATTACTTATTGTTTCAATTGAATGTAACATTACATAAGGAGTGGAATACGAGGACTGAGATTACACGGCAGAATGGGGGACATCACACACACACATATATATATATATAAATCCAGGGATTGCTGCACTTAAAAAATGTATTGAAAAATGAACAGGTTACATGTCATTCCACACAACAGTTTCGGGCTATAAAGCTTACGCCCTTCTTCAGGTAGGGACAGAATATTAGTATTACGTTCCTACCTGAAGAAGAGTGTAAGCTTTATAGCCTTAAACCATTTCGTGGAACAACATGTAACCTGTTTATTCTTTAATACATTTTTAAGGATTTATTTGTATATATGGCCCTTGGGAAGGCCTGATTGCAAACACTTGGAAGAGTACCTTTTGTGCTGTCTACCTCACCTGCGAACACACAAACACACACACACATATATATATATATATCAGGAGCTCGGACTGACCATTCGGACTGCCCGATGGGCCCAATGCCACTAGGGGGCCCCATCAGGGTTGCCAACCTCAGTAAAACCAGGGACAGAATGTAAAAATCTGTAATGAAAAAAGACAAGGGCGGGTAATGGGATTTTCTTATCGGTGCAAAGGGGTTTTCATATGTAGAATGAGAAAGAAGACGTTATTAGACAACATAGGTACAAAATATATAAAAATACATTTTATTGAAAAAGGTCATTTTAAAATAGATCCACAAAACAAACACATGTTTCAGGTAGGAATGAGAACAATAGATGGTCAAACATTTAGCACATTACAGTCAAGCCAAGATGGTGTAGATTGCCGTGTCCCAACATGTTTCGCTTTGTGTAGCTTCTTCAGGGGAAACCAGTAGCAATCAAGGCTTATGATTATGACTATATAGATACAGAAAATATTAGATTATTGTTTAACTATAAAAAAAAAAAAAAAATTGTACATACAATATGTAGAAAAACAGTATTTCTTGGCTTGCAGAGATAAGACATTTCATGCTTACCCGTATGCCTGAAAAGACCAAAAAGCGCCAAACAATCCAGATGCAGAGTCAGAGACAGTCCCCCAGAAAGGGGACAGTCCCCCGATGAGAAAATCCCATTACCCCGCCCTTGTCTTTTTTCATTAAAGTTTAATCTGGGATGTGGTGCCTAAAATCTATGGTGTACTATCTATGATTGGACAATTTTTACATGTAAAAATCTGTGTTTTAAAAAAAATCCCAAGATTATAGCTGCCGCACCTCTCCAGTATCTTTTTAGTGTGTGTATGTGTATTCTGTGTGTATATTGTGTGTGTATATTGTGTGTCTGTGTGTGTGTATACTGTGTATGTATACTGTATGTGTGTGTACTGTGTGGCCCCTATAATCTATTTCCTGGGGGCCCCATAATTTCCTATTGCCCAGGGGCCCCATAATCTCCTATTGCCCGGGGGCCCCATGAGTTGTCAGTCCGCCCCTGATATATATATATATATATATATATACACATTTTATATAAGAAATATATTAATAAAAAAAGTACAGTAACCTATACTAAAAGATTTCACTTTGCATATCATAAAAGTGAAAGCATATTGGTATATTGGTTTCTATAGGTTATTATACAGTTTTTACACCATATTTAATAACCCTAAGAGATAAAGATGCCAATGGCAGATTCAACCTAATGGCATCCACATATACCTCAAACAGCAGTTTTGGGTTGAAAAAAAAAAAAATGTAACTTTGAATTAAATCAACTCCATGGGCTACACCAGGGGTCTCCAAACTTTCTAAACAAAGGGCCAGTTTACTGTTCTTCAAATCGTTAGGGGGACTGGATTGTGGCCAGTGGGATTAGAAAATGTCATGGTGTCAGTGGAGGCAAACGGTGTCCCCTCTTTGCTATCAGAGCGAGGAATAGTGTCCCATTATTGGTATTCAAGGAAGAAATAGTAAATCATTCTTGGTATCATTAGAGGAATAGTGCCTCATCATTGGTGTCAGTGAAAGGAATAGTGTCACATTATTGGTATCAGTGGGAGGAATAGTGTCCCATCATTGGTGTCAGTGAAAGGAATAGTGTCACATTATTGGTATCAGTGAAAGGAATAGTGTCACATCATTGGTATCAGTGGGAGGAATAGTGTCCCATCATTGATATCAGTGAGAAGAATAGTGTCCCATCATTGGTGTCAGTGAAAAGAATAGTGCCTGTTGCTGACAGTGGGAAGAATAATACCAAAAGGGCCAGATAACAGCAAGGCAAGGGCCACATCTGCCCCCCCCCCGGCCGCAGCTTGAAGGCCACTGTGCTATACTGATGGAAGATCATATTTAGTAGGATTATAAAGGCCTCTCTAGATCAAAACAGTTGCTCAGACACATTTCCTGTAATAAGCACAGATCAGCTCGTTTGCTTATCGTGCGCTCCAGCTCAACACACGGGTTTTCTTTTCAAACACCCAATTACGCCAAAAAGAATTACATCTGTTTACCTGTTTACCATTCTGCTTCACTTGAATTGGACTTTGAATTATACACAGGTATGTAGATCTGGTCTCTACTGCATTCTCCTTAATAATATACTGTATATACTTTGCAGGTTTTAGACCTTAGAGAAAATGCATTTATAATTTGCCCAGAAAGATATATAAAAAGAGAAATTTGCTTTAGAGACAAATGTCTTCCATAGTACACTTCAGGGAAGGAGGGGTATATGAAGAAATGTGTCCTGAAAATAAGCCATTGCCTACTTTCTTTATCCACAAAATAGGGCTTTTTTTTTTTTTTTTTACAAATACTTTTAGGGACACATCCATATATGTTCTAAATTCATTTGTAAAGGGTTTTAAAAGCTCTCTAGAAGCTAGGTCTATGTTATTTAAATCCCAAACTATAACAAGAACTTTAAAGAAAAGCAAAACAAAAGTAAGGAATTGTTATTATCGGCAGGGGTATTAAAAGCAGGCAATTGAGCCTCAGTATTATTTCCCCCCAACCACTCACCTAAAGAAGGGCAGGCAGCTGTTCAGGGCTGTACAGAAATGAAGCCGCATGTTGCATTTCCACCACCTAATGTGACCCATTTAAATATACAGTATGTGGCCATGCCGCGGCAAGTGCTTGTGAAATGATGGTTCTACTTTTTTAGGGTTAAAACAGACCTCCTCAATATGAAAAAGAGAAATCACCGCTCTAGGATACTAATTAAGTAGTCTCCTCACCTGATCCAAAGCCACGGGTGCCGGCAATGCATAAAATGGTGCAAAAAGGAAGGAAAACGTTCTGGACAGCCACACTCCAAAAATAAATTGCTTTTATTATTAAAAGGAAAACACACAAAAAGCATGCCACAGCAAGCGGGGTAGAAGCTGATGCGTTTCACACCAATCTTTAGTGCTTATTCATAGCTTACAACATGGAAAATGGATGTCCAGTATATATACAACTATAGGTCACATGACAAAAAGGATAGCTTAATTCCTCAATTAATCGTTCATTTTTTTGATCGATCAAAATTGTTTTGATCGGTACCAGTGGTGCAACGGATCGTAAATGATCCGTCATATGCAGATTGGCACACCACGTGATCCGCGGAGCTCTGCTGCTGCCTCGGCTATAGGAAAGGCCACAGCATCGGCCTAGCTCCCGGAACGGCGGCCATCTTGGTCCACCCGGCGCGGCCTAGGTAAGCCTAGAGCGGCACGCTGGCGTCATCACCTGGCCTCAACTGCTTGTGTTCGGCCGGATTTTCTGGTAAGACTAAGCAAGCACCAATCTTCCTATACAGTGGGGGAGATGTCTGTAGATATTACAGTGGGGGAGATGTCTGTGGAAATTACAGTGGGGAGATGTCTGTGGATATTACAGTGGGGGAGATGTCTGTGGGTATTACAGTGGGGGAGATGTCTGTGGATATTACAGTGGGGAGATGTCTGTGGAAATTACAGTGGGGAGATGTCTGTGGATATTACAGTGGGGGAGATGTCTGTGGATATTACAGTGGGGGAGATGTCTGAGGATATTACAGTGGGGGGAGATGTCTGTTGATATTACAGTGGGGGAGATGTCTGTGGACATTACAGTGAGGGAGATGTCTGTGGATATTACAGTGGGGAAGATGTCTGTGGATATTACAGTGGGGGAGATGTCTGTGGATATTACAGTGGGGGAGATGTCTGTGGATATTACAGTGGGGAGATGTCTGTGGATATTACAGTGGGGGAGATGTCTGTGGATATTACAGTGGGGAGATGTCTGTGGATATTACAGTGGGGAGATGTCTGTGGATATTACAGTGGGGGAGATGTCTGTGGATACTACAGTGGGGAGATGTCTGTGGATATTACAGTGGGGAGATGTCTGTGGATATTACAGTGGGGAGATGTCTGTGGATATTACAGTGAGGGAGATGTCTGTGGATATTACAAAAAAATATATAGATTTTTCAAACACAAACATTTTATTCAGTAACAGCTCTAATTTCTATAAAACTTTGCACATAGACAGGGATTTTTGGTTCACATGCATTGTAATGCATGCTTAAGCTGGCCAACTGCGTCAAAGTAATCCCTTTCTGGCCAGACCTAAACTACACTATACTACCCTATACTACACTACACTACACAACACTAACTAATCTATCCTACTCTACACCAGGGTTCTCCAAACATTCTAAACAAAGGGCCGGTTTATTGTCCTTCAGACTCTTGGAGGGCCGGACTTTGGCTAGCAGGAGTGGAAATTTTCCTGGCATCATTGTTAGTAAACATCTGGTATTAGAGCCGGTTCACACTGGGGCGATGGAACTGTTCTAATAGGAGCGACGCAAGTCGCTCCAACTTAGAAAAAGGTTCCTGCACGACTTCGGGGGCGGCTCTGGGTGACCTGCATTGACTTCTAAACAGAAGTCGTTTTGCTGGTCGCCTCTGAAGTCGTCCTCAGGATGACTTGCAGAGTTGCCCCCAAAGTCGTGCCGCCACAGTGTGAACCGACTCTTAGGGGGAGGAATAGTGCCCCATTGCTGGTATCATAGGGAGAAATAGTGCCCTATTAGTTGTGTCAGTGGGAGAAATGGTGCTCCTTGTTCGTTTCAGATGGCAGAATAGTGTCTCGTAATAGGGTCTCGTATCAGTGGGAGGGATAGTGCCCCAAGGGCCGGCTAAAGGCAAGCAAAGAGCCACATGCAGCCCTTGGGCCGCAGTTTGGAGACCACTGCTCTACACTATGTTGTACTTACCTGCACTACACAACAGCACATTAGGTGTTCCTAGAGGTCCTGAGCACTGCTTTTATTTTTTTGGAAATGAATGTTCACTTCTCCAAGTGGGGTTTACACAGCTCCCAATGATTTCGAAGGACTGTTGCTGATTTGGAACAAAGTCCCTCTGACCCTCATTTGTCCCTCATTTTGGTCGGATCTATATAGTTTTACATAGAATTTCAAAAAGAGTTTCCCAGTGCTAAACCTTTAATCCAAATTCAAAATTTGTGCATTTGTACATTTCAAAAGCCAATTTAAATGAATAATAGTGGCAAAAAAAGCACTTAACTAATTGTTTTTTTATGTGGAATTCACCTTTAGTAGGGCGTGGCAGGAGGTGTGTCTTATGCTTACATACTTTTGTTAATAGGTGTCTCTTGTTCCTATTTCAAAAAGTTGGGAGGTATGGGTCTATAGCAGCTGGGACCACCATGTACCCCTTTAATAACAATATGTAGCTGTGATATTATGGACTTAGCGTCCCATTTTTTGGATATTTCTACACTAAAGGACATTACTTTACTCTTTGGGGTTGATTTGCTAAAGGCAAACAGACTGTGCGCAGTTGCTCCAGAGCTTAGAATATGAGGTGAAGCTTCCCTTTTTCAAAAACTACTCAATCACATGCAAGGAAAATGTAAAAGTAAATTGCATTTTTGCTTAGACATGATTGGGTGATGGAAGTCAGCAGAGCTTCCCCTCATTTACTAAGCTCTAGAGCAGTTGCACTTTCAAAGTGAACAGTCTACTTTCTTTTAGTAAATCAACCCTCATGTGTTTGATAAATAGCTGTGCAAATATCATGTGGCATAAAAAATGGCAGCAGCCACCATGGTATTCTCCAGGGCTTCTGCATTCACAGAATTTGTCATGTTTGGGGGCTCTGACTAATTTTCTATCTAAAAATGCCGATTTCAACATATGTGTGAAAAATGTAAAAAAAATTGCCCTGGACAGCAAGTGGGTAAAAAAATACTAATCTGAAAAAATGTCCCTCGTTGTCCCTCCATTGTCAGTCACATCATCCAGAGAAGCAGATGGACGTCCAGCAATGCAGGGGTGATGAAGTTTGGGGAATCTTTAGAGCTTATTGGCCAATTCCTGCAATAACAATGTATAGATTAATAGAAACAGAGCAACAAAGAAAACTGTATAGATATATATATATATATTATTTTTTTTTTGTATTTTTTTTTTTTTTATATAAATGTTTGAATGGGCGCCAGTCTCGTCTTCCTGGGATCCAGAAGATCAGCTCTAGATGTTGTTGCCCAATCAATGCAATAAAAAATAATAAATTAATAGGAACATGGAAAACATAGAAGAAAGAGAGAGAGAGAGAGAGAGAGAGAGAGATTTTTTTGTTGTTTTTGTTGTTGTTTTTTTTGGGGGGGGGGGGATCCAGACGATCAGACAATCAGGAAAGCTGAAGATATTGCCGTCCAATCTATACCTGCAATAAAATGAATATTGTCAGAACGGGTAATGCTGAAAACATATGATAGGACACTTTGGGCCAGATTCTCAGCTGCGATACGACGGTGTATCTCAGATACACCGTCGTATCTCAGTTTTTTTCAATGGGTATCTATGCGTGTGATTCCTAGAATCACTTACGCATAGATACACTAAAGTTCCGACAGGTGTAAAACAATTACACCGTCGGATCGAAGATGTAATGACAATGCCGGCCGCTAGGTGGCCTTTACGTTGTTTTCTCATTTGCCTATGCCCAAACGTTTTTACGCCGCCCCGTCGTCGTTTACGTCGTTTCCGTAAGCGTAAGGTTACCCCTGCTATAATGAGGGGTAACCTTACGAAGTTCCGAAGTTGCCATGTTAAGTATGGCGTCGGGTCAGCGTCATCTTTTTCCATCTGTTCCGTCGTTTTACTAAGTCGTTCACGAATAGGGCATTGCGTAAATGACGATCACGTCGTTTTGACGTCGGTTTCAACGGCGCTTTCCGACGTGAGCTGGAGCATGCGCACTGGGCTTTTTCCCCGGCCGGCGCATGCGCAGTTCGATCGACGCGGGGGCGCGCTTAATTTAAATACAAGCCGCCCCCTTTGAATTACGCGGCCTTACGCTGGGACATTTACACTACGCCGCCGCAACTTACCGAGCAAGTGCTTTGAGAATACGGCACTTGCTCTGTTAAGTTGCGGCGGCGTAGTGTAAATGGCTTACGCTACGCCGCCGCATTTCTATGAGAATCTAGCCCTTTATCTAAGCACATAGGACTACTTATAATTTTTAAATGATGGTTGCGATTTTGGAACAATAGTCCTCAGCAGCACAGAATGTCCAACAGTTATGTTCTCTATAATATAAAATACTATAATTGGTGTCATAGATGTGCAGACCAGGGAACTCCATTGCAGAGGTCCCCCTCACACCCGTAGATGTATGGCCATTATGATCAGTAGAGAGTGGAAGCATCGAGATACACTGCTGTGTTTTGATTGCACAATTGTTTGTGACTTGTGGGTCTGTTCAAAGCGTGTGTATTGCAGTAACATTAGTGTCATGCTTGTTAAAGTGATTGTAAAAATTCAGCTATTTAAAAAAAAAAAATGTCATACTTACCTCCACTGTGCAGTTTGTTTTGCACAGAGTGGCCCCGATCGTCCTCTTCTGGGGTCCCACCCCACAAGAGCCGCGTCATTGGATTTGATTTACAGCAGCGGGAGCCAATGGCTGCGCTGCTATCAATCGTCCAATGAAGAGCCGACAAGTCCTGGGGGAAAGCAACGTGGGATCACGCCCATGGAAGTTCGGGGCTCAGGTAAGTAAAACGGGGGCTCAGGGGGCCCGGTGACTGCAAGGTGTTATTTTTACCTTAATGCATAGGATGCATAGGATGCATTAAGGTGAAAAAACACAAAGCTTTGCAACCACTTTAAGTGCACTGATGCTATTTATTCTTTCTGAATGGCACCCAATACACCTTCTGATGGATGTGTATTGTAGCACAACAACACAATAACATGTTTTGTGAATAATGGTGCATGCATGGGCCATTATTTGTCAGCTTACCTTTAGGTACAGTGAATATCACCTAAACTTGCATTGGTTAGGAGATTTTCACATTGCATGCAGGCAGTGATGTCACCGACGCATGTGCTATGAAGGTCTGGCATATCGCGTAAAGGGCTCCTGCGCACATGCACATGCGTAGGAGTGACGTCATTGCAGTTGCATAGTTGCCAACATTTGAAAAAAAATTCCAGGGACACTTTGCAGAACAGCTATTAATTAATAACTACACTCACTTCCCCGAAGCTCCACCCACTCCGCATAATCTCCGCCTACTTATCAGATTTTAGGGTCTACTCAATAAAGAGAGAATTACAGGAAATTGAAACGGGAATTTCAAACTTAAGACCAATGTAGCAGAGTTGGAATAATTCTCCCATTCAGCTGCACTACTTCTGCTTAAAGTTTAAAATTCTCATCACAATCACAAAGGGATTGCTCCGTTGAGCCCCGCTTTGCCGACAGATGACAGGTCCGTCTCTGCTCACAATGGAGAAATGGACCTTTTTAGAACTCCGCACTCCTCTATGGGGGATGGGATGAAAACAGATCTGCCTGTCCGTTTTCATCCCATCTGCCAGACGGATGGAAAATAGGGTTTCCATCCACCTGGATTAGTAGATTGGATGCCAGCGGACATGTCACCACTGACATCCGTCACTCCATAGAGGTGAATGGAGCGTCTGATCAGGTCCGTCTGAAAAACTGTCAGACAGACCTGAACGTGTATGTGTGAAAGGACCCTAACTCACTCCTCACTCTTTCCATCCACCTCCTCCATCACTCCACTACTCTTTCTATTATAAACAAATTAAAAGACTCCAATGCACTTCCACACCAAATATGCTCACTACTTACAAAACAAATATATGAATAAACACCTTAGGACCATCAAGCAAAATAATCAAATATATATAATTATCATACATTTCATAAAACACACTATACAACACCAAGCACTTTTCATCTACAAAACCAGCCTGATCTGTGATATTGCTCCTGTCTCCCCTCTCCTGGCATGCTGGTATTTGTAGTGCCACAGCTTGACACATGAGGTGGTCATACAGGAGAGGAGGCTGTGCCTGGTGAGCAGATAATGGGTAGAGACAGGGAGGTGTAATAGAGATTGGGGGGAGGGAGGGGAATCAGAAAACATGCTCCCTTTAGAAGAAGACCAGTTCACAGCCACACAGAAAAACGATCTACTTTACAGCATGAGACAGGAGCCTGCTACACAGAGCTCATCCTCCTCTCCCCCTCCTGCCCACTAATATAAGCCACCAGGACTGTCTGCATGCTGTTCAGCTAGCTTACCTTAGGCTAGGCTGAACTCCGTCCTCCACTGCAGGCTGCATGACTCCACTCCTCCCCCTCTCAGCGTCTCCTGTGAGGAACTTGAATAAGGCGCGCTAAGAGACAGGGGGAGGGTACAAGTAACTGCACTCACTCAGATCATCAGGCTCTCGGTCGGCTCCGGCCGGAAACTACACATGCGCAGTACATACTACCAGTCTGCTCAGTAAGACGGCCCTGCACTAGCCGGGACAAGTCCCGGCAGGCTAAATTAGCCGGGACTAGGTCCTATTTGACGGGACTGTCCCGTTAAAAATGGGACAGTTGGCAAGTATGCAGTTGCGGCCACTCATGTAGCCAGAGGCCACAAGCCCAGAAAGAAGACCAGGGGAAGATCTAACCCCTGTCAGCTGGGGGGCTTCGTTTTAAGGTAAGTCTTGCATAATGTGCTAGTATGCGATGCCTCCCTGATGGATAAGTATCTGCCTGTATTTCTCAGCATTGAGGACACCACTGATCCTGACCAAATCTCTAACTCCATATGCAGAAATGCAGCCCCAAACTTGCAAGCAGCCTCATCAGTCCTAAGCACCTTTTACCATTTATCTGCACCCCAGTTCCTATGTTTTCATGCATGGTTGAGTTGCTTAGCCTTATTTCCACAACATATGCATGAAAACATAGGAACTGGGGTGCAGATAAATGGTAGAAGATGCTTTGGACTGATAAGTTAAAATGTGAAATATTTGGCTGTAGAAGGAGGCAGTTTGTCCCCAAGGGCTGGAGAGCGGTACAATAATGAGTGTCTGCAGGGGAGAGTAAAGTGGACGTTCCTTGCATGTTTAGGGCTGCATTTCTGAAAATGGAGTTGGAGAGTTGGTCGGGATCAGTGGTGTCCTCAATGCTGAGAAATACAGACAGATACTTATCCATCATGCCATACCATCAACAAGGCCTGGGATTGGCCCCAAATGTATTCTGCAGCAGGACAACCACCTCAACCATACAGCCAATGTCATTAAGAACTATCTTCAGTGGACATAAGAACAAGGAGTCCTGTAAGAGATGGTTTGGTCCCCACAGAGCCCTGATCTCAACATCATGGAGTCTGTGTAGGATTACATGAGTGGTGGCTGGTGCTCAAAATGTTTGGGGGGGGGGTGCAAACAAACTGCAGCCAATGTGCCCATCTAACACAGCTACTGTCCCAAAAGCAGCTACTGGGCATCAAATGCAGCCACTGTACCCATGAATTACCACCACTGTGCCATCAAATGCAGCCACTGTACCCATCAATTGCTGACACTGTGCCCATCAATTGCCGCCAGTGTGCCCCATCAAATGCTGCCAGTGTGCCAATTTATTGCCGCTACTGTGCCCCATCAAATGCTGCCAATATGCCCATCAATTTCCGCTACTGTGCCCCATCAGATGCTGCCAGTGTGCCGATCAATTGCTGCTACTGTGCCCCATCAGATGCTGCGAGAGGGTCAGTGCCGCTACTGTGCCCCATCAGATTATGCCAGTGTGCCGATCAATTGCCGCCACTGTGCCCCATCAGATGCTGCCAGTGTGCCCAAAAATTGCTGCTAATGTGCCCCATAAGATGCTGACATTGTGCCCATCAATTGCCGCTACTGTGCTCCATCAGATGCTGCCAGTGTGCCAATCAATTGCCGCTACTGTGCCCGATCAGATGCTGCCAGCGTGCCCATCAATTGCCTTTACTGTGCCCCATCAGATGCTGCAAGAGGGTCAGTGGCGGTCTCCTGCGCGTCCTCCGTGTCTTCTTCTGTCCTCTCTCAGGCATTTAAACCACAGCCTGATGTTTTAGCCAATCAGGTGACAGGTAACAGACCCGGCAACCTGATTAGCTGAGAGGCAGTTCAGTGTTAGAAAAGTGAATTTCTTCGCTTTGCTAACACACAGCTGAGTAAACAGTGAAGGCCCAGCATGGCACCCGTTGTTCACATTTTTGGGCGCCTATTAAAGCATATGGCTCTAATCGGGCGCTTCCAAAAAACACCCCCGCCGCTGTAATTCATTGTAATTCTACAAAAAATTCACACGGTATAGACTTCTCATAATGGTTTTACTCTGTCCTCAGTAATATAATGTGACCATATTAGTTACTGAGTTATTCCTCTAAATTAATTTCAGAATATAAAGATTCCTCTAATCGGGAGATATCAGTCCAAGTAGGCTAAAGTTCTAGTATCTACATGGTAGGAAAGTCTAGTATGGCGCTGATCACAAATTAGGGTAAATAGTAAGACCAATTCAAAAGCGAAGACCAACTTCAATTCACTGGAAGTCACATATCGGTATACACTGCTATGGCACGTTCACCCTTTAAAAGCTAATTGACAAAAGCTGATTATTGTTGTATCCAATAGGGGTAGGGGATCAAAGAATAGCCAGAGTTATAAAGCGGTGTCACTTATGTATACACCTCGAGCTAAAGTGATCGGGGAAAATACAGCTCACCGTACATTGGTTTCCTCCACTCACTCCTCCTTAGTTCCAACTTAGCATACCGCACAATTGCGGTGTGAACCAGGTCTTTTGCTATCCATCCATCCATTCAATGATCGGACCCCTTCAAGCAATGAATCCATCTATGACAGTGGTTTTCAACCTGGAGGGTCGGGACCCACTCAGAGGTCAAATGATGATTTGCCAGGGGTCACCAAATCCTGGGCTGTTTCTGAAGCCTGCACCGCAATCCCAGCCATTTTGTGGCCGCCCAGCAGGGCTGTCCCTGGAGCCTGGGCCACCCAACTGGGCTGTTCCTGGCCGCCCACTCAGCCTCTTCGCAGCCACCCATTCAGTTCACAGCATGGCTGGGGGGGCAGAGACTAGAGGTCCGCTGACTGGTGAGGATTGTAAGGTGGGAGGGGCTGGAGGAGACCCTATCTCCTAATTTCAGCATAGGTGTCACTGCTATGAGACACCAAAAAGTCAGAGACACAGTGAGTAACACTACCTGTGATTATAGTTGCCAATAAAAGGCCCAACTACAGTTCTCACATCAGCAGATGACCTTCATCAAGAGCACCAAAGTTGTCTGATCAGAACTCCCCCAGCACTGCCACTCATCCCAACTTCCCCCACCAAGGAGTAAGAGAAGGAATAAAAATAGAGAATACATGGAGGGGGGAGGAAAATAGAGGGAGGAAGAAACAAAAAGGGAGAGAAAGAATAAGAGAAAAAATAAGAAGGACAGCTAGAGAGAGGGATGGGGGGGGGACAAGAAATTAGGATAGAGAGAGATAAAAGGGAAATAAAGAAGAACAAAGAGAAAAAGGAGTGATACATCCTAAAATGTACCATAATGGGTTTTAATATGGTATGAGAGGAAGGGACTTAGAGAGCGCTAAATGGCTGTGGGTTAGGGGAGCAAATTACTTGTCTCGCCTTAGGTGCTGACAACCAACGCTACGAAAATCCTACTGTTAGGGGTCCCACATGTTGGGAAATTGTATTAGGGGTCACTGCACTAAAAGGTTGAGAACCACTGATCTATGATGATAGAGCGGTGCAGGAGAGGGGGGGGGGGGGGCAGCGCTTCTGTGCCGTTTATAGACGCACCGCCACTGGATTATATGAAGAGACAGAAGGATTCGAGGCAGATTACATCCACAGAAGATCTGTGCTTAGTTTGGAACAACCTACCTGCTGAGGTCCTTCAAAAACTGTGTGTAAGTGTAGCTAAAAGAATTGATGATGTTATAAAATCAAAAGTTGGTGACACCAAATATTGATTTGATTTGTGAAAAAAATAACTAATATCCCTCTGAAGGGTGAATCTAATGCTGCGTACACACGATCACTTTTTGTGATGAAAAAAAACATCATTTTATCTGACGAAACAAAACAACGTTTTTCAAACTTCATTTTCAAAAACGACATTGCATACACACCATCGTTTTTCCACAATGCTCTTGCAAAGCGCGGTTACGTAAGACACTTTCGACGGCACTCTGTTCCATTGAAGCTCCCATCTCATAACTTGCTTCTAAGCATGCGCGGGTTTAAAAACGTTGTTTTAAATGACGTTTTGCCCACACACCATCACTTTTTATGACACAAAAAACGACATTTTGAAAAACGACACAAAAAATTCAAGCATGTTGGAATTTTTTTTTGGTCGTTTTTTTGAAGACATAAAACGACGTTTTGCCCACACACGATCATTTTAAATGACGTTTTTTAAAACGTAGTTTTTTTTTATCACAAAAAGTGATCGTGTGTATGCGGCATTACACTCATGCAACACTGTACCCAAACCTTTTCTTCCCACAAATAGAGCTTTCTTTTGGTGGTATTTGATCACCTCTGCGTTTTTTTGCTAAGCAAACTAAGAAATAACAAATGTTCTGCGGCACCGATATGCAGCACTAATGGGCACTGAATGGCACTGACAGGCGGCTGTGATGGGCAGCACTGATGATGAGGTACTGACAGCTGTTACTGCTAGGCAGTGATTGGCAGGGATTGGTACTGTAGTGGGCACTTGCAGAGTTTATTATTGGGGCACTGCTGTAAGGTGACCAGATTTTTCAAATGAAATCCGGGGACATATTTTTTCTTTACTAGTAATGGCAACAATCAGCGACTCTCTTCCCGTCGCCGCTGCCACGCGCCTCACAGCCTCTCAAGTCTTACTCTCCGGGCCCCGGCTACTACTGGATAGGGAGCGGAGGAAGATCACTCCACCAGGGAAGGCAATGAGATAGGGAGGTGGCTGGCCAGGATTTGAGCCAAGGCAGAAGAACATGCGAGCGAAGCTGAATGGGCATGCCCCCGAAACTGAAGAAATATTCCCTCTGCTCCGATCAGCACATGATCATCAGAAAGGGGCACAGATAATGAAAAAATCAATTTTTTAATTTAAATTCTACACTGTCTTTGAAATTGCCCCTGCCCCTTATTAAATCCATTCTGGGGACAGAACCAGGGACAGACTTGGTCCGGGGACAGTGTCCTCAATCAGGGGACTGTCCCCTGAAACTGGGGATGTCTGGTCACCCTACACTGCTGGGCACTGGTTTGCAGGTGATTTGGACAATTGAGGGGGCTGTGCTTATTATCAATGTGCTGATTATCAGTGCAGACCCCCCCCCCCCCCCTCTGACAGGGAGAGCCGGTGATTGGCTCTCCCTGTCAGTGCAAACCGAGAAATGCTGCTTACCGGCACTTCCTGGTTCACGCGATGATCAGCTGTGATTGGTCACAGTTTGTCACATGGTAAGAAGCCTCTGATAGAGGCTTCTTATAACGATCGTAGATGCAGGTGTTAGACTGACATGCTGCTCTCGCGATCACTGCGCCCCCATGGGCGTACGCCGGCATGTTATCCTGCTGGACATCATATGACGCCCAGTCAGGATAACAGAACCACTTCCCGGACGGGAATTGTATTTGTATTCACAATGCTGTCATTTTAATAGGTTGTGTAGAGGAGCTCATTCCCATTCCACATTTATTTAGAGCGCTGCTTATAAGTTTTTTTATATAATGAAAGAAAATTGCTAGATTCCCCTATCTATACATTTAGTGTTGATGGGGGAATAACTCCTGTAGAGTTATTGTATTCTGACAGCGGGAGGTTTTCTAGCCGTCAGCATACAATGATCACTGCTGGCGGCTATAGCTTCCGGCAGTGATCGCATGACAAAAAATCGGACAGGTTGGTTGTACTGAAGGCGATGGATTGATCAACTTCAGTACACCCAGCCTGCCCATACATGGATAAAAATGTGGCCAGTTCCTGCTGAACCGGCTGAATTTCCATATGGCCTGATTAACAGTTGTTATCAGTGGAAAAACAAGAAATGGTCAGACAGCACACATTTTTGTTCTTTAAGATTTTATTGAAATAGAAAATTAAGACTTACTGATCAATCTGGTGGTGCTGGACCGCATGGTGACTCTTAAATCATATAAGGTTGAATATTCATGACCCCTCCGACAAAAGTGATATGATAATGAGGCTGTTGGGAAAATAAATTACATTTAGTAAAGGGTTTCCTACAGAAAAATACAGATCCAAAACATTGAGGAATGTTCTACTTACCCACTGAGTAAAAGGGACAAGGGCCCGGCAGATCGGACACTGGGGCCAACGGGTTTCATTCACTTGTGAATACAGCCACTGCGCGATGCAGGGGGAATGAAACCTGTGGAAACAAGAGAGACGGTAAGTTTCTTCTCCCTCCACCAGATCCTCCAAACAGATGGCACAAATGTCTGGACGGGGCGGAGAGCGGCTTCTATCCCTCTGTCTGGCCTCGGGGATCCGACGTCGCCTGGATCTCGCCGGTAACTGGTCCGGTGCACGACCCACCATGGAGAATCGAGACCTGGTTCTCGAGGCAATTGGACCTGTAATAACAAAGATACATTCATATCAATACATTCTGATCAATGCAAACCATATTTTCATAGTTACATTGGCTCAGCATACTTCAGTGATCCTCTCTATCTTCCAGATCCTATGCTGAGTGTCTGCCCCGCTGGATAGTAACCACAGGGGGGCGCCTGCTCTGTGTGGGCATCATTCAGAGAATGCCTTGCATTTTTCTCAGTGAATACAAAGCATTCTGGGGTAGGACAAATGGAGATTGTGACATCTCCGCGCCCCCTCTTCACCCCATTCAATCAGAGAACACTTTGCATGAACTAGGAAAACTGAAAGCATTTTCAGAATGGTGTGGCGCCCGAAAGACGAGGGTCTCTGTAGTAGCGGCAGATCTCAAAATTTAAAACAGACCTTGTCCTTAAAGAGGGGGACACCAGCGAACAAAAATGTAGGTTTCCCCCAAAACACAAATCAGACCCTTGTCCTCAATGGGGGGAGGGGGGGTCTGGTATGGATATTGAGAGTGACCCCTGTGAAAGAAAAATGCACAGGGTCCCTGCCAAACTAGATCCTGGTCTGGTGTGGATCTTAAGGGGGACACTATGTGAAAAATGAAAAAAAGAACGGGGTCACCCCCAAATCCAAACCAGATCCTTACCTGAGCATGGAGCCTGGTAGGCAAGGAAAGGGGGAGGGGGGAAGAGAGTGCACCCCCTCCTGAACCATACCAGGCCACATGCCCTTAACATGGGGGGATACTCTGCTAGGGGGTAAGATATGGTAAGTTATGTTGTCCCCAAAATTATGCAGACAAGGGCCTTCCTCCCCCTATCCCTGGTCCAGTGCATGTGGGGGGTCTGTGTGTGTGTGTGTGTGGGGGGGGGGGGGGGGGGGGAAACTTTTCAGAATCTGGAAAATTTGAAAAAAGGGGCCCCTCAAATATCTGCTTAATGAGTATGGGGTACATGGTACGCCTTGTTATCCGTTCACCAAAAATGTGAAGTGTAAATAAAGACACGCACACCATTAAACTAAAAAACACTTGATAAAGTACTTAAAAAAAGTATTATTTCAAATAAAGAATAAAAAAAATAAAAAAATACATTTTGTCCCACACAGCCAACCAATGAGGAAAAATCAGCGACACACCACAAAATATTATACACATTTATACAGACAGACAGGATGTCCATATATAAGATATCAGAAGTCTGCCTGGTGTCCTGTTGCTATGGAAACACTACCAAACAGGCAGAGGGGCCCTCACTTCTGCATCAGCCCTCCCCCCACTTCATTGTACCCCTAATATTATACCCCCCC
The DNA here is from genome assembly GCA_029574335.1 of Rana kukunoris. Classification (NCBI taxonomy): domain Eukaryota; kingdom Metazoa; phylum Chordata; class Amphibia; order Anura; family Ranidae; genus Rana; species Rana kukunoris. Next base: position 47,145,705 of record CM056051.1, on the reverse strand, counting down.
ATACCTCACCCCCCGCCATACAATACTACACCCCCCCCCCATACATCACCCCCCGGCCATACAATACTACCCTCCCCCATACATTACTACACCTTCCCCATACACCACTGCCCTCCCCCATACATCACAACCCCCCCATACATTACTACACCCCCCAATTTATCACTGCCCTCCCCCATACATCATTGTACACCTAATATTACTACTCCCCATACATCATCTCCCCCTTACATTACAAAGCTGGGTTGTATGGTCAGGATAGGATCTGGGAGGATGAATGTGTGAAGTTCTCTCATCTATCAAATTAGGGGGGGGGGAACTAATATCAATGGTTGTTAGGATACCAGTGGCCCTAGAAACCAGTGACAGTCGGGGGAGGAGTCTCAGAGCACTGCCTTCGGCTCTGTGATTGGTCTGGAGTAGAAGGGGGGGGGAATGTATACAGGGGCAGACAGGACAGGAGGACAGCATTACCCCCCCCCCCCATGTGTGCAGTGTGTGAGGGGGCCCCATCCCTCTTAGGGGCCCCTGTATCTTGCACACCTGGAGGACACCCCACTGATCAGACATGACACTTACCTGCTGGAATGGCGTCTCTGTCCCCATTAAGGTGGATGCGATGCTCCTGACGCCCAGATCCAGAGGCTGCCATCCTGGTGGTATCGGATGACTATAAGAAAGAACTAACACAAAATGTGATTAATAATCACAATAATCGCAACAATAGTAACAATAATACTAATAAAGGTCTTATCAGTTGTAGATATGAGCAGAAATCCTCCTTAAATCAGCCGATCACAAGGAGAGAGGGGTTGGAGCTGTCACACGCGTTGAAAACTCCTCAGCAAGTGACAGCTACAGCCACAGCCAGAGACACCTGCACTGCTTTCAACTGTCACTTTTGATTGACAGCTCAGCCAGCCAATACCAGTTACAGCCACAGCCAGGGACACCTGCACTGCCTCCAAGTGTCACTTTTGATTGATAGCTCAGCCAGTCAATGACAGAAAGTAAAAACAAAAACATTCTAATGGCAGGTTCTATATGGAGGGCTCAGCAAAACACAATTACTATGAGAAAGTTATTGATAACCTGCATTATATAGCTGATTGATTCTGTTCATATTTCCAATATTTTCTGTATTCTCCATTCTAATTAGTAAACACTTTTGAAAATGACATTTGTGGTTGAATTTATATATATATATATATATATATATAAATATATATATATATACTGTATATATATATATATATATATATATGTGCTTTGAAATTAATATATAGTGTTAGTGTGTATATGTTTATGTATATATATATATATATATTTGTCCTATGTTGTAAGGAGGTGTTTTTCTTAGGAAAATGCTGGCCGGAGACTCAACACAAGAAGAACGTTTGTTCTCTAGCGTTTAAAAATTCTCCCATTAAAATCAATGCAATTTGGTCCACCACAAAATGGCCGACAGGTGGAGCCTTCATTACAAGGACAGATTGTTTAGTGTTGTAGGGGATGCTAGGAGCAGAAGCTGTGTTGCAGAGACGTCTGCAGGGACATAGTCAGTCTTCAAAGCTGTTCCCCACCGCACCGATCATTCCTGGGAGATCGGGAGGTGTTTGTGGGAGTCTCCTGCACCTCGCGGGAGATCTGAGATGTCTGAGAGAGGCAACAAATTCAAACTAAATGATTTCCAGTTATGGGGAACCAATGGGATTAATATTGTTTCATAGTTTTCGTGTTTGCACTATTTAGAGCATTTTCATTCAGTAATGGGTGGAGTTGGAAAGATTATCGCCATGGAAACGCTGTTATCCTGGATCTAATTAGTGACCAATTTGAAAATGACATTTATGTTTGATATTCCAAATAATCGATGACTACAAAACTGCACCGTTTCAAGATAAATGTATGATTTTCAGGTATGGGGGGAACCAGGAGATGAATATTGTTTTCTATATAAATGGGAATCAGACGGTGACGGCGAATCAGAAATGGTATCAGACTTTAGTTCTCTAAATTTTCCATAGGCAACACTTTCAACACCCCCCTATAGGTCATCCGTTTAGTGTTACGGAGAAGATCTGGTGCTGGTAATATCTCTCTCATTCCTCTGTGTGTTTTTTTTCCCACTATAAACAAAAAAAACGAACATTTAAAAAAAAATATATATATATATATATTTTACTTTCTGCTATTATTTATAAAATTATTTATTTATTTTTTATTATTGGATATGTTTTATATCCAATAATAAAAAATAAATAAATAATTTCTTCATCAATTTAGGCCAATATGTATTCTGCTGCATGTTTTTTTTAAAAAAAAGTAATTTTTATCCCAGAAATAGAGCTTACTTTTCTTGGTATTTGATCATCTCTGCTTTTTTTTATATCTTGTGTTATAAACAAAAAGAGACCGAAAATTTTAAGAAAAAACAAAACAATATATTTTATTTTCTGCTGCAAAAAAATCCAATGAGAAAAATGTAAAAAATCGAATTCTTAATCAATTTAGGCCAATATATATCCTGCTATATATTACTGGTAAAAAAAATCCAGTCTAAAACTATGGGATATTTCTATTTGTATATTTATAACTAGTAATGATGGTAAACAGCGACTAATAGTGGGACTGCGATATTGCTGCGGACAAATGGACACTGACTGACACTTTTTGGGGAACAGTGACACTAATACACTAATCATTGCTAAAAATATGTGCTGTACTAATGACACTGGTTGGGAAGGGGTAAACATCAGGGGCTGATCAAATGGTTTAATGTGTGCCTAACATTGGTGTATACAGTCTTTTGCATTAAGGTGTGCACCCCAGAGCACAAACACACATGCGTGTATAGCAGAAGAACGGAGGACGGTGTCAGTAAAGCAAAGATTGGTGTCAGTAGGGCAGTGGACGGTGTCAGTAGTTTTTATTTTTATAATTTTTTTAGGTTATTTTTGACAATTTTATGTTTTTAATAATTTTTTTACAACATTATATATTTTTTGTATTTAATTTTTTTTTTTAGGAGCCCCATTGGGTGGGGGGAGCTTTGGTGAAATATTAAGGGTCTAAACAGAGAGAAAGGGACTGAGGACAGAGCTTCCGCAACCCTTTCCTCTGCAACCTCAGCTGCACCGGACAGTGAACAAATGGGAAGTGATCTATGCTGAGCGGCTTTCTGTTCATTCACAAATTGAAGCATAGTATGCATAGTTTAGTATGCTTTAGTTAGGGCTCCAGGCAGCCTTCGTAAGGCGAATGACAATTCAATTCAATACAAAAATCCTGCGAGATTTGGAAGGTCATCTTGACTCTTAAGAGGGATAGAGCTCATGCTGTTTGGAAAAAGAGTAGGATTAGCATTAGGAAGAGGGAAAAGGTATGTTTTCCCATACATGGTATCTTCTCTATCATGGAATAATCTCCCTCTGGCGGTATATCTGCAGGGTCAATTGGGGATGGCAGTGTGACCAAGCAATGTTGTAGCCCCTCTTAGTGAAGTGCCCCTCTGGCATTCTGTGGTATGTAAGCAGAGGCGGCTCTAGGCTTTGTGAGGCCTTAGGCAAAGCTTGACACGGGGTCCCACTCACGCCCATAATGGGAAAAATAATTCAAGGACAAGAGCCTCTTCCCCCACAACCCTGGCCGGTGGTTGTGGGGGTCTGCGTGCAGGGGGCTTATCGGAATCTGGAAGTCCACTTTAACAAGGCGGCCCCTAGATCCTGCTCTTTAATAACTATGAATCGGGGGCCACCCGGAGATGTCACCTGGTGAACCCGCCCTCTTGTGATGTCATTGACTGAGGGCATGTTGGGTCATTGACATCACAAGAGGTCACAATGCCCACAAGCAAAATGGGAAATGCCTAGATAGATTTTTATAACTTACTCTTATGCACGAAAACGGACAGGGGGTGTTTGCAGTCACCAAACTTGTGAGTATTACTTTCTAATGTTAAAAGCCATTGCATCCAAGCAGAGCCTCTGCTTAAAGACTGGAGCTTCATGTGACCACAGCTTTAGGTAAGTAAAAAGGGCATTTGTTACACCCCCATAGATGCGGTGGAAAAAGGCCTGTAGCCACCCAAAGACAGGAAGCGTGTTACTCACAGGAGAACATAATGGAAAAAAAAGCCTTAAAAAATAAAACTAATACAGCCACTACATCTAAGGACTGGCAAGCTGCAAGATATTACATTTTTGTTTTTAGACTTTGATGCTTTCAGTGTATTAACCACTTGCTTACCTGGCCATTTCTCACAGTTTTGGCATACATGTAAAAATCTTCATTTTTTGTTAGAAAATTACTTAGATCCCCAAACATATATATTTATCTGAAAAAAACATATTAGTCGGATGTTATTGGTATTAGAAAGGACAGACACTTTAATACATAAAAATTATAGAAAATGTATTTCAATCACATCCGACATATATCATTTTTTTTTGAAGATTTTTGTAATATTAGCAATTTTTTTTCAACATAGTGCAATTATATATTTTTAAGCAAAGGCCCTAGAGAATAAATTGTTTGGGGGTGTTCCAACATTTAATGTCATATGGTAGTTGCGCAAAAGTCTTTCAAATGCAAAGTTTTGGGAAAAATACACCTTATGCCGCGTACACACGATAATTTTTCGGCATGAAAAAAACGTTGTTTTAAAAAAATGTAATTTAAAACGATCGTGTGTGGGCTTCACATTATTTTTCAGGGTTCTGAAAAACGACAATTTTTTTCCCCGAACATACTGCATTTTTTTTACGTTGTTTTAAACAATGTTGTTTTTCGGGTTGTAAAAAATGATTGTGTGTGGGCTAAGACGACGTTAAAAACCCGCGCATGCTCAAAAGAAAGTTATGAGACGGGAGCTCGTTCTGATAAAACTACCGTTCGTAATGGAGTAAGCACATTCATCACACTGTAAAAGACAGAAAAGCGCGAATCGTCTTTTACTAACACGGAATCAGCTAAAGCAGCCCCAAGGGTGGCGTCATTTGCATGGAATTTCCCCTTTATAGTGTCGTTGTACGTGTTGTACCTCACCACGCTTTGCTAGAGCATTTTTTTAAAACGATGTTGTGTGGGCAACGTCGTTTTAATGATGAAGTTGGAAAAACTTTGTTTTTTCTACATGCTGAAAAACGTCATTTTTTTAATGCCGAAAAATGATCGTGTGTACGCGGCATAAGTGAACACAAACACAATATAATACTCATGATCTTGGGTAAAATATAAAAGATGATGTTACCCCAAGTAAATCGATACCAAACATATCATGCTTTAACCACTTCAGCCCTGGAAGAATTTACCCCCTTCCTCACCAGAGCACTTTTTGCGATTCAGCACTGCGTCACTTTAACTGACAATTGCGCGGTCGTGCGACGTTGCACCCAAACAAAATTGACGTCCTTTTTTCCCCACAGATAGAGCTTTCTTTTGGTGGTATTTGATCACCTCTGCGGTTTGAGAAGCTGTGTGAATTAGACCTTTTTTAAATCGTTTTCAACATTTTTGAACAAAAACATTTTTTTTCCAACTTGTACAACTTATTTTTATACAATTTTCTATTTAAAAAAAAAAAATTAAAAAAACACAGGGTTAAATAAAAATGTTCAACAGGACAAGGAAGCCGTCAGTTGTGTCTGTGTCTCTCACTGCAACAGCTAAAAGTTGGCGGGAGGGTTTTCAGCTGCTGCAGAGAGCCGCACAGGGCATCCTGTAATTGCCCCTCCTTCCCTCTGGTGTTTAGGCCCCCCTGTGTGCCAGGCCCCCTACAGGAGGACTGGTGGCCCCCCCCCCTATCAGCGGCCCTGACTCCCATCACCATGTTCGACTGTAGGCAAGACACTCTTGTCTCGTACTCCTCACCTGGTTTTCGCCACACACGCTTGACACCATTTGAACTAAATACGTTTATCTTGGTCTCATCCTTACTCTGCTTGTCTTTAGTAAACTGTTTGCAGGCTTTCTTGTGCATCATCTTTAGAAGAGGCTTCCTTGTAGGACAACAGCCCTGCAGACCAATTTGATGCATTGTGAAGCATATGGTCTGAGCACTGACAGGCTGCCCCACCCCTTAAACCTCTGCAGCAATGCTGGCAGCACTCACACGTCTATTTCCCAAAGACAACCTCTGGATATGACGCTGAGGATGTGCACTCAACTTCTGTGGTCGACCATAGCGAGGTCTGTTCTGGGGGGAAAGTGTCCTGGTAAACCAATTTATGGACTTGGCCACTGTGCTGCAGCTCAGTTTCAGGGTCCTGGCAATTTTTTTATAGCCTAGGCCATCTTTAAGTAAAGCAACAATTATTTTTTTCATATTCTTAAAGAGTTCTTTGTCATGAGGTGCCATATTGAACTTTCAGTGACCAGTATGAGAGAGTGAGAGCGAAAACACTGAATTTAACACACCTGCTCCCCATTCACACATGAGACCTTGTAACACTAACGGGTCACATGACACCGGGGAGGGAAAATGGCTAATTGGGCCCAATTTGGACATTTTCACTTAGGGGTGTACTCACTTTTGTTGCCAGCGGGTTAGACATATGGCTGTGTGTTAAGTTATTTTGAGGGGGCAGTAAATTTACACTGTTATACAAGCTGTACACTAACTATTTTACATTGTAGCAAAGTGTCATTTCTTCAGTGTTGTCACATGAAAAGGTATAATACCTGTCCAAAACTTACAAAAATGTGAGGGGTGTACTCACTTTTGTGAGATACTGTACATTGAAGTGTAGGCACCTCCAGCTGCTTGTCTGTTTCTCTATAATGCCCCAGAAGCCCTGATAGCTATATTGTATAAAAGGAACCAGGTCATATGGTTGGCAGCTCTGCCTGCCCTTTCTGTCTACTGTGGCTCACTATTGGCCCATCACTAGAAATAATAAGTGACTTCAATAATCAAAGTGAGCCGTAGAAGATGAGAGGGATAAGCAGAAGTGGTAATCAGGTTCTCCTGGAAAAACTGAGAATGGCCATAACATTATGACCACTGACAAGTAAACTGTATAATAAAGTGAATAACATTGATTATTACAATGATATCTGGAAGTAGGTGGGATATTAGGCAGCAAGATGTTGATGTGCTGAAAGCAGAAAAAATGGGCAAACATAAGGATTTGAGTGACTTTAACAAGGGCTTGTAATGACTAGACGACTGGGTCAGAGGAACCCCAATACTGCAACTCATGTGGGTGACAGGGTCATGGGCGGCCACAGCTACTTGATGCATGTGGGGAGGGAAGGATGGCCCATGTATTCCATTTTAATAGAAGATCTAATGTAGTTGAAAGTGCTGAAAAAGATAGAAAGGTGTCAGAACACACAGTGCATCACAGTTTGTTGTGTATGGGGCTGCTGACCCGTGTCCATGGTCAAAAGCATCCATGAAATGTGCTGGAGAAAAAGTTTGATCCATGGAGGCCCCACCTCACGATTTAAAGCACTTTTAAAGGGGTTGTAAAGGAAAACATTTTTTTCATAATATAATATAATTTTCATAATAAGAATCCTTTACCTACAGACATTCCTCTTTTCACTTCCTCAGGCCGCGTACACACGTACGAGAACCTCGACGGGCCAAACACATCATTCCGCCCGTCGAGGTTCTCGCCCGGCCATCGAAATCGTCGACTAAGTCATCGGGAAAGGCGCCGAGCCATGGTTCTCGATGGGCCATCGAGCAAATAGAGAACCTGCTCTCTATTTTGGCTCGACGGCCTTCCCGACGGGATGCTCGCCGAAACCGTACACACGGCCGAGGTTCTCGGCAGAATGAGGATCCCAGCGAGCTTCTCGCTGGTTTCTGCCGAGAATCTCTGCCGTGTGTACGTGGCCTGATTGTTCGTTTTTTGCTCAGAAGTTGCTCTATTTCTTTTCTGTTCTGTTCACTTCCTGATTGTTACTCACCACCGTGAAGGGAGGCTTTACTGCGGTGGTCAGTGATGTGCTCACCCCTCCTGGGAACTACATATGTGCGGCAGGATGCTCTCTATGTGTTAGAGACTTCAAGGAGGTGTGAATTACTGGGCGTGCCGCAATGCATACTGGGAAATGTAGTTCTAACATGAACGAGCACCACAAACCAGGAAGTGAATGAGAGAACAGAAACTAGAATGCCGGAGGTGATATAGATGAAGGAATTTAATAGGTATTTACTTGTTTTTTAACATAATCATTACACTATTCTGTCTGTCTACCTTGCAGACATTAATTTTAGGCAAAAAAATGTTTTCCTTTACAACTCCTTTAAGGATCTGCTACTGACGTCTTGGTGCCACAGCAGACTTTCAGAGGTCTGGTGGAGTCCATGCCTTGACAGGTTATGGTGGGTGATCATAATGCTGATCGGTGTAAGTGTCAGCCGTATCATATATGCCTCAATTTCATATGGTAAAGAGAGAAGGTTTGTAGCCTTACTATGTGCTGAGTCTAGGTTTTGAAATAAATAACAAAAATGCTATGTTTGTTTTATTACCTGCTTGCCAATCAGCTGCCATCATTATACTGTGGCAGGTTGGCTCGGCTGCACAAATCGCTGTAGGTGTACATTGGCCTCTTTAAGAGCAACAGGGGGCTCGTGCCCGTGGCATGCCACCGGGACCGATGCCCTTGGCCGGTGGCCACGATGTCCCCCAACGACCCGCGATCGCTCCTCAGAGAGCCAGGGAAGTAGAGAGAGATCTGGTGTACCTAGTGAGCAGGAACAGGGATGTCTCTCTACTCCCAGTCAGTCCCCTCCCCCCCACAGTTAGAAACACCTCCCTAGGGAACAATTAACCCCTTGATTGGATTGGATTGGATTAAATACTTATAGAGCGCCAAATGCAAGTTGTGATACTCGTGTACCCCCTAGTGTTACCCCCTTCCCTGCCAGTGACATTTAAACAGTAATCAGTGGCTATTTTTAGCTTCGATCGCTGTATAACTATCAATGGTCCCAAAAAAGTGTCAAAAGTGTTCGATCTGTCTGCCGCAATGTTGCAGTCCCGCTAAAAATCACTGATCGCCGCCATTACTAGTAAAAAAATAATATAACTTATAACTTTTGTGCAAACTTTTGTGCTATAACATTTGTGCAAAACAATCAATATATGCTTATTTTTTTTAATTTTTTTTACCAATAATATGTAAAAGAATATATATTGGCTTAAACTGATAAAGAAATTATTTATTTTTTATTTTTTGGGGGGATATTTATTATAGCAAAAAGTAAAAAATAATCGTCGTTCTTTTTCTGTCTATAGAGCAAAAAAAAATGCAGAGGTAATCAAATACCACCAAAAAAAAGCTTGATTTGTAGGAAAAAAACATACATTTCGTTTGGGTACAACGTCGCATGACCACGCAATTGTCAGTTAAGCCGTATTGCAAAAAATGGCCCGGTCAGGAAGTGGGTAAATCCTTCCAGGGCTGAAGTGGTTAATAACCAAACATATATTTACCATAAGATTACAGATCTATATATGGAGTTTTACAAGACAGTTAGGAAAAGACCACATTGACATAACAGGATCAGAAGGAAACTTTTACCTGGCTCCAAGTTCTTTAAAGGGGAGTTTCAGCCTTTTTTTAGGTTTATTAATAGTCAGCAGCTACAAAAAGTGGAGCTGCTGACTTTTGATAACCAGACACTTACCTTCTCCACGGTCCAGCGATGCGGCCTCCCGGAGCGTCGCTCCTCCCCCCTTTCCGCTGGCACCTCCATTCACTCTGAGGGCACACGCACGTGCGAGCGACGCTGCGTTCCCTGAGTGGACAGGCGATCTCCTGGGACCTGTCTTGTGTCCCAAGGAGATCGCCTAGAGGGAGGAGCCGCCTAAGGCGATAGAAGGGGTCGCCAGGGCGGTCCCTGGGCGGAAGGAGGAAGTGGGACAGGAAGTCCCACTCCTACCGAAGCCCCCACTCCCCCCCTCTAAAAAAATGACATGCCAAATGTGGCATGTAAGGGGGTGAGGAATGCTTAAAGCACTTTTGGGTGGAACTCTGCTTTAAGGCTGGTATATATAAAAGTCAACTGTATAGTTTGTACCAATACCCCTGTAGGAGCTGCTGGATTAGATTTGGGTCTGCACTCTGCATGTCAACCCCAAAAAATTGTCTTAAACCCCCCTTGGCACAACTAGGCAACAAGATGAATATGGGACCCAATAGTAAAGAGAACCCCACAGACCCACAATGGTATAAAAATATATATTTACCGTGACCTTGGTACTGGCCACTTCACTCGCAGTTGCAATAGACCGAGTCTCACACAAGAGGTAACTTAACCAGTTGCAAATTGTTTACTTGACATTATACAGATCCCTGTAAGAGTCTTAGAAACACAACCAGTTCAGAGTTATCTTATAGCAGAACACAACTACCCTAACATAGGATCAGATGTGAGTAAGTGTATAGAATCTCCCAACACCAATATGCCGGTGCTGGAACACTTCGGGCCAGATTCTCTAAGAAAATCGCTGGCGTAGCGTAAGCCATTTACACTATGCCGCCGCATCGTACTAGAGCAAGTGCCGTATTCTCTAACCATTTGCTCCATAGTTTGCGTTGGCGTAGCAAAAATGGCCCAGCGTAAGCCCGCGTAATTCAAATGGGGCGGCTTGTATTTAAATTAAGTGCGCCCCCGCGTCGAACGAACTGCGCATGCGCCGGCCGGGGAAAAAGCCCAGTGCGCATGCTCCAGCTCACGTCTGAAAGCGTTGTTGAAACCGACGTCAAAACGACGTGATCGTCACTACGCAATGCCCCTATTCGCGAACAAGTTAGTAAAACGACATAAGCGACGGAAAAAGACGGCGCTGACCCGACGCCATACTTAACATGGCATCCGACGGAACTTCGTAAGGTTACTCCTCATAGAAGCAGGGGTAACCTTACGAGTTCGTAAACGACGTACACAACGACGGGGCGGCTAAAAGCGATCGGAAATCGGCGTACTAGACTAATTTGCATATGCAAATGAGAAAACAACGTAAAGGCCACCTAGTGGCCGGAGTTGTCATTACAACTACGATCCGCAAGTGTAATGGTATTACACTTGTCAGATGTTGAAGCGTATCTATGCCAAAGTGATGCTAAGCATCACTCGCATAGATACGAGGCAAAAAAAAACGGCAATACGACGGGGTATCTGAGATAATCCGTCGTAGCGCCGCTGAGAATCTGGCCCTTCCCCACCAAGTCTCACACACACACTCACTAAAACAGCAGAGCAGTAAATACAATGCAAATAGTCACATCAACATTAAAAGCTCATAGGGCTGAATGGCTCCCTCTAGTGGACAGTTCAAACTGGTACGTAACCCTATATGGTAAACTTGAGGTATAAAATGATGACTGTTCCTTTAAGTTCAGTTGGTCTTCAGCTAGCTCTGTTGGTGCACTTTGTTATAATCCACATAATAGGTGAAGAAAAAGGGTAATCACTGTGAACGTGCGATGTAATGGAAAAAAAAACGCTATCACTATCAAGCTTCTGTAACACTTCGGTGTAATGTGTTCCTATCTGTAGGACTGCAAATGACAGCAAGTACAGTTTAGAAGGCAGGAATCACTCTTCTGCAACTCAGTCAAATATTCGGTAGGCAAGTGCCTGCTCACCAGGTTCCTTCTCCGATCTCTCTGTGGATAAGATGGCGCCGGATCACCATGTAGCCGCTCACAAATGCAGGTGGGTGGATGGCTTCTAGTATGGTGAAGTGTAGGCCGGTCCCTCCCTGGCTCAATCAGCTGGACTGTCTAAGAGGATCCCTCCGTCAGGCAATCCGCTCTCCAACTTTAGGCCCAGGCTTTTCCGGACCCAAACCAAATTGGCATCCTTTTTTCCCACAAATAGAGCTTTCTTTTGGTGGTATTTGATCACCTCTGCGGTTTTTATTTTTTGCGCTATAAACAAAAATATAGCGACAATTTAAAAAAAAAAGCAAAAAATGTTACTGATTGCTATAATAAATATCTATGGGAAGCTGGTCCTTACGATATATTGCAGCCCGCATGGACACTGTAAAAGATATACAATGCCCTTTTGCCAATGCCCTATACTTTTTGCTATAATAAATATCCCCAAAAAAGATATAAAAAAAAAATGTTTATCCTCAGTTTAGGCCGATACATATTCTTCTACCTATTTTTGGTAAAAAAAATCGCAATAAGCGTTTAACGATTGGTTTGAGCAAAATTGATAGCGTTTACAAAATAGGGGATAGTTTTATGGCATTTTTATTAATATTTTTTTTTTTACTACTTATGGCGGCGATCAGCGTTTTTTTTCATGACTGCGACAATATGGCGGACACATCGGACAATTTTGACACATTTTTGGGACCATTGTCATTTTCACAGCAAAAAATGCTATAAAAATGCATTGATTACTGTGAAAATTACAATTGCAGTATAGGAGTTAACTACTGGGGGGCGCTGTTAAGTGTGACCTCATATGTGTTTTTAACTGTAGGGGGGCGGGGCTGGACGTGTGACATCGTTGATCGTCTTTCCCTATATCAGGGAACAGACGATCAATGAGACTGCCACTGTGAAGAACGGGGAAGGTGTGTTTACACACACCTCTCCCCGTTCTTCAGCTCCTGTGACAGATCGAGGGACAACGGCGGCAATCGTGTCCGCGGGTCCCGCGGCCGTGGTCATGGAGCTTCAGGCCGGGTCCCACGGCTGGGCACTTAAAGAGGAAGTACCCATACGTGATTGTGCCATTCTGCCAACATATATGTGTAGGAGGCGGTCCCTAAGTAGTAAAGGATACTTTTGATAGTAAACCCTTGCTACAAGTTTATAACCTATGTGGAGTTTACCCAGCAGTTAAGCCCCGTACACATGGGCAGAATGCCAGGATACATTTTCTGGTTAAAAAAAAGAAAACAGCCAACATTCTGCCCGTGTGTATGTCGGTCTGTCCGACAGCAGCCGGCTGTTTAGATGCATGCTGGAAAACTAGCATCTGACCGACTCCCAATCAGTGCACTCAGCCAATCGGAGTGGTTTGTCAGAACACAATAGCTCAGCGAGGAAGATTGCTCAACTAACCTTGCATGGTTAGTACACTGTCTCTGACCGGAGCTGACAAGTTTTTTTCGTTCAACCAAAAAAAAAGCAATAATGTTTAGTGGCTTTAGTGATCATGAAGTGTACCTTTTGCAAAAATATCTCATTGTCAGGAATTATTGAAAGCCTTTGTTCATGACTACCCTCAGGAGCCCTAGAATGAAAGTGTTTGAAAAAGTATGCACTAGTTAGACAGTAGAATTCAATATTATATTTTCTGTAGATTGCTTTACAGCAATACCAACAATTATTATACTGCAGAGAGACAGTTTGAAAAGAGCAGGTTATTCCCTATAGAGTTTGCCTGCATCTAATTAGCACATTTTAATGAGATTTCAGACAGGTCCACAAACAATACCCAGTCAGTGTAATACATTCTTGTCTTTCAAAACATGCATTATTACATTTAAGTCCTACAGGTCTTGTATTTCAGGATTGTGCAATGATGAAATAGATTGGTTATAAATCTGTTGCTTTGCTGAGCTACTAAACGAATCAGAGAAAACCTGTGTAGCACCCTCCTAAAAAGGTGCAGGGTTAAAGCCTAGTAAACACAATGGGCCAGATTCAGGATGGCGAGCGGTTCTTTGCGGCGAGGTAACTTTTTCTATTTACGTTACGCCGCCGCAACTTTACGCGCAGGTGCTTTATTCACAAAGCACTTGCGTGTAAAGTTGTGGCGGCGTAACGTAAATTGGGCGGCCTAATTCAAATTGGGCGGGTAGGGGGCGTATGCTATTTAAATTAGGCGCGTCCCCACGCCGAACGTACTGCGCATGCGTCGACCATTGAAAAATCCCAGTGCGCATGCTCCGAATTATGACGGTATTTTCGACGTGAGCGTAATCGACGTAAATCCCCATTCACGGATGAGTTCCGCAAACAACGTAAACATTTTCAAATTTCCCACGGTCACGACGTCCATACTTAACATAGGATGCCCATCTTTATCTTTACCCTGGGAAGCCCCTTACGGAAACGGCGTAAAGTCACTGCGTCGGGCGGGCGTATGTTCGGGAATTGGCGTATCTCGCTGATTTACATATTCTCGGCGTAAATTAGCGGGAACGCCCCTGGCGGCCATTTTAAAATTGCATTTAAGATCTTTCCTGCAAACCGGCGTATCTTGTTTCTGAATACAGAAAATACGCCGGTGCAAAGTCAGAGTTATGCCGGCGTATCATGCCGGCCGGCTGGCATAACTGAATCTGGCCCAATGAGATTATCAGACAAATGATCGTATGACATGGAACTAGTCTTCAGATCGAAAACCAATAGGTTACTAAAGTACGAAAATTCTCGTACAGCAGAATAAAAAAAATAGAAGTGATGTCTTTTCGGACAAAAGCTGTACTAATTAAACTAAAATCGTATAATCTGGTATCGTATAAGAAACATTTTCATGTATGTCCCTTCAGCTAATTTTGGACGATCGCTTTGCAAGCAGCATTTTGTGTTCTATATTTTTTTTTATTGCAAATTCCTTTTTATTTGAGTTTTGACAATAAAGTTATATAAGACACGGTAGTGGGTACAAAATGAAGAATACTAAATTAAACACAATAACAGCCAACCCCCCAAAAACAAATAAAAATAATCCAAGATATTTGCCCCATCAAACATGCACAATTAGAAACCTCCAGCAGGAGGAAAGCATATATCAGAACTAGTGAGATGTCACCCCCCCTCCCCCCTCACACACACACATCATAATTAGCAGGTCATAGAAACATTTCCAGAGTTCCCCCATCCAGCCCCACCAAGAAACCACAATCCAAACAAAAAGACCAACATTTAATTGGAAACGACAATGGGAATTAAATATATTGTCAACATACTACCCATAAAAAGTGTATTTCATACAGTCATTGGACAGTGTTGGAAAATGTACAATAAAGGATAACTAAAGGTTCAGTTTTGGCAAAACAAACAAAAAAAACAAACATGTCATACTTACCTCCTTTGTGCAGTTGGTTATGCACAGAATGGCCCCAATCCTCCTCTTCTAGGGTCCCCCAGTGGCACTTCTGGCTCCTCCTCTTCTCGAGTCCCCCGTCGGAGAAGCACTCTCACTCAGGGCACCCGTGCGGGCGTCCGTTGACACAGACAGCAGGACTCGGCTCCACCCCCGGCTCCCACTGCTGTCAATCAAATCTAATGACGCGGGAGCCGAGGGGTGAAGCCGAGTCTTGCTGTCTGTGTGAATAGACGTCCGCATGGGTACCCAGAGGGAGAGTGCTGTGCTGCTATCAATCTATCCAATCAGGACCCGAGACACCAGCTGGAGTGGGTGTGCTCGTCCCTGGTGCAGGAACAATCAGGCTCAGGTAAGTTAAAGGGGGGCTCTGGGGGGCTCGTACATCACAAGAGGTTTTTCACCTCAATGTACCCTTAAGAGCACAGGAACTCAATCCGAGACTGTGTCTGTAGATGCTAGGGATGAGCTTTGTGTTCGAGTCGAACCCGTGTTCGACCATTCGTCGAATTACGAATGTTATGGTCCGTTCGCGCCAAATTTGAGTGGCATGTCGTGGACCATAATTCACTGCATTGCTGGCTGATGATTGGCCAAGCATGCACTATGACCCGAATGCTTGGTCAATCACAGCTTGCAAAAGACGAAGAGCCATAATTGGCCAAAGCCAGGGTGGCTTTGGCGAAATATGGCTCAGGGGGTTTAGTACACGCCCCACACTATAAAAGGCCGCCTGCAGGTTGGCCCTGTGTAGTGTGTTGCAGTGATTAAGAGAGAACAGAGAGAGACAGAGAGAGAGAGTATCATTTTTTGCAAGGGGATTATTAGGTAATTCGGTAAATTGGAAAATTGGAATGTCAGAATTAAAAAAATTATGAAATTCGAAAATTCCAAACTTTGAAATTTAGAAATTCAAAGATTTGAAATTCAGAATTTAAAAATTCACAAATTGGCAAATTTGAAAATTCAGAATTTTTCGAATTCAGAATTTTCTAATTTTTTATTTTTCAATTTTCCAATTACCTATAGGTTATATTGTGTTCACATGGGCCACACCTGTTATAATAAATTAGGATTTTTATTTAATTGAGTGCTCTTTCTTTCATTTTGGTCTACTGGTGGATACCAATTTAAAGTCCATGTTCCCTCTTTGGTTTCTTTTTTTTATCCAAAAAATTGCAATCAGAATCACAATTAATGTTAGCTGGGCCAGACCAGTGCAAGATGGATTCTGACAACCTTCCCTGGGTACTACAATATTCTTCTATCACTAATTTATAGAATACATCTGGATATGTGCTAGATGAAATCATCATTCAATTACATTATGTCCTCTGGCCATGTAGTATACAGGTATTGATGACTAGATAACCATGACGTTTTTACATCATAAATGTCAATGTAGATCTAAAAACTGGTGAACGGTGCTTCTGCCAGAGAGATAGAACCCGTCATTGCTTGTAGTATTTTAATAAAATAAAAAAAAGCCACCACAATGTATTATCAAAACTGATTGTTAGTGACAAATATTGTAATTTAATCACTTCTTATACACTTGGAAGCAAGTAAGTAATAAAACATTGGAAGATACATTTGGCACCAATAACTTTCCTACACAATATTATGGGGGGGGGGGGGGATTTTGTCCCCTGCTGGCTCCTACTAGGGTCAGCATATGCAATGGCTCTTCTAATGTTTTTATAACCTACAGCAGAGGTGGCCAACCAGTGGCCCGGGGGCCACATGTGGCCCGCGGAGCCCTCTGATGTGGCCCACGACCTCCTGCTCTGGATTGGTGGGTTGGCAAGCCCAGATTGTAGGTTGCGGACCCGCCATACCGCAGCATCGGTGTTGTGAATGAAGCTGGTGGTAGAGGAAGAACGCGGCTGCGGAGCAGAGCCCCATAAGCCGATGCGTCCTCTACAGCCCCGGCTTTTGCCACAAGTAGAGTCTATGGCAACGTTCAGCTAACCCGCAGGATAGACACAGGTGCACTACGCTGCACCTGCGGTGTGGGTAAACCACAGCACATCAGTGTGAAAGCAGTCTTAGGCCCCTTTTCACACGATCGGCCCAACCAAATGGGACCCTCAATTCACCTCTATAAAGCGACAGGTGTCCGTTTACGCCCGCTTACCTCCAATCCGAAAAACAGAAGGAAGTAGCCGTGACCTGTCATCTGCCCGTTCCGCTCATTGTGGCCCGCGATTGGTTACCAAGTTGCTTAAGTGGCCCTTGCTCTTCAAAAGGTTGGGCACCCCTGACCTACAGTCACTTACTGCATGGTATGGGATTTAACCACCAGTGGATAGAGTGGCACTTATCATCACATAGTATAGACATGTTCTTGTCTGGTTCTTGTCTAATTTGAAATATCTGTGCCAAACCGTATTATGTTTAGCCCAGAGACTGCACTAGGCATTAACTCATTTTTATAGCTCTCACATTACTGGATGTTAGGCTGAGAGGCTCCATTGCTAGATTTGGAATAGATTTTTGGAAACTATACCTACTTCTATCAGATTGCTTTAATTGTTTAGCCTCATCAAAGGCTGTACAGAATGAGTTCACTTTTAATCAACTTTTAATTATATCCTTTAACAGATAACAGGTAATATGAAATTAATTAACTTTTTGTTGTATATATGGGTTAGAAAATAAAAAAAGGCATACAAAAGAAGAGTTCTATGCCAGTGTGACTTTTATTGGTTTAGATTAGAAAATCATTTAAATTTAAATAAATGGCGTTGTCTGATATTTTTCTGTTAAAAATGAATTGCAAAATATGATTCTATCCCAATGCATACCCTTTAACATACAATATTTGAGTTGCTGGGATACAAATTTTTTTTCATTTAATTTACTTGTTATCTCAAGTGGGCTAACAAGCATCCTTTGTGATATCATGGCCAGGTGACAGGTTCTCTTCATAGAAATAACAGGGGCCTTTTAAATTCTTAATGTCATCTCTGCCCCCTACTTCAGCTTCAGCTAGGGAATTTGAATAGCTCTGATGCTAGAAGAAAGAAATGCTCAACACTTCCAGGTTCACTCACCTTGAGGGAGGTTGTGGAATAGATATTTCCTGAGTGCCTCCTGCTCAGCATCCCGACAGAGTTTACCACCACGCCAGTCACCGGCAGAAAAAACAGTACCAAGCTCAAAGACTGGTGGTTACCTGAGAATTGAAAATTATTGTTAAATGTTAATTCCCTGCACTGATGTCTCTCTTCCTTGATAACATATGTCCACATCACTGGTCTCTAGTAATGTACTGACCATGTGGACCGCTATCCTGCTACATGTCCTTAATTTCAATGATTTTTTATTAAGGTATAACAGGTAATACAGACATAGTGCAAGTATTGAATACCCCACAACGCAGTGTGGAGGGTATGCGGTATTACAGTGAAGTGAAAACTCAAGAACAAACAAACTGGACTAGAGTCCATCCAAACTAAAACAAAATAAAGTAGAAGTAGAAGAATGCATGTCTGAATACCCATTCTCTCCCGTGCAAATAAACAATAAGGTACACTTTCAAACGAATGTCTTGTATCCAGAACACCAACAACCAAGAATAACTAAAAAGTGCTTACTGAGTGAAAGGGAGAGAGGAAAATAAAAAAAAAAGGGAAAAGGAAGATAAGAGGAGAACAGAGATAGAAAGAAGAAAAGAGAGGAAGAGAAAAGGAAAGATTAGGAGAGTTGAAGAAGAAGGAGCCATAACAAGACTTGGGAAGCTCACAGTTCAGTCAGAGACTACCAGTTAAGACACATTACAGTGGAGGGTTAGTGTGATTACTTAAGAGTGATACCAGCTATTCCAAAGTTCCCAATGTTTGCTTATACCAGATCCACCTCTCATGCCAGAGTCAAACATTTGTTCATAAGTACCATGTGTATGGATTATCTGCACTGTTTCGGCCAGGCCCGGAGGCGACGGATCCCTCCAGTGCTGAACCACTGCCAATCTAGCCGCTAACAGCATATGGGACAGCAAGGTTCTCAGCCGGTGTGGTACTGAGTCCATCTCCAGGGAGAGCAATGCCATCCCCGGTTCTGGGTCCAGAGTGAAACCTTACTCTGGACTCTTACCTTACCGTAAAATACTTGATGTATCAGCTTGAACACTAGGTTCCAGTATTGAGTGACTCTAGGGCACGCCCAAAGCAAGTGGTACAGTGTGCCAGTATTCCCGCACAGGCTCCAGCAAAGGGGGGACCCGCAGGGACAAATTTTGATATACGGTAAGGGGTAAGATACCAACGCAGCAGGAATTTTTTGAACAACTCCCACAGGTTGGCACTCCTAGTGGATGAGTATGTGACCCTAAGAGCTGTTTGCCACTATTCCTCCAAATATACTTTATTGAGATCTTTCTCCCAAGCTCTCATAGAGAGAGACTTCTGAAATACACATTTGTTTTGTAAAAGAGAATAGAATAACGAGATGCCCCTGACTTTTGGTGACCTAGAAAGGTAATATTGGGAGATCTGCCACGGGAGAGAGACAGAAGTCTCTGAATGATTTAAGGAAGTGGCTAATTTGCAAGTACTTGTAGTAGTCGGCCGATGGTATAGCTAATTCTAGCTGAAGGGTCCTAAAGGTTTTAAGAGTGGGCCCTATGTACAAGTCTGCGACATTCAACCCCCCCTCCCGGTACCATGAGGAGAGAGATATATTAGGTATGAACAGTGACAGGGCTGAGATGGGGAGCTTCAAAGGTGAGGATTAATGTTCAGGGAATGGATGCATTACAAGTGACTTCCAAGCAGCTATTGATCCCCTGCTACCTGTCCTTGATTGAGACATACTTTATGTTACGATCAATGACAGTAGGGAGTTTGCTGGGAAACATTTTGTTATGGGGCCCCATAATTTGCAGTTATGCCCTGGTTTGCCTTTCACTTGGTTGGATAATTGAAGCTAATATTCACACAATGTACTGTGTTAAAATTCCCTAGTACCTTAGTAACACAACAATAAAAAACAAAAAAGCAAATAGACTTCTGCACACCCTTAAGAGTTAACTACAAAAAATGTTATTAGAATAAATATCAAAAAAGAACACATGTATGTCAGGTATAAAAACTCAGGTCCACTATGATATGGTAGACCAACCCAGGGATGGTCCCCCTGGATGCCCACTCAAAAACGGCTTATACCAGTAACTAATGCTCGATCATCCCAAGGGGAGATCAGAGTCTACAAAAAATAGCACCCCCACCCTCCACATAACACACAGAGGTCCCCCCCCACACAAAATTGCACACCTGAATCCCAACTATTGGCAATATTTCCTAATGGTTCCCACAAATAGCAGTGATTCCCTGTAATTCAGATGAAAAGATCACTGGCTAGATGATGGAATATAACATAATTAAATACCTGGAAAAGGGGTCATGAAAAAATCCACTGACTAGTGGTAATAGTAGCACTGATCCAATAGAGACTGATAATGAAAAAAACAAAAAAAAAAACAATGTAACAAAAGGAAGGATATTGAGCCTAAAAGCTCACAGAGAAAAGTTCTCCCGTTGAACTTGCCGTGTCAGGCTTAGTATTATTTCCTTATAAGTATATTTTCATTAGTAAATAGATGTAAAGGAGATATTCAAGCAGAGACACTGTAATGTTAATCTTCACGATAAAATTCACCTGAAACACAATGATATTGCCATAGATAGTGGGCAAGTTCCCAAAGCATATGGGTAGTGTCCATTCAAAGCTTCAAAGCAAATATATCCACATAGTGATTATTCATCCTATTAGGCAGCTCACATTCCATGAGATTTATATCAGTTATTATGGATGGATGATAGGTGATTGGGCATATAATATGCTAGTTTGTAGATGACAGTGTTGTAGTAATGTTCCTCAGCAGTATTAGTGCAGGGTTTACTCACGGTTTTGCTGTCATTCATAGCTCTAAGTAGAAGCTATTTTCTCCAATCACGCACTGCTCAAAGGGATTGCAGCCAAACCATCCATTTATCCATGAAGCTTGAAGCGCTATTCCTAAAGGTAGCAATATCAGGTGAATCGGTATGATAGTGTCCAAGGTAGGACAGTGGTAGTACAGCGTCTCTGATAATGAGTTGTTGATTGCAATGTCCAGAATGAAAATAAAAATTAAATTATTCAATCTCCAAAGACAATGGCTGGAAGCCAAGTGTTGTAATTGTCCTCAGGGTGTGCTTTTCATGGGCATCCTTTAATTGATGGTATATCTGCTCAAGGTACAATATTACCGAGCTGATAAAGGAAAAACCGTGAGGCTGAAGTGTGCATAGGGGGGTCCTTGTTCCCCAAGAGTTTACATGTTTCGTTCCGTGGGTATCGGAACTTCGTCAGAAGTACATTAGTAAGGGACGGCACACAACACAACACTTGTCCTGCATTGGGCAGCACAACACTAAGACAAGCCGGATAGCTTTGCTTCTGTAGCACCATCTAGCTAGTGTGGTATTGTGTATAGTTAGCAGATAGTGTAGGTAAATTGGTTTGGCTGAGAGCAAGGCCTGGGTTGAATCTGGGTCAGATTTGAGTGACTCAAGGAGCCTGGATGACTCAGCAAGCAGCAACTCTGGTGCCCACTCTTGTTATTTGGAACCTTGGAGAAGCTTCCAGATATAGTGTGTGGAGGTTAGGAGGAGCTGTTAGACATATTTATGAGGCTCCCGACCAATCCCCTGCAAAAAGGGTATGGAAGAGGGGTAGGCACCTCATAATTAGGCAAGAGTCATGACAGCAGGGGCATTAGGGTGGAAGATGGAGATGAAGTGCTGAGGAGGCTGTCAGTGGCTTTCGAGGGTGCCCCCTAGTGTGGGGGGAGGGGGAGTGACCTGGGGCTTGGATGCTGGAGGGACCCTCTACAACACATGGAGGAATCCTATCCTGGAGGCATGGGAGCAAGTAAGAGGACAGCAGGAGTAGGTCAGCAAGTCCAGGAGATCTCCTGAGAAGTCAGTTGTGTAGGCTGGTGAGTATTAAGTCTGGGAGAACTGTGGAGAGAGTGTCAGTCTGGGAGAAATGTGGAGGGCTAGTGAAAGGGGCAGCTGCAGCCAGGTAGGCTGTTAGTGCCTGAAGAAGTGGTGCTGGGATCGGTAACCATGGAAGGAAGTGCTGGAACTGTGTTAGTTGTGTCACTCCAACATTCTAAAAGTATAGGGGCTGCGAGTCCCTGGCTGTAATGGGCCATAGCTTAGCTACAAATTCTTTTAGCATGACACAGCTGAGAACCAAGCAAGGGTGTGCTGGAGGAGGAGGTTGGAGCTGAATATAGACTGTATATACAGTAGGAGAAGTGTCCCTGAAGTTTGTTCGGAAGTCAAGTGGGCCCACAATTATAATAATACTATATTACTGTATTTATTGGCGTATAACACTCACTTTTTTATCCTGAGAATAGAGGGTAAACTGTGCCTGCGTGTTATACGCAGGGGGTTGTGGAAAGATTTTTTCTTGAAACTTCCCTCTTAAAGTTAGGGTGCATGTTATACACCGATAAATACGGTAATAATAATACACCGTTCGCGCAACCTTATCCTCCACGCAGGTTCATGACGTTTTTTTTTTTGTTTTGTTTTGTTTTTTTCCGGGGAGGGAGTGGCCTACACCAGGTCTTTGGAAACCATTGGACTCATTACCCAGTAGACATGCCCCACCTGAGAATGATTTTTATATAAATAGATGGTAAGCAATGCCTGACAGGGCCTTTTCACTGGAGCTCTGTTTGTTTGTTTATATTGTTTATATGTTTATTACTTCTACTTTGCTACTCTTCCTTTGAACCTTCTAGGTTCGGGGTACCCCCCTTTCTTTGATCTGTCCATAATTTTATTTATCTTGGAATTCTCCCTTCATTGGGACCTCTCCTAGACATATCTGCCACTTCTTTACCCAATAGCCCTATTTAGGCTCTCTACTTCACCCTCACACCTTTTTTTCATCCATCATTTGCACACGATTACACACATTTTCATTATTTCAATCATTACAATACTGTTAATACGGTTGAGAGTGTCTTTGTTCCATAACAACCCCACCTATACAACATATTTCTGTTTTAGAGCATCTCCCTTTCACCCCCTGAAGATGACCGCCCTCTACGAGGTCGAAACGCGCCAGGGTTATATCATTTATCATGTATTATTAAGATCATGCCATGCTTTTGCTGGTTTGCCCTTGCGGCCCATTCAATGTACTGTCCATTCTTGTATACATGTTTTTACTGTGACCATTTATTTACTTTTTCTCTGTGTTTTAGTATAACATAATTGTTCTCTATGAGACATATAAAACACTAATAAAAACTTTTTAATATCTCAATAATTTTTACCATCATCATTAATTTTTTCTGCAACACAAAGCCCCCTGGGGTAAATTTCCTTTTCTTCTTGAAAAACCATTGGGGGTGTGCAGCGTTATACCCACTTGCGGAATATCGCCTTTCCTTGCTAAAATACTATTATTATAATACCCCCACAATTACCATCCAAGTTTTTTACCCTCAATAAAACATAACAAAACAAAAAATCTCCTCTAATCATTGCATTTGCACCAGCACACTTCTCCAATGACTGCTATTCTTTCAGCAAACTTCTAGTGACCACCATTGTTCCAGCACATTTCTCCAATGACCACCACTGTTCTAGCACATTTCTCCAATGACCACCACTGCCTCAGTACACTTATTTAATGACCACCACTGTACCAGTACGCTTATTCAATGACCATCACTACATGAGGACAATTTTTTCAATGGTTACCACTGAATCAGCATGCTTATTTAATGATCAACACTTCCCCAATGACTACAACTGTACCAGCACACATCTTCACAAAATTTTGCATATGTAACGGCACATCACATACCACAAATTGCTACACTATATATGCTGTATATTACATTTCTCAGTCTGTTGGACTGTTTACATTTTGATGCACATTCATACCAGTAAGTGTTTTTTAGGAAATTGGCATCCTGTTTAATGCATGGACATATTCTTTCTAGTTTGTAGAAAAGTCCTCGGACAAGCCAACGATGGTTATCGGATGTGAGTATTCACATGGATAACATGTCATTTTAAAAGCTTTGCCATATCGAACTTGGATATTGAAATTTAAACTAAAATTGATTGCAACTGTTTTCTATTGAATGTTTTTCCTAACTTAAGGTGTGCTATTTTTAAGTATTACCGTATTTTTCGCCGTATAAGACGCACTTTTTCTTCCCCAAAACTGGGGGGGAAAAGTTGGTGCATCTTATACGACGAATACACATTTTTGCCTGACCTATCCGCGGAGCGCACCGCCGCCGCGGCCTTAGGAAAAGCCGCGGCTTTGGCCTATCTCCGGAGCGGTCGGCCATCTTGGTACACCCAGCGGCGGTGCACGCTGACGTCATCACCCCTCTGCTCGTGGATCTTCTATTCCTACCAATGCATCTGCAACAACAGTGAGTTGGAGGTTGGTTGGACTGGCTATTAGGAGGCAGGGGCAATGCTAAACTAGGTACTGGCTATTATTACTAATGTGGGGGCAATGTTACTGGATATTATTACTATGTGGGGGCAATGTTACTAGCTATTATTACTAATGTGGGGGCAATGTTACTAGCTATTATTACTATGTGGGGGCAATGTTACTGGCTATTATTACTTTGTGGGGGCAATGTTACTGGCTATTACTAATGTGGGGGCAATGTTACTGGCTATTATTACTTTGTGGGGGCAATGTTACTGGCTATTACTAATGTGGGGGCAATGTTACTGGCTATTACTAATGTGGGGGCAATGTTACTGGCTATTACTAATGTGGGGGCAAATGTTACTTGCTATTACTAATGTGGGGGTGGTGTGATGGTGATGATGAGTGGGGGTCAATGGTGGACATTACAGTGATGAGTGGGGGCAATGGTGGACATAAAATATTTGACTACAGTATTTGGTTCAGAATCTTTTTTTTTCTAGAAAAATACGGTATATACAATTATTTTAATCATACATTATTGTAAAATATGGTATGGGGAAATATTTATATTTGTTATAGCATTTTCCGGCGTATAAAACGACCGTTTACCCTGGGATTGGCTGAGCGGCGCATATACAGACTACATACAGCCTTACAAAGCACCCGTTTTTTTTTTTTTCTTTCAAAGCACCCGTTTTAAAAGGCATTACTGCCGCAGAAGGGGGTCGTCTAATACGGTGTGTAGACCACAAAACCACAGTTTTCAGCAGTAGATTAGGGGGTCGTCTTATATGGCGAGTCGTCTTATACGCCGGCAAATACGGTACTCATATTTTTATCATTTTGATAAAAATGCATTCACTGTGCTCAGATTTTTTTATTTTTAAGTAAATTAAACTGTAAACGCTCAAGTATGTGCGCTTATTACTTAATTGTTAATTGACTGCCCATAATAAGCTATGTCCCAGAAATTGTCCACTGAGTAGAGCCAAATTCACTCATGTGGACATGCATGCTCATAGATGTACAAAAAGTAAAAATATTTGTGCCTATTAAAGCTGAAGTCAAACATGAGAATAAAGGCAATGTTCAGTAAAGAAACCTTATGATTACTCACAAAAATACATTGTGAAATTATAATAAAGCCATCTTCTGAAATCAGTGACCATGATCTGGATGTACTGATTTCCGTTTCTTAATAGAGATCATGGAGAAATCAAGAAATATGTTGTTTCAAACTTTTACATTTTAACATACATTAGATTTTCTAATAGTGGTGTGAAATCGATCAGTTTTTCGATTTTTTTTAAATCAGAATGAAAAATGTTTCTCAAACAAATTAATTTCTAACAATGTATGTGGGTTTTCATTCTGGAAATTACATTTATTCCAAAATGTTAAAAGCAAATAAAATGTTAAAGTACTGTATTTATTGGCGTATAACACTCACTTTTTTACCCTGAAAATAGAGGGTAAACTGTGCCTGATATAGGCAGGGGGCTGTGGAAAGTTTTTTTCCTGAAATTTCCCTCTGAGGCCGCGTACACACGATCAAATTTATCTGCTGAAACCGGTCCGACGGACCGTTTCAGCAGACAAATCCTATCGTGTGTACGGGCGAACAGACAGGTTTTTCCAGCAGACAAATTTTAAAGCACGCTTTAAAATCTGTCTGCTGAAACCCGTCCGTCCGACATGTCCACTGGTTAGTACGAATGGATTAGACGCATGCGTGGAAGTATTTTACTTCCTGGTTCGGTGACGTGGCCACGTCACCATGCTGTCTGCCGGCGGGGATTTTGGTTTAATCGTGTGCACACGATCAAACCAATATACAATATATCCCAGGAGACAAATCCGATCAAAACGGTCTGTCAGACCGATTTGATCGGATTTGTTTAGTCGTGTGTACGCGGCCTTAAAGGGGTTGTAAAGGTAAACGTTTTTTTACCTTAATGCATCCTATGCATTAAGGTAAAAAAACATCTCAGCACGGCCCCCCCCCCCCCCGAGTCCCCGTTTTACTTACCTTACTGTTTGAAACTCCCGGGCACGTCCACGTCATCCTCTTCGGTTCCCAGCCTGGCCGTTGATTGGCTGACAGGAAAAGCTGATTACCGGCTTTTCCTGTTTACATTGTGATCAGCCGTGATTGGACACGGCTGATCACGTGGTAAAGTGTCTCCGTGAGAGACACTTTACCTAGATCGGTGTTGCGGGGTGTCAGACTGACACCCTGCAACAACTATCGCCACGATGCGTGCCCCCGGGGGCTCAATATCCTGACGACATCATATGACGTCCAGTCAGGATCTAGCAACCACTTTGCCGACGTCAATTTGTCATTTGCGGGCGGCAAGTGGTTAAAGTGGAGGTCCACCTGTTTTTTTTTAAAGCCAGCAGCTACAAATACTGCAGCTGCTGACTTTTAAAGAATGGACACTTACCTGTCCAGCACGCCTGCGATGTCAGCAGACGAGGCTGAGCAATTGCTTGGTCCTCGGCTGCTTCCCCTGCCATCCTTGCGGCTTCACTGCCTGATTCCCTACCGTGAATGCACGAGGATCACGGCGCGTCGTCACTGGTCCCTGCTCTCTCCTGGGAACAGTGTTTCCCAGAAGACAGTGTGGGGGGAGGGAGACGTAACGAGCCTGGACTCCCGTGGGAGTCAGAACCCGGAAGTGGTGCAAATACATGTCTCAGACAGGTATCTGCACCCCTCCCCCTGAAAGGTGCCAAATGTGACACCGGAGGGGGGGGGGATCCAAAAAGTGGAGTTGATACCTTCAGCTTCTTTAGCAAGGCAGTGGTCATCTTGGAGTTGTGTTTGGGGTTGTTATCATGTTGGAATTCTACCCTGCGGCCAAGTTTTCGAAAGAAGGGGATCATGCTTTGCTGCAGTATGTCACAGTACATGTTTGTATTTATGGTTCCCTCATTGAAATGTAGCTCTCCAGTGTCGGCAGCACTCATGCAGCCCCAGACCATGATACTCCCACCACCATGCTTGATTGTAAGCAAGACACTCTTGTCTTTGTACTCCTCACCTGGTTGCCGCCACACACGCTTGACACCATCTGAACCAAATAAGTTTACCTTGCTCTCATCAGACCACAGGACATGGTTCCTGACCTTTGGCTTGTTTAGTGACTGCAGTTTTCCTTGATCCTTACCTGCTATGTCTGCTACTGGCCCCCCGGCTTGCTCACCTCTTGGTGGGGTGATCCTGAGGACATCAACCTTGTACTAACACATAGCAAAACCTATCTTTACCATCAGGAGCTCTCGTGAACAACGGTAAAGTACCTAGATCCCATGCCTCAGATGAGCCTGCATTATCTGCCTGGTTGACCTGCTTGTTCACTTATCCAGCTTGTCAGAGCCACTGTACTGCTATAGCTACTGATCTCTGAGCCTGACCCCCCTGACCGTGAGATTGTTCCTTCCACATTCGGCAATGTTAGATTGTCTTATTCATTTTTGACTGTTAAAGGGAGTTGATTACACAATGTTATCCATGGCCCAATGAGGGTATACAACTCGTGGTGATCCGCCTCAGCCTTCATACTCCTGATGGTGTTGATTCTGACAAAACACATAGGTCGGACCTGAATGCCATGACTCTGACATTCCCAAAATTGTCCATGCCATTCTGGATTAAGATTTCTTTGTACAATGCTGTTATTTCTTATCTCATGTGAGTGCATTTACTTAACTTTAATAAATTATAATCCAGATTTCACACTATAGGGAATGCTTACCTCTTTTGTCTTTTTAACATTCGGATGATGATCGATGGTGAGACGTTATTACCAGGTTTATATGTTCCATATTTCCATCCTTGTAGCCGCTTATCATGCAAATCTGGAGGTGATGCTACTGATCATGTGCCATATGACTTCTCTGTAATTAGAGGGTAAACAGTTTCAGTAAACCTTCTGATGTGGCAGCATGGTGGTTCAGACTCACTTGGTCTAAGATATAAACAAGAATAAATTTTGAACTTTTTCATGTTTGAGATTTTTTCTTATGAGACATAGTTACATAGTTACATAGTCAGTCCATCCAGTTCAACCATAAAAAAAAAAAAAAATATCGTACAATCCCATATACCCAATTCTACACCCACAGTTGATCCAGAGGGAGGCAAAAAAAAACAGCAGAGCATGATCCAATTTGCCACAGCAGGGAAAAAAATTACCTTCTGATCCCTCGAGAGGCAATCAGATTTTCCCTGGATGAACTTTACCTATAAATGTTAGTACTCAGTTATATTATGTACAGTACATTTAGGAAAGTATCCAGGCCTTTCTTAAAGCAATCTACTGAGCTGGCCAGAACCACCTATGGGGGGATTCTGTTCCACATTTTCACAGCTTTTACTGTGAAGAAACCTTTCTGTATTTGGAGATAAAATATTTTTTCCTCTAGGCGTAAAGAGTGCCCCCTTGTCCTTTGTGTTAACTGTAAAGTAAATAACTCAATGCCAAGTTCACTATATGGACCCCTTTTATATTTGTACATGTTGATCATATCCCCCTTATTCTCCTCTTCTCAAGAGTGAATAAATTCAGTTCCTCTAATAACTTTCCTCATTCTGAGCTCCTCCATGCCACTTATAAGTTTGGTTGCTCTTCTCTGCACTTTCTCCAGTTACCAGATATCCTTTTTGTGAACTGGGGTCCAAAACTGAACTGTATATTCCAGATGAGGTCTTACTAATGATTTGTACAGAGGAAAAATGATATCTCTATCCCAGGAGTCCATACCTCTCTTAATACAAGAAAGGACTTTGGAAACTGCAGCTTGGCATTGCATGATATTTTTGAGCTTATGATCTACCAAAACCCCCAGATCCTTCTCCACTACAGATCCCCCAGTTCTAGTTCTCCTAGTATGTATGATGCATGAATATTTTTAAGTGCATAATTTACATTTATCAACATTAAACCTCATCTCCCACTTAGTCGCCCAATTAGACAGAGCATTGATGTCGACTTGTAAATTAGAGACATCCTGTAAAGACGTTATTCCACTGCATAGCTTGGTGTCATCTGCAAAGACAGAAATGTTACTTTTGATCTCAGACCCAATATCATTTATAAAGATATTAAAAAGTAAGGGTCCCAACACTGAACCTTGGGGTACACCACTGATAACCTTAGACCATTCAGAGTAAGAATCATTAATCACGACTCTCTGAATTCTGTCTTTTAGCCAGTTTTCTATCCATTTACAAACTGATATATCCAATCCTGTAGACCTTACCTTACACATGAGTCGTGTGTGGGGAATTGTATCAAACGCTTTTGCAAAATGCAAGTATACCACGTCCACTGCCACGCCTCTGTCCAGGGTTTTACTTACCTCTTCATAAAAGGAAATCAGGTTTGTCTGACAACTTCTGTCTTTCATGAATCCATGCTGTCTGTTGCCTAATAAATTGTTTTTTTTCCAGCAATAACTCATCTATGTGGTCTTTTATTAAACGTTCCAGTATCTTCCCAACTATAGAAATTAAACTAACAGGTCTATAGTTATTTGGTAAAGACTTTGTTCCCTTTTTAAATATAGGCACCACATTGGCCCTGCGCCAATCCAGTGGTACTATTCCTGTCATTAATGAGTCCCTAAAAATTAGATACAGTGGCCCAGATTCAGAGAGCGATTACGCCTGTCTAACTGGTGTTAGACAGGAGTAATTTCAAATTTCGCGCGCCGTATCACTAGTTTGAATCCTCAAACCATGATACGGCGGCTTCGGGCTTCGATCCGAGAGGCTTACGTCTTCGTAAGTCTTCGGATCTACTTTGCGATATTTTTGCGGCCGCTGGGTGGAGTCCGCGCCGTTTTCACCGTCGGGGTATGCAAATTAGTTTTTATGGCGATCCACGAAGGTACGAGTGTCCTTCGCAATCGCCTACGTCATTTTTTGGCTACGTAATGTTAGAGCAGCTTTTTGCTGGTCTAACAGTGCGTAACCCATGTTAAGTATGGCCGTCGTTCCCGCGTCGAATAATTTTTTTTTTTTTAACGTAACTCGTTCGGGAATAGGAATGTACGTAAACGACGCTACTACGACGTAACTACGTGATTTTGCGCAATGCACGGCGGGAAATTTGGGAACGGAGCATGCGCAGTTCGATCGCCGCGGGAACGCGCCTATTTTAAATGCTTCACGCCCCCTAATCGCGTAGATGGATTGCGCCGGGAGAAATACACTACGCCGCCATCGTTTACTGGACAAAATCTACCTGGATTCCACGTAGAGCCAGGTAAAATACGGCGGCGTAGTGTATTTGGGAAACGCTACGATAATCTAATTCTATGTGAATCTGGCCCAGTGGCTTTGAAATTACAGAGCTCCTTTTAGGATCTGTGGGTGGATGCCGACATATGATATCACTATGTAATGAGTTGATTATTTAACCATTCACACAATTATTGTTTTCAATTTTTTTCATGATTAGCGCAGCACATTTTGGACAATTCAGTGGAGCTATGTGAAATATTTCATAGCGAGCAAGTTGCTTTTCATGATCTACTGTTGTTTTTTCCACAAGCGCAGTTTCACATATGGTTTTGTAGCTTTTGATATTCTTAAAATATATATATAAGTAATAAAGGAATCATCACCTAAGAAAGGAATGTGAGTATAAAGACTCCATAGCAGAGTTCAGTTTACTCTGTAAATGCTATCATCAGTAATAATATATATATAAATCTTTCTTCTTTTTTCTTTTATACTCCCCCTCTTTTACCCAGAAGACATTGTCAGGAGTGTGGCAGATTTGGGTTATTGAACGTAGGAGGAAGAGAAGAAGTGCTAGTAGACCTTTCATGCAATAGCTGTACAACACACAAGAACTATACCGATACCCCAAAAATGATAGTATTAAAATATAGGTGACAATATATGGGCCGGTCATTGGAAAGAGTTTTGATATTTGTCATTTCATTAAAGTGGTATTAAGCCCAAAACCCAAAATATAACATATTGCAGCTTACCAGTCATTGGATGTGGTGGCTGCATTCATTTTCTTTTTTTCTAATGTTTTTTCCATTCTGTTCTATTTCAGTTTTCATCTGGTGATCTGGCCAGTAACACATTTTCAGTATTATGCCGTGTACACACAGTCGGAATTTCTGACAACTAATGTTCATTGTGAGCTTGTTGTCGGAAAAAACTGACCGTGTGTATGCTCCATCGGATTTTGAATTTCCGACAACAAATGTTTCAGAGCTGGTTCTCAACTTTTCCAACAACAAAAGTTGTTGTCGGAAATTCCGATCGTGTGTAGCCAATTCCAGCGCACAAAATTCCACGCATGCTCTGAATCAAGACGGAAACAGTCTGGTGGAGATAGCGCATTAGTTGCACTGTTACGGACTGAAAAGCACGAGGCTGAAAAGCACGAATCGTCTCTCACCAAACTTCTACTAACACGACTGTTATTGAACTTCCCTTTAATAGTGCCATTGTACATCTTGTACGTGACTGCGTTATTGGCGTTCAGAATTTCCGACAACATTTGTGTGACAGTGTGTATGCAAGACAAATTTGAGCCAACATCCGTCGGAAAAAAATCCACAGTTTTGATGTCAGAATTTCCGATCGTGTGTTACTAACATTAGAGTGCCTCAACTCTGCATTAAGGAGCACAGGGGGCATTTTTGTATCCAGTATTCTGGCTTTGATGAGTGGGAGGCTTGCAGGCTTGTGACTAGAATAATATACAGAAAAATATTGTGCTGCCCTATAGGTAAGCCGATAACACTGCAAATAAACAAATAGCAAAAAACGTGAGAACAAAAAAGTGTAGCACTAATTAAGTTAGAAACTTCAAATTACAAATCTGACAATAAAAGTGAAGTGAAAATGTCCACATAAATATATAAATATATAAATAAATGTCCATATGTGAAAAACCCGAATAGTGTAAAAATACAAATCTGACTATAGAATAGTCCAGCAATAATATTGGTGAATTCCAAAGCCTGGTGATAACTTCAAAGAGGTGCTAGAGTTGAAGGAGCGTTGAAATTAATTTACGTGACGATAAACCACAGTGGGGTCCTTCCGACACGTTTCGTCCCAAGGACATCATCTGGGGTCAGATGATGTCCTTGGGACTAAACGCGTCGGGAGGACCCCACTGTTGCTACTACTTTGCACACAGCGCTTGTACATCCATCTAAATGTAAGTGTTCTTGCTACATTACATTTTCAACATTCAACACAGAGTTATGCTATGTGGATTTTGTTTGTCTTCCTAATTATGGTACACACCCTTCCATCCACATCCGGGATTTTTTTGGACCATCATGTCCTGTAAGACCATCAGGTAACCATCTATCTGCGTTTGTTGTATACTCATTGCTCTGCCGTTTGGTCACTCTTGCTACAGCCATTGGAGACACATACAGGATTGCCCAGGTTCCATTGAGGTTTTACCACACAAAGCTCTGTTTGAACCATCTGAACGTAGGTTGACCTGGGTTCAAACTCTCTGGTAAGCCCCTTACCTATCGGTGGTGGTTTCTCTTCACGTTAATTCATTTCAACGCTCCTTCAACTCTTGCGCCTTATTGAAGTTATCACCAGGCTTTGGAATTCTCCAATATTATTGCTGGACTATTCTATAGTTAGATTTGTATTTTTCATGTTTTTCACATATGGAAATGTATTTATATATTTATGTATTTATGTGGACATTTTCACTTCACTTTTATTGTCAGATTTGTAATTTGAAGTTTTATGCCAACCTAACTTAATTAGCGCTACACTTTTTTGTTTTCAGGCTTGTCACTAGTCAGGATCGGAGCATTTACAAATGATTTGGGGCTCATAAAATTTGAAATTTTAAGTTCATCTGCCAGGTGACTGTGGAGTTTAGTTCCACTTTAACCACTTGCTTACTGGGCACATATACCCCCCTCCTGCCCAGGTGAAATTTCAGCTTCCGGCACTGCGTCGCTTTAACTGACAATTGCGTGGTCGTGCAACGTGGCTTCCAAACAAAATTGACGTCCTTTTTTCCCCACAAGTAGAGCTTTCTTTTGGTGGTATTTGATCGCCTGTGCTTTTTTGTTTTTGCGCTATAAACAAAAACGAGCGACAATTTAAAGGGGTGTTCCAGCCGCAATTTTTTATTTTTTTAAGTCAGCAGCTACTAACAGTGTAGCTGCTGACTTTAAATAAGGACACTTACCTTGTCCTACTTGCCCGCGCTGATGGCCCCCCCCCCCGATGCTGATCCCACGATCGCTCCGGGTCCCGCGCCGCCATTCACACTATGGGAAACAGGCAGTGAAGCCGTACGGCTTCACTGCCCATTTCCTACTGCGCCTGTGTGAGTCTCACGCTGGCTTGTGAATGGGTGGCTGCTCTCTGAGAACACACACAGTTCCCAGAAAGCAGCGCGCCCCATTCACAAGCAGAAGTAGAAGAAGAAAAGACACCGCGGTGTGGAAGAGGCAGATTACGGACTTCCGCATAGCAACAGGTATTTCGGGGGAGTATTTTTTTTCACTTTTTTTTTTATTTAATTTTTTTAAGCTATATGGTCAAATGTTGTTTTCCTGGGTGGAACTCCGCTTTAAAAAAAAAAATACAATATGTTTTACTTGTTGCTAAATTATAATTTACAATTTAAAAAAAAATAAAACATTTTTTCTCAGTTTAGGCTGATACGTATTCTTCTACATATTTTTGGTAAAAAAAAAATCGCAATAAGCGACTGGTTTGCGCAAAAGTTATAGTGCCTACAAAATAGGGGACAGAATTATTATTATTTTTTTTTTTTTTTACTAGAAATGGCGGCGATCTACGATTTTTATTGGGACTGCGACATTATGGTGGACACATCGGTCACTTTTGACACATTTTTGGCGCCATTCACATTTATACTGCGATCAGTGCTATAAATATGCACTAATTACTGTATAAATGTGACTGGCATTGAAGGGGTTAACACTAGGGGTGAGGAAGGGGTTAAATGTGTATCCTAGGTGTGTTCTGAATGAATGAATGAATGAAAAACTTATATAGCGCAGCACATGCAAACTAAATCGCCTCTGGGCGCTTGTTGTTCCAGTCTCCTTTGGTATCAAAAGAGATGAGTCTTGATCTTTCTCCTGAATGCTGAGTGATTCTCTTCCAACCGAATACTGGCTGGCAAAGCGTTCCATAGTCTGGGACCTTGGACCGCGGATCTTCTATCTCCTTTGGACCTGTAGTTGGCTTTCGGTATCTGGAGTAGATTTTGATTGGTGGATCGCAGAACGCGATTGGGATTATAAGCCTTTATTTTTTCACATAAATAATGGGGAGCATTCCCATGAATACATCTATGCGTTAGACAGAGAGCTTTAAAAGTAATTCTGTCTTTTACTGGTAACCAGTGAAGAGATCTCAGTGAAGGTGAGATGGATTCCCAAGGTTTTT
Source organism: Rana kukunoris (assembly GCA_029574335.1). Taxonomy (NCBI): domain Eukaryota; kingdom Metazoa; phylum Chordata; class Amphibia; order Anura; family Ranidae; genus Rana; species Rana kukunoris. The sequence goes on along the minus strand of CM056051.1, from coordinate 47,110,735 downwards.
TCCCAGTCACAAGTCTAGCGGCCGTATTCTGAACGACCTGCAGACGAGCGATTTGGTACTTGGGGAGTCAGAGGTAAAGGGCATTTGCATAGTCCAATCTTGAGTTTACAATTGCTCCCACCACGACCGCTATATCTTCTTTGGGGATAAAAGGGGTGAGTCTGCGTAGTAAGCGCAGCAGATGGTGAGATCCGCTGACAACTGACCCTATTTGTGCGTCCATTGTCATGTAGGAGTCGAAGATGACCCCAAGACTTTTGACTTTGGCGCTAGGGGTGATGATTTTCCCTAGGATGGGTGGGGGACTCCAAGTTGTTACAGGTAGATTCGTACGCTTGGCGTGAAACAGGAGAAGTTCTGTTTTCGCTCCGTTGAGTTTAAGATAACTCTTTGTCATCCAGTCCTCTATCAAAGAGAGGCATGTCTCTAGATTGAGGTGGTGATCCTTTTCATTGCAAATGCGGAAATACAGTTGCATATCGTCTGCATATAAGTGATAGAGCAGTTTTTGACTGCTAATGATTTAAAAAAGAGGACGAAGATAAATGTTGAACAACACCGGCGACAAAGGGGATCCTTGAGGGACTCCGCATGAGACCGTGCATTTTTCAGAAGTGAAAGGTCCTAACTTCACTATTTGCGAACGGTTTTCCAAAAAAGAGGAGAACCAAGATAAATCGCCTTCTGCGACTTTGGCTACTTCAGCTAGCCGGGTCAATAAAAGCTTATGGTCTACTGTGTCGAAAGCTGCGCTTAGGTCCAACAGAACCAGAAGACAAGATTCTCTTTCGTCTGCGGGCTCGAGAGCGTCGTCCCATATCTTGAGCAATGCTGTTTCCGTCCCGTGTCCGGGGCGGAATCCCGATTGAAATGGATCAAGTAGGTTGTGGGTATCTAGATGCTGTTGCAGCTGTTGTACCACTACTTTCTCCATTACCTTAGAGAGAGCGTTTAGGGCTGTTATGGGGCGGCGGTGGAGTGGATCCTTAGGGTCCAGGGTAGGTTTCTTCAGGATGGGTCTAATTACGCCCTCCTTCAACTGGGAGGGCACTATGCCCTCCACAAAAGATTGGTTAATAAGCTGCGTGATAGGAGGTGCCAGCTTAGTGGGGATGATATCGTTCGCCGCAGTGCTGTTACGCAGAGTGCCGATGATATTTTTAGTGGCTTGGGTAGAGATGGGTTCCAGCGTGAATTTACCTGGTTGAGGTGAATTACTACAGGTGTTGTGTAAATAATTACGGGGGGGGGGGGGGGTTACAGGGGGAATTGTTTTGCTGAATGCTTTGCCGGGTTCCCTCGATTTTATTGATGAAGTAATCTGACAATTCATTGCAAAATTCTTGTGTGTCGGAATTGGGGGCTTCAAGACATCCTGGATTCAAGGTCTGAGTGACCAGCTTGAAGAGTTCACGGGGGCGATTCAGGGCGCTATTGATAGCCTCAGAAAAATAATTTTTCTTGGCTTTGAAGATTTCTTTATGATATGTCCTTGTTATTGCCTTGTCGATGGAAAGATTCTCATCTGATGAGTTTCTTTTCCAGGCGGCTTCTGCCCTTCTGCGCTCTTGTTTCAATAACGCCAGTTGGTTGTTGAACCAGCTGGAGTTTTTTTTCGGATGTGGGTTTTACGTTTCGGCGCTATTAAGTCGACTGACACACGGCAGAGAACCTCGAAGGGCAGAACACATCGTTCCGCCCGTCAAAGGGTTCTCTGCCGGCCGTCAGATTCGGCGACCCGCCCATCGGGAAAGGCAACCAGCCATTCATCCCGATGGGCCGTCGAGCAAATAGAGAACCTGTATGCTGTTGGCGAGCCCCGACGGGCGGGGCTCGCCAAGAGCGTACACACGGCCGAGGTTCTCGGCAGAATGCGGCTCCAGCGAGGTTTTCGCTGGTTTCTGCCGAGAACCTCGGCCGTGTGTACGGGGCTTCATAGGGCTGTGTTTATGGCCTCCAGTGTTTCTTCAGCCGTTTGATGCGGCTGAATTGTTTCTATTTTTTCCCTTAACGTGGCTTTGAAGAATTCCAAGTGGAGCTTCTTCTGACATCTAGTCCAGTGTATTATCTCTGGATTTGATGTTTTTGTTAGGGGGGGGGGGGGAATTGGGGATAATGAATTTGATTGCATGGTGATCTGTCCATGGCAACGGTTCATTTCCCAAGATTTCTATTTCCAGATCTTGTCTGAAAATGAGATCGAGTGTGTGACCTAAAGCATGTGTGGGCCCACATACTAGTTGTTGTAGCCCTAGACCTTCCAGGTGGTCAATGCAGGCGTCGGCAACGGGGTCTTGTGGGGAGTTGGCCCAGAGGTTGAAATCCCCTAGCAGCAAGAGATGTTTGCTGTTCAGGGTATAGGTGTAGATAAAATCCATCAATGAAGGGAGAAGCTGCGATTTTGGGCCGGGTGGCCTGTAGCAGAGTAGAATCCGGACGGTCTCCTGGGAGTTTACTTGCAGTTGCAGAGTAGGGGTTTCCATGAATGGAAGAGGGTTTTGAAGTACTGGTTTTGTGATTGCAAGATTAGTCTTATGGATCACAGCCAGTCCTCCTCCTCTTTGCCCTATTCTATTTTCCGTTATGATACGATAGCTTTCTGGCACCATGGGGGGAGAGGGGGGGGTGACTGGGGAGGTGACCGATCTGTGTACCTATGTACAAGGAACACAGATCGGTCTCCTCCTCTCCAGAGACAGGACGCTGTCTCTGTGTAAAACGGCAATGAGAGATTATCATATATGTTTACATATGAGATCATCTCTCATTGGCCGCGCAGATTGCATAGCAAACGGCCACTCCAAGGGACACGGCCAACACAAAGCTTCCCCGCTGCGCGCTCTGGAGCGTGCGCGGGGAACGCCCAAAGGGGCGGCCGTCAAAAGACGGCAGCTTGGCTTTTCAGGTCCGCGCTGTAGCCGCAATTCGGCTATAGCGCGGGCTGCAAGTGGTTAATATACACCTACATTGCTATTGAGCAATATACACTAAATCTGACTCTTCCCTGTTTTACAACATGTTGCTTGGTGCATAAGAATTTTTTTGCTAGACGTGTGAGAACTTAGCTCATGTCTATTCAAATGTCAGTTTTCGGAAGGCCCTGGAGGAAGGAAGAGGTGAATTGTTTATATCTTCTGAGGGTAATATCAGCGTATACAAAGTGCTACCTGTAGAAAAACAAAACATTTGAGTGCTCTTCTCACTCACACCACCTCTCTGGATCAAAAATAAATGAGTCTACCTTTTCTGACTACAAAACTGGTATGTAATGGTATAAGACAAATGATTAGACAAACAGTGATTTTTAAAGTGGTGTTTAATGAATGAATGCAAGGTAAATTGATGATGCAGATAGAATGGTAAGAGTACGCAAATAGTACTGAACATAGAATAATAGCCAAATAAACCATTACAGCAGGTGTAGGCAACATTTGAGAGGCGGAGCTCTACCCGGACAACATGGAAGAGATTTAAGATCACCTGTTTGAAAAAAAAAAGAAATGAACTAGCAAGCCCCAATGCAAAAATAAAGACAGCATAAAGAAAACATAGAAAAATCTTATAAAATTAATGTCACTTAGCCTACCTTTTTTAGCTTCGGTGATAAACTCATCAATCACAATTTTTTTTCATGTATAGGGAGAATTGGTCACCCCCACAAGGCTGATGCTGAAGTTCATCATGAAAGCAGAACAACTGGTACTGCAGGCTGATTTCTTCAACTAGTTTCAGGCCTCAGTAGTAGGTAGGGCAGTGTACAGAGGTCAGTAGGATGTAGGGCAGTGTACAGAGGTCAGTAGTAGGTATGGCAGTGTACAGAGTTTAGTAGTAGGTAGGGGAGTGTACAGAGGTCAGTAGGATGTAGGGCAGAATACAGAGGTCAGTAGTAGGTAGGACAGTGTACAGAGTTCAGTAATACGTAGAACAGTGTATAGAGGTCTGTAATACATAGGACAATGTACAGAGGTCAGTGGTAGGTAGGGCAGTATACAGAGGTCAGTAGTATGTAGGGCAGTGTACAGAGGTAAGAAGTACATAGGACAGTGTACAGAGGTCAGTAGTACATAGGACAGTGTACAGAGGTCAGTAATACGTAGGACAGTGTACAGAGGTCAGTAGTAGGTAGGGCAGACTAGAAAGGTCGATAGGATAAAGAGAATTGTACAGAGGTCAGCATTATGAAGAGCAATGTATGGGTATCAGTAGAGCAGAAGGGTCAGGAGAGTATAGTACTGGGGGGGATGTCAGGATAACATGGTACTGGGGGTTCAGGAGGGCACGGGACTAAGGGGCCAGGAGGGCATGGTATTGGAAGATCATAAGGTATTTACAGGAAGGTCAGGAGGGTACACTGCAGTAAGTGCAACAGCTCGGACCTGTCACAAGGCCAAACACTCTCAAGCTATTTCCAAGGCTTTTCCCGCCCACAGCTGCACATAAGCTAGGGGTAGGGGCTGTCAGTAACCTGGGGGTCTCTTTGCGGTCCACCTACCACCTGCTCGTGGTCCACCTGTGAACCATGATCAACGTGTTGCCGATCCGGGCATTACAGTAACTGGGATGTTAGGAGAAGTTGCCACATTTGGCCACTAGGTGACTGTACAATATAACAGATTCCTAGGGAACAGGAATTTCAATTGCAAAATAAACAGTGCAATACAGTTAGGCTCCATGCACACTGGCTTAAAAAAAGTTGCTTCTACAGGAGTTTTGTGTTCTGAAGAAACAGCTCAATGTTATCCTATGTGTCCATACACATTAGGACGATTAGAGGCATAATTTGAGCTCAACGTTTAGAGGCAGAAAAAAAGCCCTTCTGATTGGAGTTTACTGGCAGAAAAATGCAAAACTCTCTTAAACTCGTCTAAACTTTGTACAAAAGATGCTCTAAATGAGCGTTTTTCACTGCCAAGAGAACAGATGCATTTTTAAGCCCAGTGTGCATGGAGCCTTAAGTGCAAATGCTGTTACATGCAGTTCCCTAAGAACAGCTAACACCTGAGTTTAACACATCTCTCCCTAGAAGGCCGGCCGTAGCTGACAGCTCAGGTACCTGGCTGCAGCGATCCCCAGGCAGGCTCCACAAGGGTATGGTTGGAGGAGTCTTTGGTCTGAAGGCTCAGGTGGTTCAATGTTACCCCATTAAAAAAGACATTATGGACCACAGTGACCCGGGTTTAAAAAGAAGCTGCATGTTCTTGCGCTCTCCACTGATGGCCCACACAGAAACACAGGAATGGAAGACCCAGAACATCTTGACAGCTCACATGCCCAGTCACTGCTGTCTCATCAGTCATGGTTTCTCTGGTCAACAAATGTCAGGAAGAGCTGAAAGATAATGGGAGCCCAGGAGATTGTGGGCAACAGAGCCTGCTCCCAGCCTCCCACCACTGAGGAAGGTGAATAAAGGGGCACTATGTTACCCAGGACTGGTGCAAGGATTTTTGACACCCTAGGCTAGGCGAAACCTAATTTTGCCACCCCCTTGGCTCTATCCCTAACTCCACCCTCTTTTCTCTGTCCATGTAAACCCCCACCTTTTTAGTGAAGTGTCCATCAAATGCAGCCTCACCAGCGCCCATCAATGCAGTCTTACCAGCACCCATTAATGCAGCCTCACCAGTGCCCATTAATCGTAGCCTCTCTGGCACCCATCAAATGCAGTCTACCAGTGCCAATAAATGCAGCGTACCATTGCCCATCAATGAATGTTTGCTTGCTTCCATTCATTAGGGAGTTGGGACACAGACACCTCCTCCTCCACCGCTGCACCTCTGAGGTCGCGTACACACAATCAGCCGTTTCAGCAGACAAATCCGATCCTGTGTACGGGCTAGCGGACAGGTTTGCCCATCGGACAAATTTCAAAGCATGCTTTGAAATTTGTCCGCTACAAACCTGTCCGTCCGGATCCGTCCGCTGGTTAGTACACTAACCAGCGGACATATCTTCCCGCACATGCGTCGAATGGATTCGACGCATGCGCGGAAGCATTTTACTTCGGGGTTCGGTGACGCGGCGGCGTCAACGTCACCACCACGTCACCGCGCTGTCTGCCGGCGGGGATTTTGATCGTATGGTGTGTACACGCCATCGGACCAAAATAGCCCAGCGGACAGATCCGATGAAAACGGACTGAGGACCGTTTCCATCGGATAAATCCGTACGTGTGTACGCGGCCTGACACTATGTGCGAACGGAGCGGTGGCTGCCTGCTGATGCTGAGGCTTAGTTGCTTGCTGCAGAGAGAAGGCAGTAAGAACACCAGTGTCCGGGCACCCTAGGCAGCAGGTTTGCCTAGTGGTAGCACCGGCCCTGATGTTACCCCAAAATTCCACATTACCTCTACTTAACTTGGCTCTTGCCAAGAACTATCCCAAAAACTGTAAAGCACAAGCAGTTTTTCAAAGGGTAACTGTAGTGTTTTTTAATGGAACATATTGTTAAGGCAAAATGACAATCTTGAAATGAAATAAATAATAATCATTTTGCAGTTTAAGCAGCATCTAAGGACCTTGGGCCAAATCTAGCCTTGTTGCCCTTCAGGTTATGACCCCTGTGACTTTGTGCTATGGTAATGACTTATACGCTTATGGCATTTCAGATTGTGTATAGACCCAATGGGTATTTCTAAAATCAAAGCCACCCTTGTTTGCCCTTCCTGCTACAGTTCATTTGGGGTGAAAATGTTGGATATTGGTTAGTAATTATTCTGTCAACGTCATCCAACATTCATTAATTTCCCACGTATTATATTATACCCAAACACACCTCATAAAACAAGAAACCACTAGGTCAGGATAACCCCAAGTGAACAAAAAAAATATATTTCTACTTTAAATTCAAGTCTGCATATTCCCTGGGGACAGGAGCTGCAAACTCATGTTATTCCAAATGAACCGAGTTTTCTTATCATCAAGGTCTAAGCTTTTTATTTATTTATTTCTATCTATATTAATTGGACCGATAATTAGATAGCCAGAGGCTGATGTTACCTTTTCAAGGGAAAATACGATTTTATTGAGATAAATTGGTCCAAGTCTTCTTCTGGAAAGGCTTATGTCCATGTCACTCACAATAAGGTTGGAGTCAGTCACTAAGAGATGGTAATACCCCCAGTGCTCCTATGCAGCTTGTTAATATGCCAACACAAAACACACTGGCTTGAAAAATAACACTATTTAACCTTTCTCTATTTGTAATAACCATAGCTTCTGTATTGTGTTACATTTGATCATTCAGAAAATGAGTGCATGTTTTTCAATGTCTTTCTCTATATTAAGGGAGAGCCACCCCCTCCTGCAGGCTCCAGCATGCCGCTAACAAACAGACAAGCGAAAAGTCTATAATTGGATGCTGAACCTGCGTCAGAAAAGACTTTTCCTTAATGAAATCCTACAAACCAAAAGAAAAAGCCTCTTTGCTAGTTTAACTCTTTACTGGTTTTGTTATATTAAAATAATACAAGACAGGAAATTTAAAAAAAATCTGTAAAAACATCAACTATATCTTATGTATTAGGGCAAGGGTACATTGCTTATATTAGAAGATGTGGTGTCAAAACCATACATATAACATATTTATAGAGTGGTAATGCCCCTTCTGAAAAATAATATAATAATGCTAATAGCACCATATTTATAAATGACATTGTACCATGAAGCTGATATACTCATTTTGTAAAGTAGTTGTTCGCTTAAGGTTAAAAGGGTTGTAAGGGTTAATTTTTTATTTTTTTTAAAGTGTATTTTGTGCGTGAGAGAGGAGCCGGACTGCAGGAGTTGGGAGTAGGCAGACCCTCCCCCCGGAGGCAATCGCCATCCTTCTCCATGCCCCCGGTGGCAATGGCGGGTGTGAGGGGGGGCCTCCCACTCACCCCGCCCTACCTGCTCCACTTGGGAGCCCGACTGGGGCCCAACGGGACCCCAACGGGGCAGAGGGACTCCCCCTATGAGGAAGTGAGGGGGTCTAGCCACCCCAGCCAGCCCCGTAGGTCCTTCACCTCTCTTTATTTTAGGACCTCATGGCCAAAGTGCGTGTGTGTTAAACCAATTTCGTGTGCGTGCAAGTGTGGTGTTTTTTTGGGGGGGGGTTGGGCATACTAAGCACAGGCGTACCTTGCATAGCACACCCACCGGGAGCCGGGCTGAGACCACCAAACTCAATTCACATGTAGCCGAGACCGGGATCCGAACCCTTGGCTGCAGAGGTGAACGGCTTGTCAGCGCAGTGCCAATCACGTTGAGCCACCACAGCTCCCGTAAGGGTTAATTTTTATTTTATTTTTAAATAACAAACATACCATACTTACCTCTATTGTGCAGTTTGTTTTGCACAGAGTGGCCCCGATCCTTGTCTTCTGGGGTCCCTCGGCGGCTGTCTCGGCTCCTCCCCGCAAGAGCTAAACCCCTTCTGAGAAGCGCTCTCCCAAGGGGGTTAGCTTGCGGGCACACTCCCATGTGACACAGTGGCGGCCATAGCTCCTGGCACGCCGCGTTATTGATTTGATTGACAGCAGCGGGAGCCAATGGCTGCGCTGCTACAGGGGCGGACTGACCACTCATGGGGCCCCATATATTATGGGGCCACACGGTACACATACAGTATACATACACAGTATACACACACAGTCACAAAATATACACACAGTATACATACACACAGAATACACATACAGACACACAGTACACACACACACACACAGTATACATACACACAGAATACACATACACACACTGAGAAGGTACTGGAGAGACGGGGCAGCTATAATCTTGGGATTTTTAGACCAAAAGGATGTCGGTAAGGGACATTTCAGAGACAGATGTAAAAAAACACAGATTTTTACATACTGTCCCTGGTTTTACTGAGACTGGCAACCCTGATGGGGCCCCCTAGTGGCATGGGGCCCTCAGGCAGTGCCCGAGAGTGCAAGGAAACGAGGGGCCCGAGAGTGCAAGGTATTTTTCCACCTCAATGCATAGGATGCATTAAGGTGAAAAAGCTTTACAATCCCTTTAAGCTGTGTTCACTTCAATCACCCAATCTGCAATATGATTTTTGTAATTCACATTATACATGACTGGATATTTACTGTAAATACAAACAGTACTTTCAACACAGTGTATCTAAACCTAAGGACAATTCTTAGATGTGGGGGCTGCATTTATTTTCTTTTATTTCAAGTGTCTTGTGCAGAAAGGCTGCTTGAGATAACATAACGATTTCTGGAAGAATCAGTAACAATTTTTTGCATTTGTCTAACAGATACAAACTTATTCATTTGTATAATTAACCACTTGTCTACAGGGCACTTGTACTTTGCACTCGCACTTTGAATGACAATTGCACAGGCATGCAGCACTATACCCAAATGGCATTTTTATAATTTTCTTCACACAAATCTTTCTTTTGGTGGTATTTAATTTTATTTTATTTTTTTACATAAAAATTGAAAAAAAAACACATTTTATTACTTGGTTTCTGTCAGTAAATTTTGTAATTAAGTAATTTTTCTCCTTCACTCATGTGTGCTGATGAGGCTGCACTGATGGGCACTGATAGGCTGAACTGGTGGGCATTGATAAGGTGGCACGTATAGGCACTCATTAGGTGGCACTGATGAAAAGGCACTAATATGCCGCACTTATGGGCACTGATAGGTGTCACTGATATGTGGCACTGATGGGCACTGTTGGGTGGCACTGATGGGCACTAATAGGTGGCACTGATAGTCAGCACTGGTGGGCACTGATAGGCAGCATGGATAGGTGGTACTGATGGTCACTGATGGGCATTGATGGGTGACACTGTTGGGCTGGACTGATAGCCAGAACTGACTGGCATCTCTATTGGGCACTGGTTGGTGGCAATTATTGGTAGTGATAGGCACTGGTGGGCATTGAATGTTGGCAATTGTGGGCCCTGATTGGTGACACTGTTGGCACTTTAGTATAGTGCCCTGATTATATGTTTTGTTGCCCTCCTGCAAGGCGATGCTGCTGATCGGCTCTCCTCGCCACACACTGTCAGTGTGAGGCGAGGAGCGACGATTACCGGCATTTCTGTGTTTACATGTGACCAGCTGTGATTGGACACAGCCGATCACATGGTTAAAAAGCCGTGGCTGTGGACGCACAAGAGCGGCTGTTCTGGGACACTGTCATATGACAGCGTCCCAGAACGAGAGCTGCACTGCCCCTGCAGTAATCCCAAAGTATTTAACCACTTGCCCACCGCGTCATGTCTAAAAGACGTCATGACTTTAAAGATGGATATCTCGGTAACGGCAGCAGCTGCTGCCACAACCGAGATATCCATCTTTACCGTGGGCAGTCCTGTACACGATAATGGCGGTCTCCGCGGCGGATTCGCCGCAAAATCGCCGTTATCGGTGGCGGGAGAGGCCCCCCCCTCCCGCCGCTCCCCCGCGCCCTCCGCCGCTTACCGGAGACGTCGGTAGTGGCGGAGGGGATCGGGTCCTGTCCGCAGTGCATGGGATACGAGTGAGGGAAAAACCGCCCCCACCCGTTCCCCATAGCTTTGCTGGGCGGAAGTGACGTCAAAACGTCAGTCCCGCCCAGCGTCTTAAAGAAACATGTTTTTTTTCTAAAATTTGAAAAATTACAATTAATTTTTTGCATTTAAGCCTAAATATGAGATCTGAGGTCTTTTTGACCCCCAGATCTCATATTTAAGATGACCTGTCATGCTTTTTTCTATTACAAGGGATGTTTACATTCCTTGTAATACTGTAGGAATAAAAGTGATAATTTTTTTATTTTTATTTATTTCGGTGTATAAAATTATAAACTAATTTAAAATAAATAAGAAAACAAAAAAAATTTTTAAAACGCCCTGTCCCGACGAGCTCGCGCACAGAAGTGAACGCATACGCGAGTAGCGCCCGCATTTGAAAACGGTGTTCAAACCACACAAGTGAGGTATCGCCGCGATCGTTAGAGCGAGAGCAATAATTCTAGCCCTACGCAAATACGGTGTGACAAAAAGTATTGCAATGACTGCCATTTTATTCTCTAGGGTGTTAGAAAAAAAATATATAATGTTTGGGGGGTTTAAGTAATTTTCTATAAAAAAAAGTGTTTTATTCTCGTAAACACCGAATCTGAAAAACAGGCCCGGTGGGCAAGTGGTTAAATAAAGTTGACCTGAGGTTTATTTGTGTCTGTGAGACTGTTTCTTACGGAGTAAATGAGGAGTATTTTTTGGGTACAAGGCCTGCGGCATGTGTATGAGGTATAAAGTTCTCTTTGATTTCTATATAGCAGGACAGAATTTGGGAGCAAAAGGGTGGGACTTTAAACGAAGCACGGGGTTGAATATAATACGCATAGTCTCTCTATACACACACACTTATTTGGATATTCTACAAAATTTACTGTCACATATTCATTAGGAGTGCTCTGTGTGCCCAGGTCCACCTGGGTTGCTGCCTTTGATGTGTGCCACCACTGGATGTGACTCCTCAGCTCTTGTTCCTGGTGCTTTTTTGGGTTGCCGTGATCTCTGACATCACGTCTATGACTGTACTTCCACTTGTAAATGATTTATAGGTGGGTTTGCTTAATCAGAATAAGAGGTTTTGGACAGCCACACTCAAAAATAGGTAAAATTCAAAAATAGCCCTTTATTGTGGTAAAATTGTGGTAAAATAAATGGATGCACTACAAAGAAAGCATACAGTGGGAACCAAAAACACTGACGCGTTTCGCATTGAGCTTCAATGCTTAGTCATAGATATAGCTATGACTAAGCATTGAAGTGAAATGCGTCAGCTGTTTTTTGTTCCCACTGTATGCTTTCTTTGTAGTGCATCCATTTATTTTACCACAATAAAGGGCTATTTTTGAATTTTACCTATTTTTGAGTGCGGCTGTCCAAAACCTCTTCTTCTGATTGCCTAGTGCATTGCCGGCACCTGCATGGGTTCTAAACGGACATTGATTGCCTGGAGCTCACCTGGAGCGGTTGTCTTTCCCATTTGGGTTTGCTTAATCTTCTTCCCCCTTTATTGATACAAGTTGCTTAATTTGATATCAATCCCTTACTTTCAGATGAACCACGTGCTTGCTCCTGATGATCGGCACCAAGCCACAAAACGTGTGAGCTACCAGATGCCGAGTATCCCAATATTTTAGCCCTTATACTTTATGCCATTCATCTACATCACTATACCATCACTATAGCATGTGACAGGATGAGGCCATGCAGTTGTTATCTTGCATTGTATGTGTACCCCATTATGACCATTGGTGGATTCTGTAATTTTTTTTATGGTATTTATTTATAACCATGATATTCTCAGTTACCACTGTTGTAGAAACTGTGAATAGTATGTGTTTCTATATATATGGAATACATGTATTTATGGATTGTTAAACTTTTGAAATTCCACTATTGTATTCCATTCAACCCTGTGCTTCGTTCAAAGTCCCGCCCCTTTTTTCCCCAAGTTCTGATATTGACAGGGATGGAGACGCACCTTACCAGCTCATGGTCTCATTTAAAGTCCCAATTTTTCCCATTCCCCGTTTTTTTACTATAAAGCAAGACAGTTGACATGTTGGCAGTTTTTACCTTTCACAGACTGTTTAACTATTTACAATGTTTAAATATTGATTGTTTTGTAACTAATAGTAGTTCCTTTTAGATTTCCTTTTATATTCAGGGTGACCATGCTCTTTCAGCAAATTATCTAGGTCAGGGATCCTCAAACTACGGCCCTACAGGTGTTGCAGAACTGCACATCCCATGAGGCATTGTAAAACTCTGACATTTACAGACATGACTAGGCATGATGGGAATTGTAGTTCCTGAACAACTGGAGGGCCATAGTTTGAAGACCCATGATCTAGGTGGGTGAGAAAATAATTTTGGAATTTAGCTAGGAAAACAAAATAATCTAGGAAATTATCTGGATTGACAACCCTGGTCTTGATGTTAAATTCAACTTGTGGGGTTGGAATTCCATTTTAATTATCTACACTCTGATTATAATACCCTTAACAAAAAAAAAACAAAAAAATTGTGAGAATCTTAGGTACACTCAGACACATTTAGACATGTCTCAACTGTTGCCATTACCCATACCAACTTCTATTCTTTCATTTTTTCAACTCTCTTGATAAATTAGTGAAAATGTAGTCTAATATTTAGAAAAGGAAACACAGAAATTAAGGGTAGAATCTAGGTGGAAGCTTTAGGCAATTATCTTGGGACTCCCCCTTTCATCATTTAATCAAAATTAATAAATAAATTGAATTTCTTTAGGTATGTATGGTATTCCACTGTAAATAAAGAGGGTGTGGCTTTGTTTGTAGTGAGTTTAGTGATTGGAGATTGGGGGAATGGGTATAGTTGTTAAGTGGTACTGGGGGATTCCTAGTAGTGGGGCCCTGGTTCTCCCTTCCCACATTATTTAATATTATTCTAACCCTTTTTCCCCTTCCCCTCCCTCCCCCCCCTTTTTTTTGTGGAGGATGGAGAAAATCTTGCAACTGCATGTATATTAAGGGGGTATTCTAAATGATTTGCAGTTTGTTTACTCTAGGAATGTTACATTTATATGTGAATTTGAATGTTATGTCTTGTAATGTATTTCTTTCTAAAAGGAAAATTAATAAAAAGATTTTAAAATGTCTAAACTGATTGGTTGTGCTCCAGTTGAGACAAAGGAGTTTCTAAAGGCAAATAGGCTGTTCACATTCAATGTGGTGAAATAATGCTTTCCTAAGAAAACCTTATCACATGCAAGGAGAATATAAAAAAAATGCATTTTGCATACAAATGATTGGACAATGGAAGTCAGCAGAACTTAACCTGCCTAGCGGTATTCCCGAGTCTGGCTCGGGGTGAAATTTCAGTATCATTAGTGGTAACCCCGACCCCGAGCCAGACTCGGGATTGCATCGCAAGATACAGGTAGAGTTACTTACCTTTTCCCCTGGATCCTGTGATGTCTCCCCGCTGTGTGATCAAGCTGTCTCCTCGCTCGATTTACACAGTGCCCGTGTCCCGCCGAGCTCCTTTCCCTGTGACATTGCGACGCACTGGGGTGGAGATCGGTGCCAAATTCAAAAAAGTTAAAACACAGTATGCATACAGTATACTGTCATTTTACAGTACTGTATAAAATAATTACAGATCCCCCTTGTCCCTAGTGGTCTGTCCAGTGTCCTGCATGCAGTTTTATATTATAAATACTGGCCCAGATTCACAGAGCGATTACGCCTGCGCAACAGGAGATGCGCGTGCGTAAGTCTAAATGTGCGCGTGCGTTTCGTTGCGCGGCATCCCCAGAACGAGATACGCAAAAAATCCTGCGTAATTTCGTTAGACTGGCGCATCTGTCAAATATGCTAATGAGGGACTTACGGGGATCCACAAAACAACGTTGGGGCAGCGCAGGCGACGCAGTGTGCGCAACAGCAAAATGTCCTGTCTAAAATTAGAGCTGATAAAAGCTGGTCTAAAAAAAGAAAAAAAGTCTACTTGTTAGATAAAGCAACACTGTTAGTGAGCAGCTCAGCAGTCACACGTGTTGCTCAACAATCTGTATGCCAACATGCCAGGGGCATCGTCGCGCATAGCTATACTACTGACTTTAGATGAACAAAGAAGGAGGAGGGCACAGAGGATGGCACGGAGGATGGCACAGGAGAGGATATACCGTACCCGCATAGACCTGTTTGGCATGAGTGATTCTGAGGTGTATCGCATCTTCAGATTCACCCCTCATGCCATCCTGGAATTAACCACAACCCTGCAGGATGACATCACCAGCCCAACACACCGCTCACATGCAGTGCAGCCACTGGTCAAGGTCCTGGCAACACTCCATTTCCTTGCCAGTGGCTCTTTTCAGCGTACAAGTGGAGTGGTGGCTGGGATGTTACAGTCCTCCATGAGCAGATGTGTGCACCAGGTTGTCCCTGCAATACTCAGACGCATGGCTAACCAAATCATCAAACCCACCACTGAGGACCTGCGGCTGAAGGCAATGACAGATTTCTACAGAATTGCCAGATTCCCACGCACTGTGGGGGCCATTGATTGCACACATGTGGCACTCCAGCCCCCCCAGGAGACAGAGCACATGTACCGCAATCGGAATCATTGGCATTCCATCAATGTACAGGTGATAGTCGATGCCCAAGGCCTCATATGGCACGTCCGTGCCAAACACCCAGGGTCCAGCCATGACAGCTACATATACAATCAATGCCACATCCGATTGCAATTCGATCAGAACGTGTATGGGGACACCTGGCTGGTTGGTGAGTGACATGGGTGGCAGGCATGACTATCCCCTCCCATGATGCACATCACAAGGGGCACATGCATGACTAACATCCTCCTGTCTTTTCCCTTACAGGTGACTCTGCATATCCACTGGGACCCCATCTCATGACTCCTATCCGGAACCCCCAAACTCCAGGAGAGGAAAGATACAATCAAGCACATGCTCAAACACGAGCAGTGGTGGAGCGCACCTTTGGCATCCTAAAGTCACGTTTCCGATGCCTGGATAAGTCTGGGGGTACCCTCTTGTACTCCCCAAACTTCGTGTGCCAGATCATCGGTGCATGTTGCATGCTGCACAACTTTGCAGAAAGAAAGGGCCTGCAGATTGACCTACGTGATGACCTGACCCCTGAACCAGACAATCCCCCCCTAACCGAGGTTAACCCGTCTTCTGAGGGAAGAGCAGCCAGGAGACAGCTCACATTGGGCATCTTTGCACGTTAAACATACACATTAATCATGGCACAATGAGAATGCATGCATGCACAACACTGTGGTCCCTAGCACACACACCCCACATCCATATCAAATTGGATTGGCACCAGTCCACCATGCAGGACTTGTGAGCAGCAACGCCACGCCAAGGCTCCAATTATGTCACTGTACATTCATACACCATTCACACGGACCTGGGGATCACTTCTCCCTGGTCCTGGGGAACCCTTCTCCACCAAAATAGAGGGTGACACCCCTTTTCCGGCAGGAATGTCACCCCCACATTCACACAGCATTCACAACCCAAAAAAAAAAATGACCTGCAAAATCAAAAAATTTCCAAAAAAAAAAAAAAAAAGAAATTTGGGGGAAAAACAAATTACTGCCCTCTGCGTGAGCCACGCCTGGGGCGCCCCCGGCCACGGCCCCGGCTTCTCAGGGGAGACTCATGGGGAAGCGGTAAAACCGGGGAAGGAGGATCAGCCCCTGATCTCTGCCCACCTGGTGGCCTGCCCTCCAAGGCCACGGCAATTCTGTCCAGGGCAGCACCAACTGTTGCCGTGTTGGCTTGGATAGCCAGGGTAAGGGCCCTCACATCTTGCCCAACGCCTGCTGATGTCGTCTGCAGTTCATTTAGGCAGGTTGTGAAAGCCCGGGAGTGGGAGTCCAGGTTCCCCAGCGTATCCTTGATGGAGGACAGGCTCTCCTCCATCCGCACCAATGTCTGGCTGACCTGTCCCAGATGGCGGGTCTGGAGGAACTGGTCCCTTCTCAGGGTGGCGGGCAGGAGATCGGCCAACCCCCTGGTGGTCTGGGATGACATCCTGCCTCCAGCTGATGCTTGTGGCCGGGGAGAAAGGGAGGTCCTTGTGAGGGGAGCCATGTTGGGGGCTCCCCCTTAGGGAGGCCTGCCTGCTGGCAGCCAGAGGGGAGGAGTCCTCAAAACCCAAACGTCCAGTGCCTGACATGGACTCCTCCTCCTCATGATTCTCCACCTCCTCATGATTGTCCTGCTCCTCATGATTGTCCTGCTCCTGTTGAACCTCCTCCGCGGACTCCGGCCTTGTTGGGGGGGCCTCATTAGGCTGCTGTCCTGGGGTTGGTGCGGTCAGGCCAGATGGCCCTGCACCGTCCTGCACATCTGTGGATGACACAAAACATTCACAGGTTGGAGGATCCACACACTTGCCACATATTCCCTTTCACCCCCTCCCCCACACATGCTACACACCTGATATTAAAAAAGAAAACAACTTACCTGGCACCACGGGCTGGGGACTGGAGTCAAAGCCGGGCAGGCCCTCAACTTCATGCCGATGAAAGGTCAGGGCCACCGCACGCTCCTCCGCTGTCAGGCTAATACGGCATGGTGGGCCCCCTCCTGTGCCCCTGGCATGGGCATGCATTCTGGCCAACTTCTTTTTGACCAGACGCCATTGATTTTTTTGTCAATCCCAGACCTGGTCCGTGTCTCCCCCTGCCCCGCAGAATTCACCTGGTCAGTGATCCTATCCAATATCTCCCTCCTCCTGGCCGGGGTGGTGTTGGCACTCTCTGGGCCGTGGAGGTAATGCCCATACTCGCTAATGGCCCGGGCAAGAATCTGTTTTTCCACAACTGTAAAATTCAGCTTGCGTTTTCTCTCACTCATCCTTCCAAAAAAAAAAAGTCCCAGTCAACAAAATTCACGCACACAAACAAGCACAACCAATCAAAAAAAAAACACACAGAGAGAAAACGACTCAGCAAGAAACAGTCCCCAAAAAACAAAACAAAAATACAGCAGAAAAAGAAACAAAAAGAAATATATCAATCAAACAGTCTCTCAAACACTTATCAAAAACCACTTTCAAAAATCTACTAACAACCACTTGATCACACAGAACACTAATCTGACTACAAAACACACCGCAACGAACAACAAGAACAAAAGCACTTTGTTAAATGGGAAGGGACAAAGGGATGTACTTTTGCAAAGGAAGTGCGTTTGTGTGTGTCTATTTATGCTGGTTGCGTAGTTCACAACGTTGCCCTAGTCCATTTCCAATTTCACTGATTGCGCCGCTCCCGAGTTGTGAGCATGCGCACATCGGAGCTGACATGGTCTCGTTCAAGCGCGCATGCACGAGCCGGCCGGCCCTTCATTTGCATGGGGTCACGGCTCATTTCAATGTAACACGCCCACGTCCTTCCCAATTTGTATTACTCCTCCTTACGCCTCTGGAAAAACGTTACGTATGCGCAATTTCCTGCGCAAAAGCTACGAGAATAGGGAGATTACGCGGCAAAATTGCGCAAGTCTAACGTAAAGGCGGTGCGCTACGCCGGTCCAATAATGCGCAGATGTACGTGAATCTGGGCCACTGTTTTTTCTGCCTGGAAACTGGAGATTGTCCATAGCAACCAAAAAGTGTTCCTTTATGTCAAAAGTGGTTTTAGACCAGCTAGAAAAAACAGCGATAATAATCTAGAATCACTTGCAGAATTGAGCGATAGTGATTGGTGGGGAAGCACTAAAAGTAATGACAGCGACAATTCTGCAACTTAGCAAATTTCAGTGTTTTTGACTTGATTACATTATTGAATAATTTTTATTATACTTATATTATTATTTGTTATAATTATTTATATAAAAGTGAAATGATGAGCGCAGCTAAAACTAAACAATCAATCCAAAATAAACAAGTGAGCATCGCTATGGAAAACAGTGATATTATTACAAAATAATATTACAGCAACAAGTGTCCCAAATAAGTGAAATCCAGTGAGGAGACAAATGTAAATCAATAAGTGACAAGGCTTCTGTCCATATAGACAACGAGATCATCCAGATGAGACTTCACAGATGAACGTGCTCACAGAGCGCTTACCTTCCACCAGGAAGAAAAGGGGCATCAACACATACACCGATGGTCCTGTAGACAGCCGTCTCTGATATGGATCTTTAAGCCAACCTTAGCCACACTCGAGGTACGGTCACCATAAGATAGAAATATGGAGGATGTTCCAAAGAAAAAATGAAGCTCACATGGTGAAGTACGTAAAACTGAGGACAGTTTAATAAGGTAAAACACACTTACAGCAAGAAAAATGAATAAAAACACCAAAACAATGGCACTTCCGGACAGACGGTCAGGGTGTCACGTCACTTCCGGTTAACCGGAAGTGACGTGACAGTACCCTTGTCACTGATTGATTTACATTTGTCTCCTCACTGGATTTCACTTATTTGGGACACTTGTTGCTGCACTCAATTGCACATATTTGGATCATCCCATTTATTTTGTAATAATATCACTGTTTTCCATAGCGATGCTCACTTGTTTATTTTGGATTGATTATTTAGTTTAGTTTTAGCTGCGCTCATCATTTCACTTTTATATCTATTTTTGTTGTTAGCACATACCTGATTTGAGCTGCATGTAATTAGTTTATTTCTTTCTCTTATTGGGTCTATTCACTGTTGGCTAGCGCTTTAGTTTCTCTTTTTTATATAATTATTTATAGTTGTTTATTATATTATAATTTATTATTTTGTGTTTTAAACTTTATCATACCCAGGATGTCTACTAGACTCCTGTTTGGTCAGATTTAGGTAAGATAGTCCTAAGAATTGCAGACCTACAATATAAAACGCAAAATTTCCATGCAAAATAATTGTACCGCTTTCAGCACCTAAAATCTGAAATAATCATACCGCCAGGGAGGTTAACCTCATTTACTATAAACTAGGGCTAATTCCCTTGCAAAGTGCAACTGTCCTTCCAAAGTCAGCAGTTTTAATAAATTAACCCCAAAGTTTGTCTCAGGCACTTTTTTTTTATTCCCCAATTTTCTTGGGGGACATATGCATTCTATGGATTTCGCTCATCCTCCTGGCAGAAAGCTACTGTCCCCTCAGAGCCATATGCTGAGTGCAGAAACATTCTTGGGTAACATCAGTGTGCACGTTTATTGTGGTGGATTACCTAAAATCTCTATTTTATTTTAAGCTTATTCTTTTATTAGAACCACTGAAATGCTTTCTTGTTTTTATATTCTTTTTATATTCTTTTTATACATTTATATATATATATATATATATATATATATAGTATATATATATATATGCATGTATGAAATCACAATAAGGGCCTATTTTCCTTGATAAGATTTGTCAGATATGAAATTAAAGGATCACTAAAGGAATTTTTTTTAGCTAAATAGCTTCCTTTACATTACTGCAGTACTGGTTTCATGTCCTTATTGTTAATTTTTGCTTTGAAGTTGCTGTAATCCTGCTCTGTTCTCCACACTTCCTGCTTGTCTGTTTCCTTATAACCACAGTGCTGGGAGCTTTCTCACGATGGTTTAAGCTGTCATTACTGTGTGTCTAAAACTTCCCAGAACCAATCAGATTCATTTTTAAAACAAAACACTGCCCTGGATTTGTTTGTTTTTGTTCTGTGTGTCTATTTCTACTTTGCAGAAACATGAAGCCAGTTCAAAAGTGAAACTAACCTGCAGGCACATTATATGATTGATTTTTATCTATTTTTAATCATTTTGAAAAGGAATTAGTTAACTTTTATGTCTCTATACCCTGTAAACAGTCATTTCAGCAAAAGCATTTTTTTCCTTTAGTGACCCTTTGAGTTTTAGAGGTTACCATTTAAATTGCAGTACGAAAGGACTATTATCAAGAACAGATGTGTCCAAAAAGCTCCTTATCTTTCAACCCCTTCCCCCATTCCATTCCTGGACGCTTCACTCTAAAGAAACAATTATGGACTTTCAAGAGGAAGTTCCCATCCCCCAGTGCATTCCTAAATGAACTTTGGCGTTTGTGACTTTGAAAGGAAATTCTCGCCTTCGGATGATTGAAGGAACTTTGAATCTTGTAACAAGAACTGTTTTGTACTAGGAAACTATCCCTGTATGAACTGGCCAATGAGGGTTCCCATGCTGAGTACAAGGGGGCAGGTGAAATGGGTGTGAATTGTATGGGTTGACCAATGAGAATGCATTTTGTGATGTTGCAAACAGCCATTGGAAATTATAGTGCCATTTGCACTACTAAAAATTATATGAAAAACACCAGCGAAAAATGTAACAATACATTTAAGTGTTTGTTCACCAATGCCAGAAGCCTTCCAAGCAAAACAGGTGAGTTGGAAGCTCTGGTGCATGAGGAGAGCTATGATGTAATCGGTATTGCTGAAACTTGGCTTCAATTCTCACATGACTGGACTATTAATATTCCTGGCTATGCTCTCTTTCGGAAAGACAGGGTAAAAAGGAAAGGTGGAGGCGTCTGTCTCTATGTGAGAAGTGACCTCAAAGCAAGCGTGAAAGAGGACCTGGTTGATGGAGAGTGTGATGAAGTTGAAGCATTATGGGTGGAACTGCATACAGATGTGCGTAGATCAAAGTTAATCATTGGAGTTTGTTATAGACCACCCAATGTTAATGAGGAGGTGGAGACTCGGCTCCTTGCACAGATGGAAAGGGCTGCAAGGGCTGGGACGGTGATAATAATGGGGGATTTTAACTACCCAGAAATTGACTGGAATAATGGAATTTCTGGGACAGTTAAATTTAAAAACCTATTGCAGGACAATTTTATGGTCCAGTTTATTGAGTCCCCAACTAGGAATGATGCTCTATTGGACTTGGTAATCTCAAACCATGCAGAGCTTATTACTAATGTTCAGATAAAGGAACACTTGGGTAGCAGTGATCATAACATGATTTCATTTAATATTAACTATAAGCAAGAAATACATAGAGGAAAGATAAAAACACTTAATTTCAAGAGAGCAAATTTTTAAAGCATGAGGACTGCTCTCCAGGGCTTGGACTGGGAGGGAATATTGGCACAGATGAACACAGAACAGAAATGGGAATTCTTCAAAAAGACTCTTTGGAACCTCACTGCAAAGTATATTCCCATGGGCAATAAGTTTAAAAGGCTAAAGATAAAACCTATGTGGCTCACGGTCAAAGTTAAAAAAAGCTATAAACAATAAGAAAATAGCCTTTAAAAAATATAAAAATGAAGAAACACTGGTTTCGTTTAAATGTTACAAAGAATATAATAGCATATGTAAAAACATGGGTCTTCAAACTATGGCCCTCCAGGTGTTCAGGAACTACAATTCCCATCATGCCTAGTCATGTCTGTGAATGTCAGAGTTTTACAATGCCTCATGGGATGTGTAGTTCCACCACAGCTGGAGGGCCGTAGTTTGAGGATCCCTGTGTAAAAAGGAAATCAAGGATGCAAAAATTCAAAATGAACGACAGATTGCAAAAGATAGTAGGACAAACCCCAAAAAACCCTGGACAGAGGCGTGGCAGTGGATGTGGTATACTTGGATTTTGCAAAAGCGTTCGATACAGTTCCCCACACACGGCTCATGTGTAAGGTAAGGTCTACAGGATTGGATATATCGGTTTGTAAATGGATAGAAAACTGGCTAAAAGACAGGATTCAGAGAGTTGTGGTTAATGATTCTTACTCTGAATGGTCCAAGGTTATCAGCGGTGTACCCCAAGGTTCAGTGTTGGGTCCCTTACTTTTCAATATATTTATAAATGATATTGGGTCTGAGATGAAAAGTAAAATTTCTGTCTTTGCAGGTGACACCAAGCTATGCAGTGGAATAACGTCCTTGCAGGATGTCTCCAATTTACAAGCTGACCTCAATGCTCTGTCTAATTGGGCGACTATGTGGCAGATGAGGTTTAATGTTGATAAATGTAAAGTTATGCACTTGGGGGCTAAGAATATTCATGCATCATACATGCTAGGGGGAGTTTAACTGGGGGATCTGTAGTGGAGAAGGATCTGGGGGTTTTAGTTGATCATAAGCTCAATAATAGCATGCAATGCCAAGCTGCGGTTTCCAAAGCGAGCAAAGTCCTTTCTTGTATTAAGAGAGGTATGGACTCCAGAGATAGAGATATAATTTTGCCCCTGTACAAATCATTAGTAAGACCTCATCTGGAATATGCAGTCCAGTTTTGGGCACCAGTTCTCAAAAAGGATACCAGAGAACTGGAGAAAGTGCAGAGAAGGGCAACTAAACTGATAAGAGGCATGGAGGAGCTCAGCTATGAGGAAAGATTAGAAAAACTGAATTTATTCACTCTTGAGAAGAGGAGAATAAGGGGGGATATGATCAACATGTACAAATATATAAGAGGTCCATATAGTGAACTTGGTGTTGAGTTATTCACTTTAAGGTCAACGCTGAGGACAAGGGGGCACTCTTTACGTCTGGAGGAAAAGAGATTTCACCTCCAAATACAGAAAGGTTTCTTCACAGTAAGAGCTGTGAAAATGTGGAACAGACTCCCTCCAGAGGTGGTTCTGGCCAGCTCAGTAGATTGCTTTAAGAAGGGCCTGGATTCTTTCTTAAATGCACACAATATAACTGAGTACTAATTTTTGTAGGTAAAGTTGATCCGGGGTAAATCCGATTGCCTCTCGGGGGATCAGGAAGGAATTTTTTCCCCTCCGGTAGCAAATTGGATCATGCTCTGCTGGTTTTTTTTGCCTTCCTCTGGATGAACTGTGGGTATGGATTTGGGTGTATGGGATGTACTGTGTTTTATTTTTTTTTATTTTTTTATTTTTTATAGTTGAACTGGATGGACTTGTGTCTTTTTTCAACCTGACTAACTATGTAACTATGTAACTATGTATGGTTAATAAAACAGAAGCCTGTGGGCTAGAGCTCTCTCTTGGGCTGAGAATCAGAAAGGTGAGATGTGAGATTTTGTGTCTGGGTTGCATATTTCATCTTATCATTAATTTGGGTCAGACGGCATTAATTGGGATTCACCCTGAGAAATTGTGTCAGGAAATCAAAGAGTCTCTATCATTATGTGCACATATTTGTTTAAACTCAACAATTTGGCTGCATTGTTTCTGTGACCAGTTTTTGAATTCCCAATCATCTTTGCTTTTCCTTATACAAAAGTTTCCATCACATTTTATTTGAAGAAGTTTCTAACTTTTATTATCTTATACAGTACTATAGCCTTGCTCATTTCACTTGGGAGATATGTTTTTGTTTTTTTTAATAAAGAAATATCGCTTTCTATGTATGGGGACTCCTCTTTCCCACATTGAAGAACAAGACAGTTTCCAAGAAAAATGGAGCCTGAGGTTTAATTCAGTGGAACATAAGATGTGTTTGACTCCTGTGCTCTGTGCTGTGTGGGTGGATGAAAGCTTTCACAGTAGCCCAAAAACATTCTAATTGGAAAGGAGACAGTCTTGTAGATATAGATGGAAAAGATCGATCTCGGATTTGAATAATTGTGTAACAAGAGCAGGATTATTCAGCATCTTTAAAGGTCCAATGTTCTCAAAACTATCTTTTGATTTCATGATCTATGCCAACTGCAAAGGTCTTAAACACATAAAAATAGCCCTTTCCGTATTCATTTTCCTTTCAGAAAAGTGAATTCACTAAGATCAGGGTTAAACTAAATCAGTCTCCAAGGATGTCAGGAAAAGATGTTTATTTGCAAAGCATTCAGCTGGATGTGCAAGTTGAGCTGATCTGGATTTCATGCTTTATCGATTCACTGTATTAATTGCATGTGAAATAAAACCAAATCCTCCTAGACCAATTACCAAGATTTATAGACTAAACTTGGAGGTATAGCAAGACAATCTTTTCTTGTCATTTTGAACTGTGCCTTAGTACAGCATTTTGATATATGTTTCCTAAAGCCCCTCAAACACAACCGAATATTATTAGAATGTTATAACAAAGCTATGAAATGCCAGCCTAAAATATTATTTTGTAAGATTGATTTTTATAGAGAAGACGCAGCTACAATGAATTTATGGATACTGAACACAACAGGATATAGACATCAATTGTGAGGTCTAATGTTCTTAATGTGAAACTCCATTTGTTCTCAGAAAAATACACAAGCAGTTGGCTATGTACATTGAAAGTATTTTTTTTTTTTTTCTATCAGATTTGATGCAGAATCTTACCTGCTTCTATTGTGTGGACATTTAGACGGATCACTACAGGGAGTTTGCTACAATTCTTCAATCCAAGTGCTGAAAAAGTTTCTATCTTTACTATATTCACATTATCAATTCCATTATTGTAATAGGAACCAGTGATATAAATGATAATACATTACTATTATGTATTATATATGGAAAAATAATGTGCTTAATGTATAAGTGAATAGATTAAAATTAAATGATCAAATTGACAGCAGCACTCACAACATTGTACACAGCAACATCCAAAAACATAATAAAAAAACATATTGCTCTGTCTTAAAGGGGTAGTAAAGGAAACATTTTTTTTTTCATAATAAGCATCCTTTACCTGCAGAAATTCCTCTTTTCACTTCCTCATCGTTCGTTTTTGCTCAGACGTTGCTCTATTTCTTCTCTGTTCTGTTCACTTCCTGCTTGTCTGATTGTTACTCACCACCATGAAGGGAGGCTTTACTGCGGTGGTCAGTGACGTGCTCGCTCCCTCCTGAGAACTACATCTGTGCGGCAGGATGCTCTCTACATGTTAGAGACTTCAAGGAGGTCTGAATTACTGGGCGTGCCACAATTCATACTGGGAAATGTAGTTCTTACATGAATAAGCATCGCAAACCAGGAAGTGAATGAGAGAACAGAAACTAGAACGCCAGAGGTGATATAGATGAATGAATTTAATAGGTATTTACTCATTTTTTTAACAGAATCATTACACTATTCAAAATCGGCGCGGGAAAGCGGGTATCCTGATTTTCAGGGCAAAAAAGTGCGCGGTATACGCCGATAAATACGGTAGTTAAATGTCTCAGTAGTAAAGAGATTTAATCATCGGTGTTGCCCTAGCCTAACAGATACAAAATATGCAAAAAAGATTTGGAGACATTTGTCAAGCAAGTAGCAAAAGTACACCTCAGTTTTTTTTGTATAATCTGTTTTTATTAAGAAAAGAAAAAGGAACATGCATACACAAACAGAAGTGATGTGCATATTGAACATGGTCTGCAAACAACATACAAAAGTACACCTCAGTTAACACATAAGGGTATTTAATTTATTTCCTCAAAGTTGGTAAATGCAAGTGTTTTTAGTTTGTATTGTGCTTGTAATGCCCCATACACACAATCTGAATTTCCGATGGCTTAAAATCCGATGGAATTTTTTGTCGGAATTCCATTCAAGCTGTCTTGCATACACACTGTCAGACCAAATTCCGACCAGCCAAAACGCGGTGATGTAAAACACTACGACGAGCCGAGAAAAATGAAGTGCAATGCTTCCGAGCATGTGTCGACTTGATTCTGAGCATGTGTGGGTTTGTTCTCCGTCGGAGTTGAACACAGACGATAGGAATTTCCTTTCGTTTTTTTCCATTGGAAAAACATAAAAACATGTTATATTTCTAAACGTGTCCATCTGACTTTTTTCATCCGATCGTGTGTACGTGGCATAAGCCTGTATATGCATTTGTGCTGAAGTATAAAACCTATGGTGCTTGCCTGTGTATCACCTGAGGCCAGTTACTTCACTGGGTATATGTGAGGGTTTACATCCACTTTAAGGTTCTGTTCAAACACAAATTTAGACCAAACCTTGGCTGTTAAGGTGTTCAGACAAACGCCTAACAATTACTCGTTTGCCAAAAGCTGAAGGTTATTTATAATTGCGGTATTGCTATCGATATCTTACATGACAGCTTGCCACTGTCAATGGCTGTTAAGAATGTTAACCAGTAACATAAAAGTATAGCTTTCTTCTATAAAGATTTTTCTCAGTAGAAAACTTCTAATATGTATAAATGGGAAAAAGATTTAGGACAATCCTTTTCGGATGAATGTTGGTACAATGCTATAAGAAAAAAAAAAATACTGCAACATCCTGCTTACAGCATTGGGACAACTCCCAGAAAATATTGACTAGATGGTACCCAACTCCTTACAAATTGGCTAAAATATATCCATCTACATCATCACTATGCTGGCGTCATGCGGATCAAGTTGGTTCCTTATTCCACATTTTATGGAGTTGTAAAGTCTATAGTGGCTAGACTTACCATGACGAAAATGTGGAAATTAATTGAGGCCCCTAACCTGTGTGATGTCATTCTTAGAATCAACACCCTGACATACTAAGAATTACTGTTAGCACTTAAAAATGATAACGTAATTCACTTTAAGAAGCACTGGCATGTATGGATCATGCATCCTAACGCATCTACAGCACTAAAAGACTTGTACGCTCATTGTTAACTACCACTAGGTAGTAAGTTGGTATCACTTATTCCTTGCAGAGACTTATGCTGATTTCATTTCTTGATTGGTTTGGTTTGACTCGCTAGAATACATTGATTTACCGTATATACTTGAGTATAAGCTGACCCGAATATCAGCCGAGGCACCTAATTATACCACAAAAAACTGGGAAAATGTATTGACTTGAGTATAAGCCTAGGGTGTCAATCTGCATGCCTCACTGTGCCTCACCTTGCCTCACTGTGTCCATGTCCATGCCTCACTGTGCCCATGCCTCACTGTGCCCATGCCTCACTGTGCCTGTGACTAGGCTTACGTTTAACATGGGAGTATATGGAGTATATGGTCCCTGGCTGTAGGCCCCCCAGACAGCAAACTTTGCACACTTGTAAAGGAGAACTAGGGCTACATGGCCGGCCAGTACTGAGTCCCCAAAGTACTGGAGATCAGGCGCAAAAAAGGTAACTCGTGTATAAGCTAAGGGGGGCATTTTCAGCAAAAAAAATGTGCTGGAAAAATGTGGCTTATACTCGAGTAAATACGGTACTTGGCGACATCCTGTTCTCTCTTTTTGTTTATTCATGTTAGAATAGACCTGTTCACAGTTTGCTCCCCTAGGGGTGAACAGGTTTTTTTTTTTTTTTAGTTTTTTTTTTTTATTCACATCAGACTTTACCATATCCAGAGAGTCACTCGTGTTTTCACAAGTAGAGAGGGACCATTGTCTCCACTTCAGTGTGGGGTGAACAGGTTTATTCTTGGAGGTTTACTAGCTAGAAACTGAATTAAAAGATATGAATTTGAAGGATAATTTACGATTATTATCCACTTGCCCACCGGGCTAATTTTTTCACTTCTCTCCTTTATGTAAAAATCTCAATTTTTTGGCTAGAAAATTAAGCAGAACCCCCAAACATTATATATTTTTTTTAGCAGACACCCTAGGGAATAAAATGGAGATCATTGCAACTTTTTTCTCGCACGGTATTTGTGCAATCATTTTTCAAACGTTTCATGAATTAAAAAATAACAAAACAGTAAAGTTAGCCCAATTTTTTTTTTTTTGTATAATGTGAAAGATGAAGTTACGCCGAGTAAATAGATACCTAACATGTCACACTTTAAAATTGCGCACATTCATGGAATGGCGCCAAACTTTGGTACTTAAAAATCTCCATAGGTGACGCTTTAACATATTTTACAGTTTACTATTTTCGAGTTTTAGAGGAGGTCTAGTGCTAGAATTGTTGCACATGCTTTAACGCACGCAACGATACCTCACATGTGGGGTTTGAACGGCGTTTACATATGTGGGCGGGACCTGCATGCGTGTTCGCTTCTGTGCAAAGATAACGGGACAGGGGCGTTTTGAAAAAAAAATGTTACATTTTATTTTTATTTTACTTTTTTTTTTTACACTTTTTTTACTTTTTTTTTGATCACTTTTATTCCTATTACAAGGAATGTAAACATCCCTTGTAATAGGAATCAGTGTGACAGGTCCTCTTTATGGAGAGAGGTGGGGTCAATAAGACCCCACCTCTCTCCTCCAAGCTTTCAAGTATGAAATCGGTGAAAAAACATTCACCGATCTCACACTGACAGCCGCGATTGCGGCTTTGTTTACTTCCGGGGACCGGGCGTGACATCATAACGCCGCGCCCGGTCCTCCGACGGTAATAGAGATGACTGTGACCGTCTGGTCACCAGTCATCTCTATGGTTTAGCGGCGAACGCCGGCCGATTCGCTCTCCGGGCCCCCGATGGCACGGGAGAGCCCGGGGGAAGCACCGGATGGCGGGGGGAGGGGGGGACGTCCCCTCCCGCTGCCTATAAGAACGATCAAGTGGTTCCGCCGCTTTGATCGTTCTTATGGTACAGTAAATCGGCGGCTGAAGAGATTGATATCTGAATGATGCCTGTGGCTGCAAGCATCATTCAGATATCGCCGCACAAAGTCGAGGACGTCCCAGGGACGTCCTCCGTTGGCAAGTGGTTAAACTGACTTAATGTATTTATTAAAAACGCATTCCCTATACTATGTAACTGTAATGGTGTGAATCCTGTTATACTTAATGTCTTTACTTGTTATTTTATGTTCTGATAACTAAATAAAAAATTGAATGTTAAAAAAAAGAATGTGAACCAGTGATATCACTGGCCCCATTCACTTAGTCAGGAATCCCCTGCCATGCCCATATTTGGTCAGTGATGTCCCCACATCCCCGTCCCTTGTATGTAAACCTAATGATAGCTCTAGAGAGCTGTCATTAGCGTGTCAGTGCAGCACATGTGCATTAGCATATCAACAGTTTTTTCTTTTCTTTTGGCAATTGGTAGGTGACAATCAAAGGCAACATTCATTGAGTTTGATGCTGGATTTACAATGCTGTTTTTTTTCCGTCGCTATGGAGTCTGCTGGCTCCCACCGGCTCAGCGGGAGATCTATCTGCTGATCTCCGCTGAGCCGGCGGATGACTAGTCCCTATCTGTTTACTGAGCGGGGAGGGGCTTGTGCAGCGCCACTGTCTCCTATGGGAATATCTGATGAAAACAGACAGCATGTCCGTTTTCATCAGTTCTCACCCGGATGGGGACATATCGCCATCTGTCCGCTTTTAGCGGATCGGGTCGGATGTCAGCAGACATGTCTCCTCTGACATCCGACGCTCCATAAGACTGCATGGTGCGGCCATTCAGGTCCGCCTGTCAGTTCCGATCGTGTGAAAGGGGCCTTAATCATTCATGTAGGTTGGCCAGATATCTGGCGTCCTCCTTATCTTAAAAGGGGCTTCCAGATTTTGATAAGCTCCCCTCCCACACCCTCACACCTTTTGGGATAGGGTTGTTGAGGTAAAGGTCCTTGTCTTCATCAACAGGGGCCCTCCCCATAGTGAAGGCACGTGGTCTCGTAACGGCTTAGGAAGTGGGTGGGGGAGAAGCAGCATGGCTGGCCTGCCTGGCTGCAAGATGAGATTAAAGGTCTGGGGGGGAGGAGGGCTTTTTTATATTGCTCAGGATTCCCACTTAAAATTCATACCAGATACGAAGGGTCTGATATGGAGTTTGGTGAGAACTGCATGTCCTTTTTTTAACCATTCATTTTGTGGGGGCCTCCTAAAATCTATACCAGATCCAAAGGGTTCTCACACTGCAGATTTAAATTTTCTGGGGCTGTAGGCACTGTAAGTACTATGTTTTCGGGATAAATTCAGGACATTTTTAATTTATAAATTTTCCCACATTTAACATATTTTTACTTTTCGAGCTTAGTTCCGCTTTAGCCTGGTTGTCCAGCCAATTAGCCAGTAATAATTTATGTTATTGTTTAAATAGCTTAACTTTAAATGGAAAAACACTTGTCAGGCACGTAACTCCATTCATTATATTGAAATATTAAATAATGGTTTCGTTTGACCTTTTCACTTCTCATATTATCATTATCATTATTTTTAGCTAATTTAATCGTCTTTAAAGTACTCAGAAACCAAACCTCCAAAGTGCTGAAATGCTCAGGATATGTGGTAAATTAGTGAAAAGTTAATTAAGTTGGGTCTTACATAGTAAAGACATCTTTGTCACGTTTTATTTTTTTCAGTCCTTTTAAACTCATTAACTGCTGCCTTCTCAGTTTCTAATTATACAATTGTAATTGTTAATATATGTCATCAATAGAACATACTGAACTTTTTCAAAAGAAAACAGCTATAGCCATCTATTATATGCATTTACTTTAGTTTTTCTTTAGCACCTGATTAGAGTCATAGGCTCTAATAGGCTTCAAAATAGGATGGATGCGTCCAGAGCCCACCCAGGTGTGTTGCAACAACAAATTAATTTTTGCTGCTGCAACACTGATCCTCCTCCTGGCCTGCCTGGAAACGGGACTCATACCTGTCACCCGATTGGCTGAAAAGACAGGCGATCTTATTGAACTCCTAAGATGGAGGAGGGGGGAGATGCACAGCAGAAGCAAGTAGAAGAAGAGCTGCGTGGTCCCCGCCGCCACTCCGTGGAAGCCCGTCCCGTTGCCGCTCCATGGATGCCCGATCCCCGCCACCGCTCCATGGAAGCCCGGTCCCCGTTGCCGCTCCATGGAAGCCCGGTCCCTGTCGCCCCTCCATGGATGCCCGTCCCCACCACCGCTCCATGGATGCCCGGTCCCCGTCGTCGATCCATGGATGCCCGGTCCCTGATGCCGCTTCATGAATGCCTCTCTGCCACCTAGATGGGGTAAGTGCTGGTGGATCGACTGGTGGAAAGTGGGGGGTTTGAGGCACCGTGGGGGAGTTTGATTGTTTGCCGCCCCCCAAACAAAAAAAAACACCAGCCGTCAATGGTATGCAGTCTAACTTGGCTGAACTGCATAGTTGTTTTAGAACAGTGGCTTAATGTATTAAATCTAGAGAAAGACAGGCATTTGGCATTTTCAGAAGGAGATCACCCTCTCTCTCAGTACATAATATATTGGAGAGCAACTAGAAAATATAACCTGACAGGTTAGGGGGAAGTGGGACAAAAGTTATCATAAACTTTCCACTGAACCAGTGTGAAGCACAGTAGATCGACGTGGAAATAAACTGGAAATAAACTGTATATGAGCATCACAAACTGAAAATGCTATTTAAAGTGATATTAAAAAACAAAAACAACATGTCTTGCTTACCTGATCCTCCTCTTCTCAGGTCCCCGACTCCTTCCCTTGACCGGTGCCCCCAATAGCAAGCCGCTTGCTTTGGGGACACTGGTGCGCATACCTTCAATTTTTAGAGATTGTAACAAGGAACACCTATTGGAAAATCATTTTTTTTACTATTTACTACTATTTTTTTTTATACTGGCTTTTGAAATTTCCAAATGCAGCAATTTAGAAATTGGATGAAAGGTTTACCACTGGGAAATGCTTTTTGAAAGATATAAAGTGCATTTTATATACAGTTTTACAGATCAGGCCTAAATGAGGGAAAAATGAGGAGGAAAGAGGGACTTTGTTCCAAATTAGAGACAGTCCCTCAAAATCGGGGACAGTTAGGGACTATACTGGTGCATGCTCGCTCCCGAGCCCCGCTCTATGCATCCATAATGCCGTACACACGATCACTTTTTGTCTTAAAAAAAAATGTAATTTTTCTTCATGAAAAAAAAAGAAATGTTTCCAACTTCATCATTAAAAATAATGTTGCCCACACACCATCGTTTTTGGAAAATGATGAACAAAACAACGGCACTCTAAAGGGGAAGTTCTATTTGCCTTATGGCTGCTTTTAGCTGGTTACTTGTTAGTAAAAGACGATTTGCGCTTTTTTGTCTGTTACAGCGTGATGAATGTGCTTACTCCATTATGAATGGTAGTTTTACCTCCCATCTCCTAACTTACTTCTGGGCATGTTCGGGTTTAAAATGTTGTTTTTGCCCACACACAATCATTTTTTATGACAAAAAAAATGACATTTTAAAAAATGACATAAAAAATTGAAGCATGTTTGAAATTTTTTTTTGTCATTTTTCACAAGACAAAAAATGATGTACAGCCCACACACAATCATTTTAAATTACATTTTTAAAAATTTCATTTTTTTTTCATCACAAAAAGTGATTGTGTGTATGCGGCATTAGACACATAAAGCCACGGCTCAGCTCGGCCCCACCCCTGTTCTCTCCTCATTAAATTCTTTGATTAATTAATCTAGTTATTACGTTTTTTTAATTTCGGTTGATTCGTTCAATTCCTCTTCGGGATTCGTATTTGGAATTCGTATTCTGAATTTTTTGAATTTTCTTCGCATTTACCGTTTTTTTCAATTTGAAACGTTCAAATCAACACATTTTTTATTAGTCGAATCAAAAACTTTAGATTTTTTTTTATTATTCAAATGTGGCAAAGTGAACAAACATTAAAAAAAAATCTTCATCAAATGATTACAATGACTCTTTAAATCACCTTTGGCCTAACTAAAAGAGCATTATTTCAAAATGCTACACTAATAACACACACAGGGGGTTATTTACTAAAGGCAAATCCACTTTGCACTACAAGTACGCTGCAATTACACTTGGTAGTGCACTTGGAAGTGCAGTCGCTGTAGATCCGAGGAAGACAAAAAATAAAAAACAGCATTTTTGCTTGTATATGATTGGAAGATAAAATCAGCAGAGCTTCCTCCCATTTCAGTTTTTCCCCTCAGATCTACAGTGACTGCACTTCCAAGGCACTTGCAGTGCACTTGTAGTGCTAAGTGTATTGGCTTTAATTAATCAACCCCAGAATCTTTGGGCCAGATTCACAAAGCACTTAAGCCGGCGTTTCACGAGATGCGCTGCGTAATGCTAAATATGCGCCTGCCTATCAATGCGCCGTATCCCCAAAACGATATACGCCTGAAATCCAGAATTTTTCGACCAACGTAATTTAGATAGACCGGCGCATCGTGCACACAAAAGACACACCATTGATTTGCTATGCAAATATGCAAATGAGGGAGATACGCCGATCCACAAAAGTACGTTTGTGCGGTGCAGGCGCTCATAGCTATACTACTGACTTTAGAAGAGCGCAGAAGGAGGAGGGCACGGAGGAGGGCACAGAGGAGGGCACGGGAGAGGATATACCGCACACGCATAGACATCTTTGGCATGAGTGATTCTGAGGTGTATCGCATCTTCAGATTCACCCCTCATGCCATCATGGAATTAACCACAACCCTGCAGGAGGACATCACCAGCCCAACACAACGCTCACATGCAGTGCAGCCACTGGTCAAGGTCCTGGCAACACTCCATTTCCTTGCCAGTGGCTCTTTTCACCCTAATGGGTAAGTATATATTTTTT
Source organism: Rana kukunoris (assembly GCA_029574335.1). NCBI lineage: Eukaryota > Metazoa > Chordata > Amphibia > Anura > Ranidae > Rana > Rana kukunoris. The sequence continues at coordinate 47,076,885 of CM056051.1, read as the reverse complement.
AGTATATATTTTATATTAGTTAATATAATAAATATATAATTTTTTTTTTATATCTAATATATATTTAATATTTTAAATATTATTATAATTATATTATTTATTATTATTATATACATATATATATATATATATATATATATATATATGTGTGTGTGTATATAAATTGGGTGATGGCCCTCAAAATAATGGCCTTCTCCCGCTGGGAGTAGTTTAACTTCCAGTTCCTCTCTGACATCTCTCAAAAAAACATAATCCAAAAAACACAACGACATGACACAAACCTACAAACAGCAACAGACAACGGAACAAAGTTAATCGGAGCATTGGGTAAAATTTGGTTATATTGTAATTTGGGTATTCGGAAATATCCGAATCTCTGAATAACAAAAATAATTACGAATATCAATTCGGAAATGAAACGAACTGCACATGTCTACTGGTCACGGAGCTCTGACAACTGAGTGATCAGTGATGTTTGATCGCTCGGTTCTCAGTGCAGAGGCTCCAGGGGGACAGGTGCAGCATCGGACCGGTGCTGCATCCACTCAGGTAAGTATGATTCAGGAAAAAAATAAAAATTCCTTTACTTCTTTTTTAAATGAGTACAACCAGTAGAACTAGTAGAACGGCAATCGCTTGAATATTGGGAATCGAATACGTAACTTGTGAATACAAAACCTGAGTGTATCTGGCTCTGATACAAGCCAGTGCCTCACCAGCCACTGACCTCACCACTCGTCCCTGGGGTGGAATCGAGCCACAGATGTGTGATTATTGCTTCCAAGCTATGTAGACATTCTAAAATGCCTATGGATATCCTAGCACTTTCATATGTGTTTATAACAGCAGCTGAGTGTTCATTGTTGAGTGTTCATGTAGCAAAGCTTTTTTTTTTTCTCCTGTATTGCCTGAAGCTTTATAGATACATAAAACAACAGTTTTCTAACAGGGTTTTTTACCCACATTAATCTACAGATTGACCTAACATGAGCCTCAGTGTGTAACTAGTATCATGAGAAAGATGATTAGCTATTTATCACTTCTATTGATCTAATCTTCTCAGCCATGTAGTGGTATAAAAACATAAAACATAATATGTTAATCAAGGTTTCTAGAGATGGGAGCTTCAGTAAATTCATTCTAATAATTGATTTTTATATTGTGTTAATCTGAGAATAAGCTATTTATTTTAAATGATCATGCTATACAGAAATGTTATGAAATGACTGATCAGATTTTTTATTTTTATGGGCAGTGCATGAATACAGTTTATAAGTAGAGAGGGTTAGTACTGCCCTGCGGGATTTCTGTGGGACTGATTTGATCATCCCTTAGTATTGACAAAAAAATACTTAGCATGGTATACGTTCTCTTCCCCAACATAGGGGCAGACTACTGGCCGGGCCTTGATAAATAGAGATGTGTGGATAAGTGGATAAATCTGAAAATGTTCATTTATCTACATAAATATGGCAATAATCTTCAAATTACAGGTAAGGTTGCCAACTCCTTCCTTTAACTACTTCAATACCGGGCGTTCCAAATTGACTGTATGCCAAATCCATGCCACATGGCCAACATTTTTAAAAGGTTAAAAGGAAAACATATATGGTCTATGTCCAAAGTAAAAAGAAAAAAGTAATAAAAAATAAGAAAAGGGTATTTAAAAAATATAAAAATTAAAGAACATTATCGACATGTGAAAATTACAAGAATATAACAAATACAGTATGTAAAAAGGGAAATCAAGGCAGCAAAAATTTGTGACTGATGACTGAGGACAAAGAGAAGTCAAATTTATTAAATACCTTCTTCAGCTCTGTGAATGCAAAGATAAATTGGGCTGCTCAAATCCAAAATGGGGATAGGATTGGCACAACCCCAAAAGAACCTTTATGGCTAAAAACATATATGGTCCAGAAACATTAAGGCCAGGATCACACTACTGCGTTGCGTTTTGGAGCTCCGTTTGTCTTTGTAAATTTCTCTATAAGGTGTTCTGTGGATCAACTGCGTTTTAGCTGTGGATCAGGTGCGAATTAGAAGAAATTCACTTCAGAGCTGCGTTTTTGGTGAGGGCCAATCATTGTTAGCTGTGTGATGATGTAGCTAATAAAAGGGAGTGATCTTTCTTGGACTCCAGCATTCAGTATTGTGTGGATTTGGAATTGGATTTGTGAAGAAATGTGTGCTGCCCTGCCCATGTTCATGCCTACAGTTGTTGCTGCAACAGCAGCAATCTTGCTGGAAGTTGAGAGGAGGAGAAGGAGGAGGAGAAGAAGATACTGGGTTCATCCCATCATTGCAAATAGGGATGAAAGAGGGCAGTTTGTAATATTCTATGAAGATCTCCGTGGGCATGAAGAAAAGTTTTTTGATTATACACGCATGTCAATAACTAGGTTTATTATTTTTTCCTTGCTAAACCTTTTCTTCCTCCATTGTTCCATAGTAGATTTTTTTTTCTAGTTTTGATGAATTGTTAGGACTAACGTACCCTAGGTTGGAGCGACAGAACACATGCTACAGAGCAAGCATCCAGCCTGCAAAAAGATTACTAATCACATTAAGGTACTTTTCCCCACCTATGTACATTGTCATTTTTATTTCTGAGCATGTAATATTTTGTGTATTCAACTATCCAACATCTGTAATTAGAAATGAATAACCAGACAGAAGATGAGCAAAAATATATTCTTTTTTTTCCAAAAAAATTGCAGAAATAGCCAACATATATTTTTTGTAAATAATATAAAAAATACAACTTTGCATTTAAGTATACCTCAGGAATAAACTTTTCTCCTAAAAATGCACACATGCAGAACTTAAACTTTATAGATTGTGATATTTTTTTTTTAGATAATGCTGCCTCAGTGGAGTAATGACTTCCTGAAGTATTTTTTAGCAATGGCAGTGCTGGAAGCATGGCTAGACTTGCCATGTTGCTGTGGGCCATGTTGCTGTGGCCGTGGGCCATGTTGCTGTGGGCCATGTTACTGTGGCCAATGTTGCTGTGGGCCATGTTGCTGTGGGCCATGTTGCTGTGGGCCATGTTGCTGTGGGTCATGTTGCTGTGAGTCATGTTGCTGTAGGCCATGTTGCTGTGGGTCATGTTGCTGTGGCCAATGTTGCTGTGGGTCATTTTGTTGTGGCCAATGTTGCTGTGGCTCATACATCCCCTGAATTTGAGTGTGTGGCCTAATTGAAGGCATTGGGGATGGGATGGGATAATGAACTCGCTAAGGTTTGTGTCCCGGCTCTGGTTACTGGCCTGACATTGGTAAGTGTATGTGAGTTGTTGCTTGTGGCACATATGGCCTTTCCGATCTTGGTTCCTCACTTGGCACTGTAAATGACTGTAGAACTTGTTCTACAGTGGTTCGCATTTCTAAATATCGCTCAGGTAGTACTTTTTTAATCAAAGGAACAAAATTGAGCGCCAGTATTGTAGCCGGACATAAGAAAGCATCCACCTTTTCAGACATTTTTATTAACATCTCTAGTAGACGCTTACTTATGTCCGTCTGCGATACTGCGGCTTGCTTACGTGCCACTTTGGCAGGCCGAGCAATGGTTGCAGGAGCAGAGGAGGGCTCAGGGATTGGCTCAGCCAATCCAGATTCCTCTTCTGGGTTTTCATTCCATAAATTTGACCCTAGTTGCATTTCTGTGAGATCCTCATTTGGTTCAATCAAAACAGGTGCCCCTGCTTGTGCCTCAGAATGGCTCTCTGGTTGATCCTCCAACATCCTGTTCATCCCAACTTGCTTCGGTCCTGTATATTGAAGAAAAAATGACCTTAATAATGTAAAATATGTAGGCACGATACATTGATGATGTAGATGTTAACTTACTCTCTCATCTCTATGAGTGGTTTCAGAAAATAAAGGTCATCAGCATACATATAGGGGACTCTAGCTGTTGCCCACTCCTCACTTCTCTGAGGTGACGATTGTATTTTTTGAAGGCATCCCGCATGCTTCGCCACCTTTTCTTTATGTATTCCACTGAAAAACAGAGAAGAGAATAATAATGTATTTTTTTGTTTTGTTTTGAAGGTACCTAGCTACAGGCAAATCATTTGGAAGTCTCCATCATGAGTTCAAGGTTGGAAAATCAACAATATGTGGCATTGTTCATAAAACATGCATTGTTTTATGGGAAGAACTAAACCCTTTGGTCTTCAAAAAGCCTACAAAACAAGAATGGTTGAAGGTATCTAAGGAATTCTGGGAGCGATGCAATTTTCTGAACTGTCTGGGAGCCATCGATGGGAAGCACATTCCCATCCTGAGGCCATTTGATAGTGGGAGTCAGTTTTTTAATTATATATTTTTTTTATTCCATTGTATTACTGGCAGTGGCAGATGCAAATGATAAATTCCTTTATATTGATGTAGGTGCTTATGGCAGCAGCTCGGATTCGGGTGTATTTGGCCATTCCACATTTGGGAGAATGCTAAGGGAGAATAGACTGGATTTACCAAACGATTCGTCCTTGCCCGGAACAAATGAGCCTGCCCTCCCATATGTTTTTGTAGGGGACGAAGCGTTTGCCCTTGGGAAAAATATGCTTAGCCCTTTTTCGAGTAGAGCGCTGACCAACGAAAAAATAATATTTAATTATCGCCTCACTAGGGCACGCCGAGTAGTAGAGTGTTCATTTGGGATTCTTTGCAATAAATGGAGAATCTTGCACACTGCTATCAACCTCAGTCTGGAGCATGCTGTCTCTGCTGTTAAAACTGCCTGTGCACTGCACAACTATGTGCGAGAACGTGATGGTTACGTTTTTGAGGATTGCCTGATGCATAACATGGAGGCTGCACAGTGGAATGTGACTAGGGGCACTACCAGTGGTAAATTGATTAGAGATCAATTCCAAAATTACCTTGGCAGATGCAGTCAATTTAATTTAAATATTTCCTTTTTTGTGTTGTTAAAAAATTCTATGGTCCTTTAAATGTTAGAAAAGAACATACTGAGATAACAATGTCACTATTTGTAATTTGAATGGAGATTGAAAAAATAAATAAACACTTGTGTCTCAAAAAAATGTTGACTCCTAATCTCTACCTGAACATCACAAAAAATTGATGACCTCATCCGTCGCTGTCTGACACTGTTGTGTGCTCTGCTGGGTGTCATTGTACAGAAGATGATGTGTTTGTACGACCAGCATGGGCCATAACGTCAAAAGGGGATGACAAATACAGATAGCCACTCCCTCAAGGATCTGCAAACCAACTTAGTAAAGTGAGTTTACATATTCTTAAAATAGACACTCACGCAGACTCATACAAACAATAACCAAGGATGTGGGAATGAGTCCCTTGTCACCATCAACATTACCTAAAACACCCTGCCAAGATTGAAAACATGTGGCATGGTATGGGTTAGCACACTTAACATGCCCTGACAGAATGCATGCTTGGATAAGGGCCTGGTCTGGATTTGTGGGGTTAAGCACTCTGGTTATTGGGGTTTACTTTATAATATAACTTTATAAGTTAGGGAATGAATAGACAAACATCTCCAGGCAGATAAAAATAAAATAAAACTTACCTTTGTCAGCTTTAACTTGGGATGAGCACATGCTCCACTCTGGCAATAGACTTCTGGCTATTTCAACCCAGGTTTGTTTTTTCTTAACGTTGTCCTTATATTTAGGATGCCGGGTGTCATAGAGTAGTGGATTCTCCCTGACAAGGCGGATTAGCTCCTCGCAATCCACACACTCCTTCACCCTTTCAGTGACTTTTTTGCTCTGTCTTTTGGACATGGCTACTCACCTCAGCAGCATGAAACAGACAGAGGAGGAGCTAGGAAAAGGGGGAGGTGGAGGAGGAGGAGGAGAGAAAACTTCTGTTCAAACCGCAACACATGTGCGAATTAGATGCGTACCCATAGAAGATAATGGACCTGAATTTGCACCTGAGCCGCACCGCATGGGCGAAAAAACGCACACGGTTTCCCGGCAATGCACAGTGCGAATGCATCACACATATGTGAACCACCCTCATTCAAAACAATGTTTTTTAAAATGTTCTGCGAATTGGATGCGGTTTAAGCCGCAACCAATTCGCATAGGTGTGAATCCGGCATTAGACAAAAAAATGTGAATAAAGCACCTTGACCAGATGGCTTACACTCAAATAATCCTCAAAGATGTGAGCTCTGTTATCACAAAGCCTTTGTTTATAATGTAGCGATACACCCTCCGCTGGTTGATTTGGGATCGGCGTATTAATTGCCTCTAAGGGCCAGATTCAGGTAGATGGGAGCATCTTTAATCTGGAGTAACGTTTCTCATTTACGTTACTCTGGCGAAATTTTAGGAGCAAGTGCTGTTATTCATGAAGCACTTGCTCCTAAAGTTGCGGCAGCGTATCGAAAATGAGCCGGCGGAATTCAAATTGGGCGGGTAGGGGGCGTGTATTATTTAAACTAAGCGCGATCCCGCGGCGAACGTACTGCGCATGCGTCGACTGTCAATGCATCCCAGTGCGCATGCTCCAAATTCTGTCAGTGAACGTCAATGACGTCAAATCCCTATTCATGGACGTTTTACGCAAGCGGCGTGAATTTTTTTTTTTCTACGCGATGACGACGGCTATACTTAACATAGGATACTCCACTAGGGGGCTGCTTTATCTTTACGCCGCGTATCGCTTACGGAAATGCCGGAAAGTCACTGCGTCGCGCCCGAATACGATCGTGAATTGCCGATTCCCGCTGATTAACATATTTTTTCTGCGTTAATCAGCGGGAACGCCCCCGACGCCATTTTTAAATTAAAGTTGCGATGCGATGGCGAAATTCAATTACGCCGCTCGCATCGGAACTCCAACCCGGCGTTTCTTGTTTTCTGGTTACAGAAAACAGAAACGCCGGCTTAAAGTGACAGTTAGGCTGGAGTATCACTGATACTCCAGCCTAACTCTACCTGAATCTGGCCCTAAATGTTGTCCAGGGATGAAGTCAATGAGCAGAGCAGTAAGCGAATGTCCAATCAGTAGGTTTTCCAAATGCTTTATTTCTTGGGTCCAACACGACCAACATCAACAGGAGGTAGATAGGACAGGTTGATGAAATGGAGAAAACCTTGCAGTATCAGGCTTGGATGAACAGGAAAGCAAACCTGCTTTCAGCAACTGTATATTACGTCGCCACTCTAGCCAGAGTGGGTGAAGTGTTTCCCGGACAGACTTCTGCCACAAGCCTGGCAGCCGGAGTTCCACTTTAAGGTTGCTGGAGGGAACAGGTCCTCGCTATGGACCTGGCTCTAATTTAGTTTGAGATGCCAGATGAGGCCTCTGCCACAGGCTCTTTGCTGACAATGTGAACAGCAGAGCGAATCCCTCCAGTCAATTACGTTTGGGTGACCGGTTGACAGTGGGAATCTACCTGTCAAGGTGTCAGTCACCAGATCCCTGATGGTTCGTTCAAGTCTCTCAGATAACCTGCCCTGTACAGCCAGCAGCTTAGAGTCTTTCTTGTAGGGGTGAGGGGACCCAGCAAGTCACTGGGGCCCCTCAGGAGCATCCACCCAGGAACTCTGCGTAACTTTCGACCCCGGCCTGGTAGGCCATATTGCCAGGGTCTGTTGGATACGCACACCCTAAAGGTGGGTGCCGCACCTGGAACCAGAAACCCGTGAAGAACCCCAAAAAATGGCGCCTGCCCCAGATATACCCTTCCCCAGCATGCTCCGCGAGGAAAAACTCCTCCAATTGGCTGCTGGGGAAAAGTGGCTCTGCCAGAACCCCTCTGACGCCATCTGTTGCCCGGTGGTGGGATCGCACCCCCGGAGCGCAGACTGACCCACAGGACAGTTCTAGGATGGCAGCAGCCCAAATTTAGCAAAATTATAAGTGAGAGCAACATAACTCTCTCACTCCCCACTAACTTTAGCGTAGTGCCCATACTGAAAGTAAGGGGGCTCTACAATAATTTTTAGAGACCCTTTAATAATAGGCATGCATTTGGTGCTTAAAGGACAAGTAGGGCCAAAGCTCTTTTTTGCTAATTTTGCATTCTTGTGACCAGTATTGACTAAAGCCTGCTGTTGGCTGACATCACTAAGCCGATCCAAGCTCTGAGGGGGTCCAGACTTTAAAGTCGGGATCCACCCAGATACCTGACTGCCAGCTTGCTCAGCCTCTCAGCATGACAAGCCTAGGTTTTAGAGGAGAAAAATATGAATAAAAAAAAATATTATGACCCAAATGGTGTACTAAAATATTTAATAAAATATAACAGAACAATATTTCTGCACTGACAGCCAATGTAAGGGGGCACCCTACACTAATCCCCAATGTAACTGGAACATTTACACTGACCTCAACACAACAGGAGTATTTAGATCCACCACCAATGTATTGAGACATTTACACTGACCAGTGATGTAACAGGTGTTTTTACAGTAACCCTCCATCTCTCTACTAATCTTTGCATTCTTATCTCCCTCTCAGTACAACTCTGCCCCTCTAAGGCCCCGTACACGCTATCAAATCCATTTGTTCAAATCGGTCGGACCAACCGATTTGAACAAATCTGTCTGCTTGGATTTTGGTTTGCTCGCGTGTACACACGAGCAAACCAAAATCCCCGCCAGCAGACAGCGCGCGGACGTGTCGGTGACGTGGCGGTGACGTTGACGCCGCCACGTTGACGCCGCCACGTCACCGCACCAGGAAGTAAAACACTTGCGTCGAAACCATTCGGCGCGTGTGCGAGAAGACATGTCTGCTGGTTAGCGTACTAACCAGCAGACATGTCGGGTGGACGGGTTCCCAGCCGACAGATTGGTAAGCATGCTTTCCAATCTGTCGGGTGGCCAAATCCGTCGGCTCGCCCGTACACATGATCGAATCTGTCTGCTGAAATGGTCTAGCAGACCGTTACCAGCAGACAGATTTGATCGTGTGTACGAGGCCTAACTTATCATCTGCTAATCTCTGTCGCCAAACCCCTCATCAACTAACCTCCGCACTCCAATCCCTCCTTCCTATTCAACTCTGAACCTCTGCACACCTCCTCTGCACACCTCCTCTGCACCTAAAACCCCCCTATTTGATTACCTCTATCTGCCCCCTATGCTCACCTGTATGCCGTTTACATCTTCTAGGTGGCATGCAGAGAAGGGGGTGTATTTTGCATATGAATCGTGGCGGCTGACCTAATTTACATAATTATGCCAGTGCAATTTACATGTGAATGGCGATGTGGGGGTTAATTAAAAAACAATACCTTTTGTTTCTCTCCCTCTAGCAGCTGAAAGCAGGGAAGAAACAGGATTTAGCTGGGGCAGAGAGATGCACAGGGGATCGTCCTGCCACTGAAACAATCCCCTTATCAGCGGCCCTGCTGGTCAGTATTTGTTTCATAAGATGCACAGACATTTCCCTCAGTTTTTTTTTTTGGGGGGGGGGGGTGCGTCATATGGAGTGAAAAATACAAAAACTATCTTCTCAACTTGATAAAACTCTCCACTATATTCAAAGTTTGTTAAAAGTTTTGTTTGTTTTCTGATACCATTCACCAAACATTTTAGAAACTTAGCTTGTATAGTGCACAGTGTGGTGATCAGGTGGTGGACACAGTGATGGAAAGTAGTGGATCGTGGCGGATTACTGTTACAAGGAAGGACACATTTAAGAACTGTGGAAATGCATTGTCATATTGTATTTGGTGGATTTGGATACTTTATATATGCATGCAATAGATCAGTGGCGGTGCGTCCATAGAGGGTGGAGGAGCGCCGCCCTCTCTCGCTCCTGCACCGCCACTGAAAAACGATATATAGATTTATAAATTGCATGAATCTATGTATCATCGCCGCTGCCCACTATTAAGATGGCTGGCCCCCTGGCCATCTGAATAACGCCAGCTGGTTGGCTTTGGAAGTGTCTATCAGAGCCAACGGCTATTGGCCTGAGGGCTGTAATCGTCTTCCAAATAGTTAACCAGGGGATGCAGGGGGTGTGCGTTCCCTGGTTAACACTGACAGGCGTCTCAGCCAATCAGGTTCAAAGGTTCTGGTTAGTGGTAACTTGATTGGCTGAAGCAACATCGAGGACGGGACTACTTTGAGGGATCGTGAAGGAAGATCCGAGGATGGCTGACCGAGAAAGGTAAGTGCCAGGAGGGGGGGGGGGGGGAATCTGGCTGCATTTTAGGGGCAAACAATGGCATGGCATAGTGGTGACAATGGCATGGCACAGTGACGACAATTGATAGGCACAGTGGCGACAATGGCATGGCGCAGTTGCGACAATGGCATGGCACAGTGGCTGTGTTTGGAATGGCACAGTGGCGACAATTGATGGGTACAGTGGCAACAATGACATGGCACAGTGGCTGCATTTGTCGTGGCACAGTTGTGACAATTGATGGCACAGTGGCTGCGTTTGGCATGGCACAGTGGTGACAATTGATGGGCACAGTGGCGACAATGGCATGGCACAGTGGCGACAACTGATGGCACAGTGGCTGCGTTTGGCATGGCACAGTGGCGACAATTAATGGGCACAGTGGCGACAATGGCATGGCACATTGGCGACAATTGATGGCACAGTGGCTGCGTTTGGCATGGCACAGTGGTGACAATTGATGGGCACAGTGGCGACAATGGCATGGCACAGTGGCTGTGTTTGGCATGGAACAGTGGCGACAATTGATGAGCACAGTGACGGCAATGGCATGGCACAGTGGCAACAATTGAAGGCATGGCACAGTGGTGACAATTGATGGGCACAGTGGCTGCATTTGATGGCATGGCACAGTGGCCACAATTTTATGGAACCGTGGCGACAATTTTATGGCACAGTGGCTGCGTTTGATGGGCACAGTGGCTGAGTTTGATGGGCACAGTGGCGGAAATTGATGGGCACAGTGGCAGCAATTAATGAGCACAGTGAGGCTGCAATTGATATTTTTTTTCCGTATGTTTGCACCCCCCCCAAAGATTTTGAGCACCAGCCGCCATTGGTGTGGATTATAATATATGTACACTGTATTAATGATTAGGAGATTATTACTGGTTTCTAGCCACAAATGTATGCACATTGTAAAGGCAATGATATTATGTTATTGAACTGTTTATTTTGTATATGTACAGTATATTGAACCACTAATATCAGGTGATAGAATAAGGAGGAGTATTGTTAAAGATAAGTAAGCGCCACTGTTTTAATATTGCATATTGCTTATCAAAGAGCAATATAATGGAACTGAAGTAAGGGTTTATGCTTAAATTAAAAGCAGAGGGCACTTCAGTTTATTGGTTCAAAATGGTTTTCTTTGTAAACCGATAGGTGAATAGGTGAATTTTCTGCCCTGTGTAACATTATGTTCAGCTGTTATATATTAGTAACACTGGATCGCAGTGAGAATATCACTTAACCACCTATTTGATAGAGCAGCTTATCAGCTATCACAATTGTCAATATGTAATATTGTAAGAGCCTCAAAAATTGTTTTATAGCAGGCAGTGAGGGATCTGCACATAAGACAGCTAAAGCTTAGCTACACACAATAAATGGAGTTGTATTACAGATTCAAAATGTTGTTGTTCTGAGCAAATCTCATTTAGAGCCTTGCACATAGCCCCATTAAGAGCTACAACAAGACCGAGTCTGATGTTATTCGTCACTAACAAACTACATGAAGCTGGTTTGAATTGATGGATGTGACAGGCCCTAAGGTGGACATACCTGTTTTCTACTAATCAAGGCAGTCTCTGGAGAGAGTTGTAGCTCATCACAGCCCAGTTTTGTGCTCTGACGCCATACATTAGCGATTTATTGGAAGTGGCAATTATCTGATATGGATTGTGGTAACAAATTAGGTCAAAAGGCTAAAATAGAAGCACTTTTGGGATTGTGCTGCTGCCCTTTTAGAGATACATTGATATTTAAATATTCTTTATAGGGCTTGTAACCCACTATATTTTTTTAGTCTCTTCTTTGCTTTTTTTAACAATAATCAATTGCTTGGCACTATGCAAATTAAGGTTTACTTTAAGGCAGTTCCTAGAACATCTGGGGGTTTATATTTCTGCAGATGCCTGAAAACTGTTTGAGCGGTTGGAGAAACTGTAAGTTGGAGAAGCTGTCGTGGTCGAAGGTAGAGGAGAAGCTGTCGCCACTAAGGGACTAGCCACCTGCTTACCAGGGAACACTATAGCGGCGTACACACGACCGGTTTTCTCGGCAGAATTCAGCAAGAAACTCAATGGGAGACGTATTCTGAAACCGGTCATGTGTACACTTTTCGCCGAGAAACCCGTCGGGAAACTCGTCGAGCCAAAAAGAGAGCATGTTCTCTATTTCCTCGTTGGGCAATGGGAAAATTTGGCTCGACAAGTTTTTTAACTGCCGAACTAGGAACTCGACAGGGAAGAGGAGTATTCTGAATGCCAAGTTATGGACCCGGCAGGGACGCGTGTGAAGCTTAAGGAAGATACTGTGTGAGAAAATTGGAAGAGCTCAGGGGATCCAGTGGCAGTGGATCAGCAAGTCTAGTCAGAGAGACTAGGAGAGACTCAGTTTAATGAAGATTTACAAGAGGAGATTGTAGAGGAAGTAAAGGCATGTGTTACAACTTGTGTTAGAAACTGTTACAAGACTGTTGTCATAGGAGACAGCGACCCTACTCATGCAGAATTGGTGTTTTGCTTGATGCCTTTCCCTGCATGGCTGTCTACTGTAGAGATCTAAGAGTCTGCCAATTAATATTGCAACTGCTAAATGGTGTCCTGGCCTTAACCTTGTCTCCCACAGTTCTTTTTAAGAGACAATAAATCTCTTTGCATTCAAGAAGTATCTGGCACCCATTAATCTACCTTGTATTGCACCCACCATGCCTCGTAACCCACTCTACATAGAAAGATGTCAGCTTTCCCTAACTCTGGAGGTCACCATTAGGCCTGAAAAGGCCCAGGGCATAAACATATACTTCTTTATTTGTAGAGAACACAATAAAAATGTTCTTATATAAAAGAAAAGAACGGCTGTATATGTCTTGTACAGGATTATATCACAATATGACTGATAGTGAATTATATGAGCTATTTTGTCTCAAGCTCCTCTCTGTATCATTCGCCAGAAACTGTAACACTGGCAAGGAGTAGCCGACGCGTTTCAGAAAATAGTTTCTTTCTTCAGGGGTGCATAAAAAAAGAGTTTTTGGATTTAGACTAGACACAGCTGTGATATAGTTAAAAAATAATACGTGCTGAAATTGCCAATTCGTCACATGAGGGCCACCACTGTCACTTGCAGAGAGGGCCCAAAGAGGACTCACTGAGTCAAGCCATCCATACAGAAGGGGAGACAATCATGATGTACAAGAGGAGCCTCATGGAATTACTGATGTCTCAAAAAAATGTGGTGTCTTTGGTGCCAGTAGTAGCCACACTATTATAGTCGTGGATCATTTGAGTTTGGGATGCATAACAAGTCAGGGTAAAGTGAAAGAATAGAGTTAATAACACATACATTTTTTATTTTGGGTCTGAGGTGTTTGGATATCCCTGGTGGAGTATGTGAAGTGGAGGAGAAATACCATACTACATAAAGTGATATTGGACCTTATCAGAGATAAATGTGTCCTAAAGCTCTAGTAAGTGTGTGAACTATGTGGGGCATTTTTGGAACACCACACAGTTTTTGAGGAGGAGCACCAGAACCTGCAAACAGACCAAAAGTTTGTGTGAACTTTAGAACCCTGTTAAAGTCTATGGGACTCGAACGTTTGAAATCTAAAGTACTAATTTTAAAGGCTAATATGCAAGTTATTGTCCTAAAAAGTGTTTGGGGAGCCGGGTCCTGCCCCAGGAGAGTGTTTGGGGACCCGGGTCCTGCCCCAGGGGACATATATCAATGCAAAAAAAGTTTTAAAAACTACCGTTTTTTTTGGGAGCAGTGATTTTAATAATGCCTGAATGGTCTGGAATGGATATTTGAATTTGGGGGGACCTCCACGCATTTTTTTTTATTTTTTATGAATGACTTTTTTCTGTATTGCCGGGAGCCGACAATTCATTATAGCCGTGAGTGATTTTAAATTATTTTTTTCCTTCAGAAAAGACACTTTGTGCAGGGACAGTTCTAAGCACGGGAAACAATCGCTACTTTACAGGCATACTATACACACCCCCCAGGTACTTTAAGCATTATTAAAATCACTGCTACCGAAAAAAAATGCAGTTTTAAAAAAAAAAATTTAATTTATACATGTCCCCAGGGGCAGGACCCGGGTCCCCAAATACATTTTATGACAATAACTTGCATATTAGCCTTTAATGTTAGGACTTTAGATTTCAAACGTTCATATCCTATAGACTTTAACAGGGTTCTAAAGTTCACAAGAACTTGTCGCAAACACCCCAAATAGTTTGCTGTTCGGCGAACAGGCAAAGTTCGAATCGAACATGAGTTCGACTCGAACTTGAAGCTCATGCCTAGTGGCTATAATGAATTGTCAGATACCAGCAATACAGAGAAAAGTCATTCATAAAAAAAGAATGGGTGGGGGTCCCCCCAAATTCAATTACCAGGCCCTTCGGGTCTGGTATGGATATTAAGAGGAACCCTGCATTAAATTAAAAAAAAAATTATGTGGGGTTCCCCCCAAATATCCATTCCAGACCCTTCAGGTCTGGTATGGATTTTAAGGAGAACTCCACCCCAAATTTAAAAAAAATGCCGTGGACCCCCACGCATTTTTTTTTATGAATGACTTTTCTCTGTATTGCCGGGAGCCAACAATTCATTATAGCCACGAGTAATTTTAAATTACTTTTTTTCCTTCAGAAATTACACTTTGTGCAGGGACAGTTCTAAGCATGGGAAACAAGCACTACTTTACAGGCATACTATACACCCCCCCCCCCCCCAGGTACGAATTTTAAAGGAATATTTCACTTTTATTGTTTTGTATTGATACATGTCCCCTGGGGCAGGATCCAGGTCCCCAAACACTTTTTATTACAATAACTTGCATATTAGCCTTTCAAATTAGCACTTTAGATTTCAAACGTTCGAGTCCCATAGACTTTAACAGGGTTCTAAAGTTCACACGAACAGGCAACAGGCAATGTTCAAGTCGAACATGAGTTCTACTCGAACTCGAAGCTCATCCCTATTCGGGAGTAACTCAATAAATGTATTTTTCGGACGAAAACAAAATTCAGTAACAAAATATTTCAGTGTGCACATGTCTATTGCTGACGAGTGGCCTACACATAGACGACAATGAGTGCTTTCAAGTTTCTCCAAACTACTGTAAAATCTCTGGCCCAGTAATCATAGTGCCTACTCTTGATAAACAAAATAAACAATTCACAGAGCATGCTGGGGAGTTGATCAAAGAGGATCCCAATCTGAATAACCACTAGCCAGTCAATCAATTTCTGTCATTCTTAGTCTTCTCATAATCGAAAAGAAAAAAACTCTAAATCACATCTGTTTAGTCTTTAGATCTATGAGACCCAATAAATAATTGCTGTCGTAACATGAAAACTCAGCAGTTACATTACATAACAAGAGCAACGTTTGCAATTCTGTAGTCCAGAATGCTGCCAAAAAAGTATGGCTTAGCAACTGATTCTGTTGCAGGAATAAATATTTTATCTTTAGAAAGTAATCTACAGTATATTTTCAGTGGTTATTCTGAATAGAAGTAGAAATAATTTAATAATAACAAATAAATAAAAATTCCACAAAAGTCATAACTTCCGTCTTTTTCATGTAGAGAGAATACACACAGTAGCCTTAAAGGTGAGGACCAAATAGTATAAGTTGTGCAGATCCCTCCAGCAAAACTAGATCCCCACAAGCAACAATAGACCTCCACAGTAACAAATGATCCCCCAGCAACCAGAATCAATAGACCCTCCAGTATACTCCATTACCTCATTTGGCGCTGGAGGTGCCGGAACTGTGTTCCGCCACGTTCCAGCACTAGTCCTGTCCAATCATAGCAGAACCGGATTATTTAGTGTCTTGATTTTGGATGAAGTAAGTAAAAATGCACTTTGCTGGTGCAGTTGCACTTATCTTCTCCAGAACTTAGTAAATGTGTTAACGCTCTGCTGATTTCCATCATACAATCATAAGCAAGCAAAACATTTTTTTTTTTTTTTTTTCCTAGCACCTGATTGGGTATTCTTTACAAAGTGAATTTTAACACACTACATTTACTATGGAAAATGAGTGCAACTGCACTTGCAAAGTATATAGTCTATTTGCCTTTAGTAAATCAATCCCTATGTTTCACAAGTAGATATGGGCTCATGTTTTTATAATTTCCTTGTCTGTGATTGGGTGCTATTTGAATACCCAACCAACAGATTCACTAATTGAAGAAGAAATTCCTTTGCAAAAGCCTATTTGCTTTTATCAACCCCGCAGAGTGTGAAGCCCTGTTCACACTGCCCAGAATCTCGTCAGGAAAAAAAAAAACTTTGTTTTTCCTGACGAGATTCTTGGCAAGATTTTTTTGCCGACGGAAAGTACACACGGCCGTTCTTTTGAATGGCACGAACGCGGTGACATCATCGACTATGACGAGCATGCGCTCATCACATTCGATGCCGTCGCCGCCATCTTGCTTCACCCTACCTATTCCTTAGAAGCTACCACGCATGCGTCAAAGTAATTTCGAGCAGGTTCTCTACTTTTCTCGTCGAGATTCTGGGCAGTTTTCTTGACGAGAAACTTTAAAGCCTCGTACACACACACGGTTTACTCGGCAAGAAAACTCTGCCAGCAGCTTTCTTGCCGGGAAAACCGTGCGTGTGTATGAGGCTAAAGGTGTGCACAATTTTTCTCAGCAGCTCCTGCAAAAAAAAAAAACATTAAGATCATTTTGATCAAAATAGAAGTCATCGTTTTCAGTATGAGGTATAAAATCACTCATAAGGAGTACTTTGGATATTATTGCTATATGAGGACCTTCTGTGGAAATAATACCATATCCGTATACTTCACTTACCATTCTTGTAGGTTAGTCTGCTGATGGCTTGGAAAGTAATGCACCCAGAATGGCCAGCATTGGCAAACCTTTTAGGACAAAACTGGCAGGACACATTAGACTGAAGAAGTAACATGGGGTCTGAGAGAAAGTGAAGTAGCAATTGGTCCTCAATAAATGTCCATGACTATGATGAGCATTTTTCTGTAGTCATGTCCCATGGAAGAAACACACTGAGACAAACTGCTTGGGTTAAACTAAGAGCAAAAACTATCATGGGCATATTCATTTTGATGCATCAAAGCACCCATATCTACCACAAATCTACATAAAGATGGAGGGTCTTTAATTGCAGGTAGGGATAAACCCCCCCCCCCCCCATTCGGTTCGCACCAGAACCTGCGAACCGAAAGTCTATGGGACTCGAACTTTTGAAATCTAGCTAATTTTAAAGGCTAATATGCAAGTTATTGTCCTAAAACGTGTTTGGGGACCTGGGTCCTGCTCCTGGGGACATGTATCAATGCAAAAAAAAGTTTTAAAAACTGCACTTTTATCGGGAGCAGTGATTTCAAATGACTTTTTATCTTTCAGAAATTACACTTTGTGCAGGGACAGTTCTAAGCACGGGAAACAAGCGCTGCTTTATAGGCATACTTTACACACCCCCTAGGTACGAAATGTTATTGTTTTTACTAGGGTTGTCCCGATACCAATGCTAGTATCGGTATCGGGACCGATGCCGAGTATTTGCGCTAGTACTTCTACTCGCGCAAATACTCCCGATTCTTAAATAGAATACTTTTTTTTTTAAACGAGCGGTGAAGCGGTGCATAGATGCGGCGGTGAACGGGAGATGAGAAGGGGTGAAAGAGTGGCAGCGGACTGTATACCTTATTGTCATTCCTCCCCCGTGCTGTCTGCTCTCTCCCCCGTGATGTCCGCTCTTCCCCGTGATGTCCGCTCTCCACCCGTGATGTCTGCTCTCCCCCCGTGATGTCCGCTCTCCCCCCGTGATGTCCGCTCTTTCCCCCGTGATGTCCACTCTCTCCCCCCGTGATGTCCGCTCTCCCCCGTGCTGTCCATGCCGCTCTCCCCCCGTGCTGTACATGCCGCTCTCCTCCCCGTGATGTCCGCTCTCCCCCGTGCTGTCCATGCAGCTCTCCCCCGTGCTGTCCATGCCGCTCTCCCCCCGTGCTGTCCATGCCGCTCTCCCCCCGTGCTGTCCATGCCGCTCTCCCCCCGTGCTGTACATGCCGCTCTCCCCCCGTGCTGTACATGCCGCTGTCCCCCCGTGCTGTACATGCCGCTCTCCCCCGTGCTGTCCATGCTGCTCCCCCCCCCCAAATCTGTCCTACCTTTTCCGAATGAATGGAGTCAGTGATCACTGATTCCATCCATTCATATAACTGAGCATTGTAACCTGTGATTATGATGCTTCAGTTTATGAATGGAGAGGAGCCTCTCCATTCATTCAGCTGAGGCTGCAGAGAAAGGGACTGGGGAATCTGCTTCCCTAGTCGCTTTCTCTGTCTTAAAGGGGAGATGTCAGGGGTCTGTTAATAGACCCCTGACATCTCTCCAAAGACCCCCAACAGGGCTGTTTAAAAAAAATGCAATAAATGTTTTTTAAAAAGAAATAAAATAAAATGTTAATAATAATAATAATAATAAAAAAAATACTGCTGCCTGTCACACGACATAAAAAAAAAAAAAGTATCGGTATTCGGTATCGGCGACTACTTGAAAAAAAGTATCGGTACTTGTACTCGGTCTCAAAAAAGTGGTATCGGGACAACCCTAGTTGTTACCTTAAGCATTATTAAAATCACTGCTCCCGAAAAAATACTTTTTTGACAATAGCTTGCATATAAGCCTTTAAAATTAGCACTTTAGATTTCTCTCATAGACTTTTCCAGGGTGTTCTGCGGCTCTGATAGTCTTTCCAATTACAGCCTGCGGGCTGTAATCGGCTTCCAAATAGTTAACCAGGGGATTCTCTGGGTGTGCTTTCCTCGGTTAACCACTTAAGACCCAGACCATTATGCAGGTTAAGGACCTTGCCCCTTTTTGCGATCCGACACTGAGTCGTTTTAACTGACAATTGCGTGGTCCTGCAACGTGGCTCCCAAACAAAATTGGCGTCCTTTTTTTCCCACAAATAGAGCTTTCTTTTGGTGGTATTTAATCACCTCTGCGGTTTTCATTTTTTGCGCTATAAACAAAAATAGAGTGACAATTTCGAAAAAAATCTATATTTTTAACTTTTTGCTATAATAAATGTCCCCAAAAAATATATACATTTTTACCCCTCAGTCTAGGGTGGGACAACATCGAGGGATCGTGGCGGAGGACCCGAGGATGGCTGACCGAGAAAGATAAGTGCCAGGTGGGGGGGGGGAATCTGTCGACATTTTAGGGGAAAACTAACGGCAAGTGATGGGCACAGTGGCGACAATGGCATGGCACAGTGGCTGCATTTGGCATGGCACAGTGATGAAAATTGATGGGCACAGTGCGACAATGTAGCGCATCCTGTTTTTTTGCTATTTGTTTATCTGTGTTTGTAACTACAGTCAGGTGCAGCTTCTTTTGAGTTTCTAATTTCACTTTAGATCACCAGCACTCTGTTGCTTTGTTTTTTTGTTTCTTTGCTTGCCTTAGCGCAGTTGACCTTCCCCTTTTTCACAGTGCGACAATGGCATGGCACAGTGGCTGCGTTTGGCATGGCACAGTGGCGACAATTGATGGGCAGAGTGGCGACAATGGCATGGCATAGTGGCTGCTTTTGGCATGGCACAGTGGCAACAATTGATGGCACAGTGGCTGCGTTTGGCATGGCACAGTGGTGACAATTGATGGGCACAGTGGCGACAATGGCATGGCACAGTGGCGACAATTAAAGGCATGGCACAGTGGTGACAATTGATGGGCACAGTAGCGGCAATTGATGGCACAGTAGCTGCGTTTAATGGCATGGCACAGTGGTGACAATTGATGGGCACAGTGGCTGCGTTTGATGGCATGGCACAGTGGCTGAGTTTGATGGCATGGCACAGTGGCGACAATTTTATGGCAAATCGGCAATCATTTTATGGCACTGTGGCTGCGTTTCATGGGCACAGTGGTGGCAATTGATGGGCACAGTGAGGCTGCAACTGATGCTTTTTTAATTTGTTTGCCCCCCAAAAAAATTTGAGCACCAGCCGCCACTGGTGACCATTGTCATAAAGGCATGAAAACCTAACTTTTACAACAAACTGTCTTTCCTTCAACTGAAATTTGAAAGCATGTTTAGCTTTTGTTTAGCTTTTGCCAGGACATGTAAATTTGCCTATAAATTGCACAGATAAAAAGTATCTCTGTTTCCCATTACTGTTAATGTGTGTAGTTAATCACCAGTATGGACAAACGTTTTAATGTCTTCTGCAATAAACTGCCCAAACTATAAAATGCTTTCCATCCTCATAATTATTTTAAATCTGTAAAGTAAATCTAATTAAATAATGAGGTAGGGAACCCCTTAATCGCTGTCTATCCGAGACATGGCCTGGTTTGCTGGTGCTTGGAGGCATACAGAAGGTTCTGGGAATCAATAGTTCATTCTGTTCTGTGTCCCAAAGGTCATTTTCATGGCCAAGATTAAGATATTAGTTTTATGTCAAGTGAGCAGCAAGCTACAAAGGAGATGGGTGTTACAGGCTGCGTCAGCCTTAGACCTCAGATTACTAATTGATTTTTGTTATAGCCAAACCGTATCCTGCCCAGTGATTACAACGATGTAGGGAAAGCCTTAAAGGGAAATTGTCCTTCTGGAAGTGATGGATGGATTAATTATGAGTAAATAACAAGTGATGTGTATGTTTTCAGCCTGGTTTACTTTCTGTGGAATACTTGAGTGACTGGTGGTGACAGTGCCTGAGAAGATAATATCTCCTCTGCTAAAATATTTAGGGGGAGTCAACTGCCCAATCAGAAAATACTAAACTCATATACAATGAATAATGGTAACAATGCTTATTTGTGTTGTACTGTTATATGATTTTCACCTGGTTTTCCAAACCATATGAAGCACAACCCCCCGAGGAGCTGCTGGTTTGTTTTGGGTCTACGCTCTCTGATAAACCCCTTGAAGTGGCTCAAAACTCTCCCTTGACATACCTGGTAATATGGGAGTTGTGGACCCCAGTAACTTGTGGAGAAACACAATATCTTGTTACACTACAACAGATTATGCAAAAATTATATATATATATATATACACACATATATATATATATATATATATATATATATATATATTCATGGTTAGAGGTTAAGAATTAACACCCTGCAGACAGAAGGGCTGAAATGGTTATATTCTATGGGCCAGATTCAGGTAGATGGGCGAATCTTTATTTTGGAGTAACGTTTCTCAATTACGTTACTCCGACAAAACTTTAGGAGCAAGTACTGTTATTCACATAGCACTTGCTCCTAAAGTTGCGGCGGCGTAGCGAAAATTAGCCGGCGGAATTCAAATTGGGCGGGTAGGGGGCGTGTATTATTATAACTAGGCGCGATCCCAGGGCGAACGTACTGCGCATGCGTCGACTGTCAGTGCGCATGCTCCAAATTCTGTCAGTGAACGTCAATGACGTCAATCCCCATTCACGGACGTTTTACGCAAACGATTCTAATTTTTTTTTTTTCGACACGATGACGACGGCCATACTTAACATAGGATACTCCACTAGGGGGCTGCTTTATCTTTACGCCGCGTATCTCTTATGGAAACGTCGGAAAGTCACTGCGTCGGGCCCGAATACGATCGTGAATTGCCGATTCTCGCTGATTAACATATTCTCGGCGTTAATCAGCGGGAACGCCCCCAGCGCCATTTTTAAAATTGCAGTTACGATACGACGGCGAAATACAATTACGCCGCTCGTATAGGAACTCCAACCCGGCGTTTCTTGTTTTCTGACTACAGAAAACACAAACGCCGGCTCAAAGTGAGAGTTAGGCTGGAGTATCACTGATACTCCAGCCTAACTCTACCTGAATCTGGCCCTATCTGTGTGTGTGTGTTGTTTACTGTTTGTTCAAGTCGTAAACCGCTATGCATCTTTACATGCATTTTTTTTAGGAGAGAAACAGGCGACAAAATGGGAGACATGTACACGCTGCAGCCTGAGTTTTTTTACTCCCATCCATCCCTCCCTTCAGCCTTGGACAGGCTCAAAAGTTTCCCTCCCACCCTCTCCCCCCTCTCCTGCTGTGTGTCTTATTAACCATGTGTCTGCTGGCTGTTAGAGGCCAAGGGAAAAAGGAAAAAAAAACATAGGGGAAAGGTTTTTAAAAGTAAGATTGGTGTTTTGCAACTGTCTCTTTGTTAGCCATGTATATGAGTTTTAACTGTTTCACATCATAGCAACTGGTAATGTTGATGTATAAGAAGTAGTTTTAATCTAGATATTGAAGGATGACCAGCCTACACTGATTTTTGTCATTTTATCAGTCAGATTGTGTGATCTGTGGGGCCTTGCCTGTATTTATCACTGAGTTCCAGGCCAACCTTCCCTTTTGCCACTTAATGTCCCTGCCACCTCAGCTGAGACAGCCTCACATTACCTACCCTGATGGTGAAATGTGACCCACGACATGATAAATATATGGCTTGTTGCTTGTTATACTGTGATAATGTGGTGCCCAAGGGCTGTTACTGCGGCTATTGCCCCTTCTAGACCATGCCTGATGTCTAGTTTATGGACTGGTGCCCCTGCTACTTTCCCTGTTGGTATAACCTACCGAGTGGTGATCTGACCAAGGTTTAAGCTGCTGCTGGGGTAGCAAGGGCTCTGCCCACATGCTGTTCTGTGCTGGAGGTCCATCCCTCTGCAAACAGGCCTTGTTCCACCCTGACCCATCCTGCCCAAACCCCATGTGCTCAGTATTTCACTACCCCCTCTATCCCCTGTGAACCCAGATGGCATCCTATCCTGCCCACCGGCCATTGCCCATACCGGATTCTGTGTTCTGTAGTCCACCGACCCTTCTTCTCTCCTTTGTTTTGTCCAAGGGGGGTATCATGCCATGTCTTTGGACAAAACCAAAAGAAGAGAATGATGCAGACCTACCTGCTCTTACCCTGGATGAACATGATTGTACTGAACTCATGAAGGTGGAATCCGCTCATCTACCCTCTGTCCTGTGTGCCCTGACCACAATGCCTTAACTTACCTTGTATGTTCATTGCTCCAGATTCAGATATGGGGTAACTGAGGTGATAGAGAGTGATCAAAGCCCTGTGTTCACTGCTACAGTTACAAAAGAAATATGGAAGGCCCTAGGTACCACATTAACATTTCACACACCTTAGCACCCCCAGCATAGTGGGAAAGTGGCCCCAAGGGGGAAGCATTCATTATCCCCTTTTGGAATCTTGTTTGAAACAGTCTCTATATTAGGTTGTTAGTTACCCATGACAGTTGCAATTACAGTCTGATACTTTGAGAAATTATGTAACCGCTCTTGAAAAATAATTAACTAATATTCATGTACGAGTGTTTTCCTGCATTTCAGATCCTTGTTTAGGTACCAATATTGACCATATATTCCCTGGTGATTGGGTGATGGTTAAGAAGTTCCTTTGAACACATTCTATGGAGATGAGCCTGCTTTAGAATGAAACTATATATCTTTTTTCTTATATTTGATTACTGTACTTTAATCTCCTTCCGTCCATTAGACTAGCAGGGTAATATGTACAGGAACCATATATATGTGTCATATAGATGATGATTGTGACCACTGGGAATCTGTGGGTTGGAATATAGTTGATGACTGGGGATATAGGCTTTGATATAGATGCCAGAGGGGTCCCAAGGGGGTCCCGATAAATTTAAAGCAAGAGACCAAGTAACTGCAGGTTTTGAGTCCCATAATCACTGTGATATATTCCATAGGGTAATTAGTTCATTAATGTCAGAGTGTAAAGAAGTTCTTTAATGAGGGAATTAAGATTAAAACTGCATGTAAATGTTTATGAATATTTTAGCCCTGAACAGGAAAATGTGTTATTACATGTGGTCATTCAAAAGCAAACATGGGAACGGAACAAAGTTTTAAGAGAAAATGATTGACTAAGATTGTGTAAAGAACTGTTTAAAATTCAGATAATGATAAACAGCATGGTATTTAGTATTTAATAGAAAATCCTACAGATTTGGTTGCAAGAATTAATAATAAGCTGAGGATCGAACAATGTTTACAAAAGATTCTAAACTGGGGTTTGGTTGTTAAATTAAGGTAGTAGACTGTTCTAATTTACTTAAGCGTCCCAAGGAAAAATATTAAAATATTAAAATATGAAAGTTATGTTCAATATAAAAATGATAAAAAATTGTAAAAACAAAACAAAAAAAAACAAACAAGTGTTAAAAGTCTTTGTAATTTGATGTTTCTGACGAGAGTGGAGGCTCTGGTTAGGAAGAGGAGTTTCTCGGGAAAATGGCCCCAATTCACAGTTGATTAGACTGGAGCTAGTCTGAAATTTCACGAGTTTGTCCTCTGAACATTTTTTTGTCGCTAATGTAGTCAAGAAACGTCATATTATAATGTAATGTACATGATTTTTGGCAGATGTACAAATCAAATATGTTTAAAAAATTGTAAAAAAGGTTAAAAATTATAAAAACAATAACATTTGTTTGTTAGAAGATCTTACAGTGTATAGCTATACATATTTGGAAGATCTGTTCTAGCAGTAGCTAGCAGATGTTTTTCTCATGAGATATTTAGGGAATATGCTTCAAGCATAGCAAAGAGATCAGGTTACACAGCCTGACACGCTGAATGTTAGTGTTGAAATCGGACACCTGGAATGGAGTTCACAGAGATGTGGCTTTCTAGAGTAATGGTTTTAAAAAAAAAATTGAGCCTAAATAACTTTTCTTGAGAGTTCATTGAAATTTTTGAAGACAAAAATATCTGTCTGAGTGAATATTAGTGAACTATAAAAGCTTATTATAGGGGCAAGTCTTTCTTCAATAATAAGAGATAACTTGTACACAATAATTTGAAGATCTAAAGAAAGCCCTTAGTAATTTAAAAAATTTTGTTTAATATAGAGAATTCTCTCTCTCTCTCTCTCTCTCTCTCTCTCTCTCTCTCTCTCTCTCTCTCATTCTCAAGTGAGGGAAAGAATAGTGTTTGAATGCTTCCTGAAGTTTAGTTGAAGAAGGACTATGGATTAGCCCTGTCCGGGAGCTATATGAAACATAGACAACAATGTTTTGTAAAAAAAAAAAGGTTGTAAAAAAAAAAAAACTACCTGTTTTGCTGCGGCAAATCGCGGTACAATACGCCGCAATTTTTTCTGCTGTCAGGTTTATATTGTAATTTACAATATGTACGGAGGGGAACAGAGGTGTGGGGGAGGAAGTTACAGAGGTGGGGGATACAGATATGTGGGGGAGGGTACAGAGAGAACAGATATTGGGGGAGGGGTCCCAGTGGCGTCTCCAGCTTTCATATTTAGGGGGGGCACATAGGGGGACAGGGACAAAAGTAGGGGGGCCCAACTATAAAATGCAATTATATATATATATATATATATATATATATATATATCTCCTGGAGCCCTTTACTACGATCCCACAACGGGCCCTTTTACATGTTCTGCAGTGAGCTCCCTTCCTACTATACTGGGGCCCCCCAGGGTGGCAGAAAACAAGAGCTATGTGTCACCAGCACACCAAGAAAATATAAGGGTCCAAAGCAGTGGGAGAACTTTCAGGGTTGCAAAGGTTGTTTTGCCACCGAGCCCTGGTGTTCTGCCACTGTGGGGTTCCCCAGCTGTCCTGTCCCTGCTATTGACAGCGATGGTCTGGCATCTGTCTCCTTGGAAGTGGTGGCAGTCCATTAGGACCTAGTGCTGGTGACATTATAGGTGCATGTAGGGGAAGGCTGGCACTATTGGTTATAGAGAGCTGAGCCCCCAGCTGGTCACCTAGCAGCAGTAATGCTGTATAACCTTCTCTGTTGACATGCTGATCGGGATGTGATCCAGGTAATGCTCCCAGTCAGATCTAATAAATACAGTATTTATTAGCATCAAGAGTACAATCACATATATATATAATCAAACGTATGTTCCGCAGCCGTGTGGGCTCTATGCCTGTAAAGTGTGGGCTCTATGCCTGTAAAGTGTGGGCTCTATGCCTGTAAAGTGTGGGCTTTGATCAATAAAATCTCTGATATTTAACACTAGGATTTGACTGGGAGCATCACCTGGATTGCATCCCGATCAGCATGTCAGAGAAGCTCCACTGCTGCTAAGCAACCTGCAGGGAGCTCAACTGTCTACAACCAATAGAGATGGGCTCGGGTGTATTTGAAATCCCACATGCCCAATCCCAGGAAGCCAACACTCCACAGTGCTAATCACAGGCAGTAAAACATTTCCTGATCTGTGCAGAGCTGCGGACCGGTATATCTCTCACTGCCTGTGATTAGCGCTGTGCAGTGTGGGCTTCCTGGCAGGCTCTGGCATGTGGATTTTTGAACATACCCAGCCCATCTCTAACAACAAATTGTGCTGGCCCTCCTGTACATCAGCCCCATAAAGTAACCAGCACTGGGTTCCAATGTGCTGCCGCCGCTGCCAAGGAGACAGAGACCAGTGCTGTAAATAGCCGGGACCGGACAGCAACTCTGGTTATTCCAGCACTGGTCCACACTGGAAGGATTCCCCCATCCACCTATAATGTGTAGATGGGGGAATTGGATCATTTTTTTTTCATTCAACCTAATAGTTGAATGAAAAAAAGTGATCAATGTATGGGCTGCCTAAAAACTAAGACCAGCCATAGACAGTTTAAATCTCAGCTGGTTCAGCAGGAACTGGCTGAGATTTGAACCATTAATGAGCAGATTCTCTTATGATTATCACTAGTGGTTGCTGTATAGCCACTAGTGAGAATCACTGTTTGTCGGGAGAATACAATTGCTGGGCAGGAGGGATATTCCCCTGTCAGCATTGTCTGTCTTGATGGGGGAATCATGCAAGTTTCTTTCCTGCAATCTGTGGATGTAGGAAAGAAATTTGCACTGTATATTACCTGCCTAACGGAAAGTGAAAGTGTAACAGAATGGCCCGTGACACCCAGAGACTTTTGAAGGATGGGGGGTACTCGAGTGCCAGCATCACTAATGACTCTTGGGTCTAGGGTCATCCTGTGCACCTTTTGGGCATAGGGTGACTGAGAAATGATAAATTACATGGGATGGGACATTACTGATAATTCATGTTTTGCAGGATATCTTTAAATATTACAAGCTGGTAAAGTCTGACTCCGACAGGTCAATAGAGTGTTTTCATTCAATGTGGGGACACATGCTTTTGAGGTGTTAATTAAGTCTGCTCCTAGACATTCAATTGTGTGATGCTAATACTGTTTTGTGTCCATTGTGCTAATTAGGTCTGCTCCTAAGACCTGTTTATTGTGTATGCTAATGACACTGTTAAGATGTGGAATGTGACTTGTTAAGCTGTAGTAATTAACCCCTCTAAATGCGGAGCCAGACCGTCTGGGTAATGAGTAGTAATTAACTCATCGGAATGTCATTATCTAAAAGAATGTGTATGAAGCCCCCCATTGTGTGATGTGTGGGTGGAGTGTGTCTTTGTCCCTGTGATTAACTGTAACATGCTTGTACTGTATATAAGAAAGCTAAGTTACCATTAAAGGATTCATCCATTCATTTTGGAACCAGTACCAGAGCTTGTGTTGTCTCGGTTATTCTGGAAAATGAAATGGGTCATGTCTGATGTCTGTCGGACTGTCGGATAAGCTGTCGTGGGGTGATGGAATGGAATATCGTAAACGGTGCTGACAGTTACAGAAAGTAAATTGTGAATGTCTTGAAAGAACAGGAGAGGGGAGGGAGACAGATGGGGGGGAGAAGGGATGGAGATAATGCAGTTCAGTGATTACAGTGTACTGCAGTCTGCAGTGCACACACTTACCCACGGTCCAGGCTAGAATCTCAGGCATCATTCACACACATGCTGCTGATTTTCATATTTCCTGAACACACATCCCCTCTCTTCAGATACAGCACACCGAGATAGTGTGGGCGGGACTGAAAGGAGGAGGAGGAGGAGCTGTATTCCTCCCTGCTCGTATGTGAGGAGAGTGGGGGGGGGAGGTGGCTGGACTCGCTGGGCTGTAAAAGAGTGTCATAGACTGACACCCGGCTCAGCTTGCAGTCAGGGGTTGGAGAGGTCAACAAGTCCAGAGTCAAGCCAGAAGTCAGGGATTATAGAAGACAGCGTATCCAGGAACAAGAGCCAAGGTCAACTTCAGGGCGAGAGGAGAGTCGTACGGAAGGACAACTTCCTGGCGAGAGGAGAGTCGTATGGAAATCCGGGTCAAAGGTTCAGGTAATCGGCAGAGAGTCCAAGCACAAGCTGAAGACAAACCAGCAACCTGCCATAAGACAGGGGCTGGTTTAAATAGCCTGGTCAGGCCTCTGATTGGTTCCCGGAAGGTGCGCGCCCGTGCGCGCGCCCATGTGCACGCTGCGTCGCCAGACCGCGCATGCGCGCGTGTGCGCGCCTTTCCCGCACGGGTACACGCCGGAGTGCCGCTCTATTGCGCATGTGCGAGGATCGGAAGACAGGCCTGGATCCCTGACAGTGCCCCCCCCCCAAGGGGCGGACTCCGGACGCCCAAACTGTCCATCAGCTCCGGATGTTCCTGGTGAAAGGCACGGATTAGGCGTGGGGCATGTAGATTCTTAGAAGGTTCCCAGGAATTGTCCTCTGGTGGGTACCCCTTCCATTTGACCAGGTACTCGAGTTGCCTACCCCTCTTCCTACAACTCACGATGGCCTCCACTTCGAATTCAAGTTCACCCTCAATCTCCACTGGTGGAGGTGGGGGTTCCCCTCTTCCACCAAAAGGGTCTGGCACAACGGGTTTAAGGAGGGAGGAGTGAAAAACAGGGTGGATCCTGTAAGAGTCCGGTAGGGCAAGTTCAAAGGCCACGGCATTGATTTTCCGTCTGATCTTGAAGGGACCAATGAACCTCGGGCCAAGTTTCCGAGAAGGCACAGGTAATTTTAGGTTAGTGGCGGAAAGCCAGACTTCCTCCCCGATTTTAAAGGCTGGGCACTCTTTTCTTCCTCTATCATAAAATTTTTTATAATCCTCTTGGGCCTGTCGCATCATCCCCTGAAGCTTCAGAAAATTTGATTGGACAGCTGTTAGATGTTCCTGAACAGCTGGGACAGGTATTTCTGGTAGATCATCCGGGAGGAAGGATGGGTGAAACCCAAAGTTGGACCAGAAGGGGGTCTGATTGGTGGTGGAATGTACCGAGTTGTTGTAGGAGAACTCTGCGGATGGTAGCAGGGACGACCAATCGTCTTGAGAGGAGGAACAAAAGCATCGCAGGTATTGCTCCAAAGTTTGGTTCGTTCTCTCTGTTTGGCCGTTGCTCTGGGGGTGATAGGCCGAGGAGAGGCAGCTCTTGATTTCCAAGGCCTTACAAAGTTCTTTCCAGAATCTGGATGTAAATTGGCTGCCCCTGTCAGAGACAATACTTCTGAGAACCCCATGGAGCCTAACAACTTCCTTGAAAAAAAGTCCTGGCTGTTTCTGCCGCAGAGGGAGTACCTACCATGGGCAAAAAATGAGAAATTTTAGAGAGTCGGTCCACCACGACCAGGATTGAAGTAAAGCCTCCAGATGGAGGTAAGTCCACAATGAAGTCCATGGAAATTCCTGCCCATGGACGTTCCGGAATAGGTAAGGGCTTGAGCAATCCCCAGGATTTAGTATTGGGACCCTTGTTTCGTTGGCAACGAATGCATGAAGCAACATAGATTTTACAGTCCTGTCTCCACCTGGGCCACCAGAAAGACCGAGAAATCAGTTCACCCGTTTTCCCCCTTGACCATAGTAAACAAAAATTTTCCCCCTTGACCATAGTAAGTCGTCGTGTTTATCCAGTGCCTCAATTTCCGGATCGGAACACTGTCTGGAAGCCGTTTTGAGAGAGTTTAACAAGTCCACTTGGGAAAGTAAAAGAAAATTCCGAGGTGACAGGATGGTACTGGGTTCTGCAGTGCAAGGGGTTTCGAGGAACATCCTGGAAAGGGCATCCGCTTTTCCATTCTTTGAGCCGGGTCGATAAGAAATATGGAAATTGAACCTTGAAAAGAAAAGCGCCCACCGAGCTTGCCTGGGTCTTAAGCGTTTTGCTGAACGTAAGTATTCGAGATTCTTGTGATCTGTGAAGATCATGATGGGATGAGCCGCCCCCTCCAGTAGGTATCTCCATTCTTCTAGGGCCACCTTAATGGCAAGCAGCTCTCTGTCCCCTACATCGTAGTTTCTCTCGGGGCAGTTAGCTTCCGAGAGGCGTAGGCCACAGGATGTAGCAGAGCCTTCACCCCTTGTCTCTGTGATAGGATGGCCCCGGTGGCCGTCTCAGAAGCGTCTACCTCCAGGGTAAAGGGTAGAGTTGGATCCGGATGTCGTAGGACCGGAGCAGAGGAAAAGGCGGATTTAAGCTTTTCAAAGGCTTCCTGAGCTTCTGGTGACCAGTGGAAGCGACCTCCTTGTCGGGTAAGTTTAGTAATGGGTGCCACGATGGAGGAAAATCCAACGATAAATCGTCTATAGAAATTGGCAAAACCAACAAACCGCTGCACCGCCTTCTTGTCGACCGGAGCTGGCCACGCTTGGATGGCCTCTACTTTTTGCGGGTCCATGGCGACCCCACTGGTGGAGATAATAAATCCTAGAAATTGTACTGAGGCCTTCTCAAATTCACATTTTTCTGCTTTCAGGTAAAGTTTATGCTTTCTTAGTATGGCAAGAACCACTTTGACATGGCACCGGTGTAATTCAAGGGAGGCTGAAAAGATGAGAATATCATCCAAGTAGACCACCAAAAAATCATCTAGATATTCACGAAAGATGTCATTGACAAGAAGTTGGAAGGTGGCTGGGGCATTGCAAAGCCCAAAGGGCATCACCAAGTACTCGAAATGTCCAAATCGAGACCTAAAGGCCGTTTTCCATTCGTCTCCGGACCTGATCCGAATGAGGTTATAGGCGCCCCTCAAATCTAGCTTGGAAAAAACTTGAGCGGACCGGAAGCGCTGAAAAAGTTCTGGAATCAGAGGCAGCGGGTACCTGTTTTTGATGGTAATTTTGTTGAGTTCACGGTAGTCAATGCAAGGCCTCAACGAGCCGTCTTTCTTCTCCACAAAGAAGATACCTGCCCCGGCTGGAGAGGAAGACCGGCGGATGAAGTTTTTTTTTAAATTTTCATCAATGTAGGCCTTGAGGGCCTTTAATTCGGTCTCGGATAATGGGAATATACGCCCGAAAGGGACCTCGGATCCAGGTAGTAAGTCAATAGGGCAATCGTATGGCCGATGAGGTGGGAGAGAGTCGGCTTGCTGTTTATCAAATACATCCCTAAATTCAAGATAGACGGAGGGGACGTGCAGAAGGTTTTCTGGTGGGGTTGTGATAGCAGAACAGACGGTGACTGAAGGTGGGAAGCAACTCTGGGTGCAGTATGAAGATGTGAAACTGACTTCTTTCTTTAGCCAATCAATGCAGGGTTGATGCGCCTGTAACCAAGGGAGGCCCAAGATGATGGGGAATAGAGGAGACGGAATAAGATCCAGACATAGGAACTCTTGGTGGCCTGAGTCCGTGGTGGCACAGATGGGTTGAGTCTCGTGAGTAATAAGTCCGGATCGGGGCAGCGAGCCATCGGCCAGGTGGATCTGTAACTGATGATCTTTAATGCGAAGTGGCACATGAAGTTTCTGAGCCAAGGTGGAATCTAGGAAGCAGCTGCATGCCCCTGAATCAACAATGGCTGGAAGCCGGGTTGCCCCTGCTGGTAGCTGTAGAGACATAAAAAGCACAACATGAGTCTGAGGGAAGTTAGCAACATGAAAATTGTAGGCAGGTGGAGGCTTCGACTTACTAGGTCTTATGGGGCAACCGCGGAGGAAGTGGCCAGCCGCTCCGCAGTACAGGCATAGATTGGCTTGGCGCCTACGCTGTCTTTCCTCTGAGGTGAGAGGCGCCCGGACAAGTCCAAGCTGCATCGGCTCAGGGTCAGGAAACGTGGAGACTGGAGAAGCCGCTGGAGGCGGAAGAGCTGGAGAGGGCCTTGGGGGTGTCCAGGTGGGACGTGCGTTTTGAAAGCGCTCAGAGCGCCGTTCTCGTAGGCGCCGGTCTAGCTGGGTAGCGGCTTGGATCAGATCTTCCAGCGTGGCCGGGGTTTCAGTCCTTGCCAGCTCATCCTTGAGGCTTTCAGCGAGCCCCAGGCGGAACTGGTACTTCAGGGCGGCTTCATTCCAGCCCGTGTCGGCCGACCATTTACGGAACTCGGCCGTGTAGTCCTCCACGGGTCTTCTTCCTTGAGCCAGGTTATGGAGAACGGCTTCAGCCGTGGCTGTGCGCTGTGGGTCGTCGTATAATTTAGCCATGTGCTCAAAGAGGGAATCAATTGAGTCCAGGATGGGGCGCCTTTGCTCCATCAAACTGTGCGCCCAGGCTTGCGGCTCTTCGGCCAAAAGGGAGATCACAAACCCTACTTTTACGGGTTCAGAACAAAAAGTCCTAGGTTGAAGAGCCAAATACAAGGAGCAGGCGTTCTTGAAGGCCCGATATCTTCTTCGGTCGCCCGCAAATCGCTCCGGGATGGGGACCCGGGGTTCGGGTTGAGTCATAACCACAGTCGGAGCGGGAGAGGCTTGAGACGTAGCGACCCCAGGGGATGGAGCCACGGATGGAGGTACGGCCCCAGGCAGGTTGCCTAATTGTTGGATGCGACCATCAATTTGCACGTATCCTTCCTGAAGCTTTTGGACAGCCTCGGTGAGGGCGGAGACCTGCTGGCACAGGGTCTCGAAGGGAGAGCGCACCCTGTCGGCTTCGGACATCTGGCTGGTTTGTACTATCAGGCTGTGTACTCACCGAAGCCGAGATGCCGAGGGTGGCCCACCGTTGCGACCCGGCGCCGACCGTCCCCTGGAGTTGGGACAGGGGAGGTGAGCCCCGGGAGGCACCAGCGCCAGTGAGGTCCGGGTTGGTAGCCGGGATCCTGGTGCAGACTGGAACTGAAGCTCCTCCTGATGGTGGTGAGCAGAGCAGGCAGCGGAGGAGCCACAAGACAGGTGCAAGGCAGGTAGCGGAAGCTGTACTGAAGAACTGTGGAGCAGGTAACTGGAGGGGTACCGGGCAGGTGCAAGTGGATCAGACTGAGAACAGGTCCAGAGAGCTAGCCGAGGTTCAGGGGTTGGAGAGGTCAACAAGTCCAGAGTCAAGCCAGAAGTCAGGGATTATAGAAGACAGCGTATCCAGGAACAAGAGCCAAGGTCAACTTCAGGGCGAGAGGAGAGTCGTACGGAAGGACAACTTCCTGGCGAGAGGAGAGTCGTATGGAAATCCGGGTCAAAGGTTCAGGTAATCGGCAGAGAGTCCAAGCACAAGCTGAAGACAAACCAGCAACCTGCCATAAGACAGGGGCTGGTTTAAATAGCCTGGTCAGGCCTCTGATTGGTTCCCGGAAGGTGCGCGCCCGTGCGCGCGCCCATGTGCACGCTGCGTCGCCAGACCGCGCATGCGCGCGTGTGCGCGCCTTTCCCGCACGGGTACACGCCGGAGTGCCGCTCTATTGCGCATGTGCGAGGATCGGAAGACAGGCCTGGATCCCTGACAATTACCTCCAACATGTGTATGACGTAGTGAATGACAGGGATACATATATTCCTTTGGTCAATAACCCTGTCATTAAATATAAACACACCTTGAAATCCTTAGTAAAGAAAGGGGTCAAATCAGGCATACTTAAAGCGGAGGTTCACCCTAAATTTTGACTTTGGCTGCATTTAACCACTACCCATCGATAAAACATAATCCGCTATCTTTACCTTAGTAATCCTGCATTTTCTGGGCTGTCAATCACTTTTCCCCATGGGAGTGGGCGTGTATCTTATTTTCCCCCGACCAGCGCTATGTCTCCTGGGAGTGAGTCCTTAGAATCCCAGAAGACGCGCTGTGCTGTAATCCCGCAATATCTCGCGGGTCACGTGACTCGGCAAACGGGTCATGTGACTCGGCATTCACCGTCTCCCGGAAGGACAAGCTGCTGAGCTTCACAGTGCCCACAGTAAAGATGGAAACGTCCATCTCGGGATTTTAAAAGATATCCTTTTTCGGAGAAAGGCAATGCAGCGGGCTTAAAGACTGGGTGAAACGAGTGCTTATTTCAACAAGGTAAGAGCGGCTGAAGCATTAAAAAAAAAAACGCGAAACCCGCGGAACCCCCGCTTTAATGAAAAGAAAGGTCTGTTTTTGGTACCTAAAGCACCGAGGGTGCCAGTACTATATTGTTTACCTAAGATACACAAAAGTCTAACTCGGCCCCCAGGACGACCCATTGTCAGTGGCATTCATTCCATCACTTTCCAGGCGGGCAAGTACATAGACCATTTTCTTCAACCGTTGTGCAGAAAATACCGTTGTATTTGAAGGACACCAGGCTTGTCATCAATCTTTTAGCAAACATCAAACCAGGTGAACATACAGTGATGGTGACTGCAGATGTCACCTCATTGTATACAATTATACCCCACAATTTGGGCATTGCAGCAGTCGCACATTATTTAGATCTTCTATCAAATGTACCCAAAAATCAACAACTGTATATTATGGATCTGCTGGAATATGCACCAAACCATAACTATTTTTGGTTTGACAACCAATATTATCGCCAGCAACGCGGAGTTGCTATGGGGCTAAATATGCCCCTAGCTTGGCAAATTTATTTATGGCCAAATGGGAGGAGGACATCATCTATAAGGACCGAAACCCGAACCTGAAGTTTTGGGCGAGGTATATAAATGAAGTCCTCCTCCTGTGGGAATTGCACAGACATGAGCGACTTGAGACTACAAGCAGGTGTTCTAAAAAATAGACTGGAGCAAAAAGGGTATGATCCAGAATCCCTGAAAGAAACTTTGGAAGAAGTTGCTGCAATAGATAGAACAACACTCTTGAAGGAGGGCCCTAAGAAAGTAAGGGAGGGACCAATTATTCCATTTATAACTACCTTCTCGACCCAATATTATCTTGTTAAGAAACACTGGCATATACTAGGGAACAATAGAATTGTTAAAACTTTTCTACCAACCAATCCGCAGATAACTTTTAGGGGGGGTTCCCTCTTTAAGGGATAGGATTGCCCCAAATGTGGTGAATCCTCCCCAAAAAAAGTTATTTTTTTCAAACAATGTCGCAGATGTCAGATTTGCGCATTAAACAAAATTAAAAAATCGCAAAACAGAGTCTTTCTTTTCAACAAGTACAAGTAAAGATCATAAAATTGAACCTTTTATCACATGCAGCTCGAAGGGCATTGTATATCTTTTACAGTGTCCATGCGGGCTGCAATATATCGGTAGGACCAGCTTCCCATAGATATTTATTATAGCAAATAGTAACATTTTTTGCTTATTTTTTAAATTGTCGCTCTTTTTTTGTTTATAGCGCAAAAGAAAAATGCAGAGGTGGTCAAATACCACCAAAAGAAAGCTCCATTTGTGGAAAAAAAGGAAGTCAATTTTGTTTGGGTGCAATTGTCATTTAAAGAGACGCAGTGCTCTGGTCAAGAAGGGGGTAAATTCTTTCCGGGGATTAAGTGGTTAATCATACACCTAATTCTAATCCTACACAATTTCTGACTTTTTTCAAGTATACAAACGTGTGCAAGTATATGAATTGATGCTGGTTAAGGCTGGGTTCACACTATACTATACAACTTTCATCCTACTTTGCTATGCGACATGAGTCCTACATTGATCCTACATCCATCCAACTTTCATGAACAGGATACTACTTTGACCTGACTTTGTGATAGTCTGACTTGTTCTTTGACCAATAAAAACAATCCCAGAGTGAGATAAATTTCTTTTACTGCTGCTGTAATCACATGTGGGATGTCTGATAAGGACAAGGGTCCTACTTTGGTCTAACTTCAATGATATTCAATGGGCAGAAGTAGGATCAAAGTCGGACCAAAGTAGTACAGGGAGCATTTTCAAAGTCGGACCGACTTGTGTCTGAACAGTTAAGACGGCTCTCATAGGGAAACATTGATTTTCACACGTCATGCGACATGAGCTCCCAATGTCGGAGCATTTGCCGTACCAGTGTGAACCTGACCTTAAAGTCAAAGGGTTGTCATACCAAATGTTGATTTGATTTAGATTGTTCTTCTGTTCTCTCACTTTTGTAAATTGATAAAAAAATAAACAAATAAAATATATATTTTTGGTAACATTCTTATTTTAAAGCATTTCTACACATCTGCCTACAGTTTTGCACAGTACTGTATAATTCCATGGCACAGTATGCTCTTATACCGTGGAAGATGAACATACTTAAATTACAGATTTCCCTATTTATTATGAAATTCATGTGTTTTGAATTGAATACCACAATCTACCATTTGAGTTCAAAATAACAAAGTTATTCTATTTTAAGTTCTAGAGCTGTGCCTGATGACATAGCTGCATTGGATGTTGTGCTAGTGCCCTCTTGTGGAGTAAAGAAGGAATAATTTGCCACTAATGCAAACTCATTTTTGTTCCAAAACTTCTAACCTCTAACCCCTGTTTTTTCTTGTTTGCT
Source organism: Rana kukunoris (assembly GCA_029574335.1). NCBI lineage: Eukaryota > Metazoa > Chordata > Amphibia > Anura > Ranidae > Rana > Rana kukunoris. The sequence goes on along the minus strand of CM056051.1, from coordinate 47,040,187 downwards.
TAAAAAAATCTCATGCACTCGATATAATAAAGCAGACCTGAATTCCAGTCTTACCTGGACCTTTTTTACATCCTTCCCAGTATCCTTTCACCTAAACTGCCAAAAATAGGAGATAAGGTTAACCTATTACCTGCAGGCTTCTTTTGGCTGAAAACTTACTTACTTGCATAGCAAATCACTCAATTAAAGTTTCACGCCTGTACCTATTACCCTTCTACCTCTTCAACCACTACTTTTATTTTTTCACCACGTTGGGTAAATATATATATATATATATATATATTTACCCAACGTGGTGAAAAAATAAAAGTAGTGGTATATATATTTACCCAACGTGGTGAAAAAATAAAAGTAGTGGTTGAAGAGGTGGAAGGGTAATAGGTTCAGGTGTAAAACTTTTGTTCCAAAACACTCCTACTTCTAGCAAAGTAGCTTTCGTCGCTACTCTAGCCAGAGTGGGTATTGTGCACCTGGATAGGCCTCTCTCACTAACCTACCAGACAGGATGTCATACGGAAACTTTAGCAAAGTCTCTGCCACAGACCTTCCCAAAGATGGAGATATATTCGGTTCAGAATCCTTTCAGCACAGGATTGAAGGGGTTGTAATGGAAAACTTTTTTTTCCCTATATAGCTTCCTTTACCTTAGTGCAGTCCTCCTTTACTCACCTCATCCTTCCATTTTGCTTTTAAATGCCCTTATTTCTTCTGAGAAATGCTCACTTCCTGTTCTTCTGTCTGTAACTCACCACCGTAATGCAAGGCTTTCTTCCAGGTGTGGAGAACACCTCTTGAGGGGGGAGGGGGCGAGCAGGAGTGTCAGGACGCCCACTACCATACAGCTCCTTTCTCTATCTGCAAAGTAGAGAGTGTCCTGACTTGCCTGCTCGCCCCCTCCCCCCTCCAGAGGCTTTATCCACACCAGGAAGAAAGCCTTGCATTACGGTGGTGGGTTAAAAAAATGTTTCCTTTACAACCCCTTTAAGCACCTGGATGTCTCTTGAATATATTCTTGTGAACTCAGAACTGACAGGCAACCATCGCTCAGCCTTTTAGTAATGGTGCGTCCTTCGGTGAAGTTCAAGGCCTCTCCTGAGATACCAGCTGTGACGGTAGTAGAACATATCCCCGTCATCCATTCCCTTCTTCTCTAATAAAAGAAAATCACACAATATTCCATGAGTAGGAATATCCCTGGAATCGCAGAATAATCCACACATGAGCCAAAGCTTAATGCTGGATGTAAACAGGACACACTTTATTGAAAGTACACAGCATACTTTTATACAGGATTTGGAACATACCGCCCCCAACAACCGCTTTCTTATTGGTCCTTTTTAAAGTCCAGGCAGTTTCCCATCAGGTCCTCCTTAACCATGCAAATGAGGACTTGAAAATGACACAGCAGAGATTGGTCAGAAAGGTTTGAATAGAAAGACTGCCATGTGTATTGAGACATTTAAAGTCCAGGCAGTTTACCATCAGGTCCTCCTTAACCATGCAAATGAGGACTTGAAAATGACACAGCAGAGATTGGTCAGAAAGGTTTGAATAGAAAGACTGCCATGTGTATTGAGACAAAAGCCCCAGGGGGACAATCAATGTACACAATAGCCAGCCACAGAACAATGGAACCGTCTGGAGAGTTGAGACAGGGCAGAAGACATTTACACCTGATAATCAAAAGGCTTTAAATAGGGTTATCACACAATGGACAATGAGTATCTCTTCTGAGTCTATTGACCTGGTTGGGGTTCAGAATAAAATCTCCTGTAATCTCAAGACATCCTGGAATATGAACTATCCGTAATGTCCCATCTTCTGTAATACATGAATTAGGATTTCACGTAGAAACACTTCAGTATTTCATGGTCCATGACACCAGCCTCATACTCGGTGCTCTCCAAGACAGGTTCTTCATCGAGTGGCTTCCTCCCTCAGGACGGACAGCACAGGACCACTCTGCAAACGTAGACCCAGTCTGACTACTGGGCCTACTTAGTAGATCACAACCCCCGACCAATGTGGTCCCAGAGCCAGGAACACTTGAATATGCACCCCCGGCCAGGAGGGCCACACACGGGGGGGGGGCTGGACAACAGACCAGGATCGGCGACGACGACCCCGGGCTAATGATGTCTGTCCCTTAAGTACTCCTCCCAGCATGCACAATGTGACGATCAACTCCCTCTGATTGGCGAAGGTGAACACCCAAAACAGCTTGACCTGACTGCTGCCACCCTTGGCCTGGAGTGATAACGACACCCCAGACAACAATAGTGTTTACTCACAGTACAGCCATGGCTGGAACAGAGGTCCACATTTAGTGAAAAAAATCATACAGTCTGAGTAGACTAACTCTCAGACTACCCCCTAAATTTACATATATAATGTTCTGTGTAGGCAGGCTTTGGCCTCCAATACATAGGAATCAAGTATTGAATGTCGAGTACAATGAACAAAATAGCCCATGGATCGAATTGAACGTCATCCTTTTTTTTTTTATTATGGAGGTCATGTTAACTACCAAATATGACCATAAGTGGCTCGGCCTCCACACTCTCTCCAGCACAGAGGGGGGTTTATAGGGAACATTGCATGTAACTTAACGGGCGTACATTACCAACTAACCAATAATTTATATTTAACTTCCTCTATTTTAGAAGAGAGGAGGGTTACATGAGCAAGTCTCAAGATCTTATTTCTTTGTATATTGTTTATGCTAGAATGTAGGTCTGTTTTGCAAGGGACGAGGGATGCCGGGTATCCCGACTCTTGTAAAGACAATAGAGTTTTATAAAATTGCGAAGTGCAGTGTCAAGGAGGATATGTACTTTGAAATATTGCCTCTACATGGGTTAATTCATCTATTGATCAAATAGGTTGTGGTAAACTACACACAAAATGGGATAACTGGGCATATCGCCAACAGTCTATGGGCCAGATTCTCATAGATGCCGGTGTAGCGTAGCGTAAGCTATTTGCACTACCCCGCCGCAACTTACAGGAGCAAGTGCCGTATTCTCCATAGTGTAAATGGCCCGGCGTAAGGCCACATAATTCAAAGGGGACGGCTTGTATTTAAATTAAGCGCACCCCCGTGCCGATCGAACTGCACATGCGCCGGCCTTAAACGTAGGCCACTGCGCACGCTCCATAGTATGCCGCAAATACATTGATTACGACGGCAACGCAATTAACGTACAGGCCTATTCGCAAATGAGTTATGTAAACGTCGTAAACGACGGAAAAACACAACGCTGTCCCGAGTCCATACTTAACATGGCATGCGGCGGACTGACGTAAGGTTACCCCTCATATAGCAGGAGTAACCTTACGCTTACGGAAACAACGTAAACTACGGCGAAGCGGCGCAAAAACTTTCAGGAATCGGCGTATCAGGCTCATTTGCATATTCAACGCTGAAATCAACGGGAACCCACCTATCGGCCAGCGTAGAATTACATCTAAGATCCAACGGTGTAAGTGACTTACGCCAGTTGGATCTACGCCGTATCTATGCGTAAATGATCCTAGGAATCAGACACATAGATACCCAGGCTCAGAAACAGAGATACGACGGTGTATCTGGAGATACACCGTCGTATCGCTTCTGAGAATCTGGCCCTATATGTCTATATCTTGTGAGGCCGCATATTGATCACATAGATTTCACTTTATAGTCCTTGGTCACATGATACAGTTGGGGTGAGAACCATGACCTGAAGCCTTTATCTAAAGAGCCAGGTAGGAAATAAGAACAATTTAACAAAGGCATCAATGGACAGTTGTATTGTTATGAATATCGAGAATGCAGAGAATGCCATATATTCAGAGTAGAAACCATCAGGGCTGATGTTGAGGGTTCCATATAACGGTTGGTAAATCTACGTCTGCCTTGGTATGTTCCATCCGCACCCAGAGCTTGGAGTCCCCGGGATATTTCCAGTCTGCTATACATGTTATTGCCTGATAGTAAAACTTAAAGTTAGGGAGCGCTAAATCTCCAGACCCCTTAGTGCGGTACAATATGTCCCAAGAAATTCTAGACCACTGACCTTTCCATATAAAGTGAGAGGCCATGGATTGAAAAGTGGAAAAAAAAACTGTAGAGGCTCCAAAGGGGATAATTTGAAAAATAAATAAGTCTGTGGTAGAATATTCATTTTAGTAATGTTTATTTTTCCCAACCAAGTATGAGAGATCATGTGAGACCACTTCCGCAGATCAGATTTGACTTTATTCAAAAGAGGAAGATAATTATATTAAAACTTGTTTGAGAAACAGGCTGGTAAATTGATTCCAAGTATTTTAAGACCTTAGATTGCCAAGTAAATGGGAATATTGGGCATAGCATCGTGGCTTCTATTTGAGGGATGGAAATGTTAAGTATCTCAAATTTTAACATATTTAGCATATTATTTTAAAATCAGAAAGGGAAATTCCTAACAAGGCCATTATATTTGGTAAAGCAACTCTAGGTTGCTAAATATAAGACAGAATATAATTTCAGTGAGTTTCTATGATGAGTATTTCCTCCCTATCACATCTGATAGGACCCACCACTCCATTACCAAAAGCTGCATTCAACTCGGTCATCTTTCTTACATCATCAGGAGCCCAGGTGTCACTTCCAGGTTTAGACAGATGCCCCTCTGATAATATGCACCAGCTCTGTCCATCTTTAGCCTCTGTACTGGGACTGAAGCCTCCTGGGATATGTGACATGGATAAAAAAGCACATTATAGGGTTGACCACTTAGATTGATGAAATGATCTAACAAAGCAGATTATGTTATACTCTTCCAAATCCACAGGGACTCTGCTGAAATAAATTGTGACTGTTATTCTCCTTACAAACCACACAATATTAAAACTGTTGTAACTCCCTCTTCTGGTCAGATTTCCAGGTAAATATATATTTTTTCCCCCATTGTAGTGAATACAGGTGGTCGGTCCCCAGGTTACAAACATCTGACTTACAAACGACTCCTACTTAAAATCGGATGGAGACAACAGGAAGTGAGAGGAAATCTACCCCTATAAAGGCAAATTCACTCCTGTAAGAGTTAAAATGGGAAAAAGGTGTCTCCACTAAACCTTTATCACCAATCCTTGTTTCCACAACCAGGGCAGCTATTAGAAATGTTGGGGTCCCTCATACAGCTTCAGGCATGGGCCCCCTGGAGCAGAGAACCGGTATAGGTGTGCCGTGAATTAAGAACCGGGGGTGGGTTCTGACGCAAATTGAGAACCGGGGGGTGGGGGGGGGGCTACAGAAATTAAAGTTTTCTCCTCTCCTCTCAGCTACGAGCTGAAAAGGGGGTTTCCGGGCCCCTGGGAACATTTAGGCCCCTTAAAAGGTATAATGCCTGTACCCACCTGATCCGCAACAACACAGATTTTTCAAAATCAAATTGTCATAGGAACAGAAAGTGAGGTGAAGTCTTCTGAACAGGGGCACAGACAGCAAAAAAAAATACAGTGCTGGTATGCTTATCACTAAGCTATCAGCATAGGGGGATATGCATATCCCTATGCTATCCAAAAAAAAAAAAAAACATTGGGCCAGATTCAGATACAATTACATTGGCGCAGAGTATCAGAGATACACTACATCTCCGTATTTTACCAGGCTATACGCCGAATTCTGGTAGATTTTGTCCCTTACGGTACGGCGGCGTAGTGTATTTCTCGCCGCGTAATCGAAATACGCGATTAGGGGGAGTGAAGCATTTAAATTAGGTGCGTCCCCGCGGCGATCGAACTGCGCATGCTCCATTTCCCGCCGTGCATTGCGCGAAATAACGTCGTTACGTCATTCGTTGTTTGAGTAACGTCGTTTACGGACATTCCTATTCCCGGACGAGTTACGTTAAAAATAAAAAAAGACGTTGACATTCGACGCGGGAACGACGGCCATACTTAACATGGGCTGTCTAATATTAGATCAGCAAAAAGCTGGTATCGTTTTACGAAGCAAAAAGGTGACTAAAGATGCCGTAAGAGGTTGCGATTGACGTTTGTAATTTCGTGGATCGTCGGCAAAAGTTCATTTGCATACCCCGACGCGGAAAACGACGGGAACTCCACCCAGCGGCCGCAAATTTATTGCAGCGTAGATCCGAAGGCGTACGAACACGTAAGCCAGTCGGATTGAAGCCCGCAGCCGTATTTTCATGGTTTGAGGTTTCAGAGTAGTGAAAAAACGCGCGTAATTTGAAAGTACTCCAGTCTAACGCAAGTTAGACAGGAGTAAGGGCTCTGTCAATCTGGCCCAATTTTTTTAGCTGGAGCTACTCTCAACTACTTACAAACAAATTTCACTTGAGAACAAACCTAGAGACTTTATCTTGTTTGTAACCCAGGGCCCACATGTAGAGCAGTGACTGATTGTGTAGGTCTGCTCAGACCTGAGCTGCGAGTTTCATTATTCATCTCTGCCTCTTAAAGAGGTTTCCAGAGGGTAGGACGAGGTGATTGAAATGATCAGTTAATTATTTATCATGCTCCAGCCAATTTCTGGAACTATGTGACCAGGAGGTGGCTGGGGAGATGATAAATGTGCAGGAAGCCTGAACAGAGGCTTCTTTCCCCCAAGGGAGGATTCTACTTTCTCTTGGAGCTGCTGCACCTTGAGGCAGCTCTACTGAGACAACAAGTTGCAGTCTGGGCCTCAGCAGATGCTTAACTGAAGGCCTGGGGAAGATTGCCAAAGGATAACATTTGCTGGAGGGCGCTGCACTAAGGTCCTGGGTCTGAAGAAGGAACTAGTCAATCTTCCTAGGCTCAGTGTACAAACTTTATTTATAAAATGTTCAAAAAGCACCTTTTTGTGCTGTCACCCAGCACTAAGAATAAATCTGCCTGTGCTCAATGAGAGGACCACAGTGCTGCCTAATGCTGCCTAATGCTGTTCATGCATATGGTCTCAACATACACAATGACATCCCAGGACTTAGGGACTTGGAGATGAAGTAGCTTGACTTAAATAAAGAAAGATATGGGAAAAAGGGCCCTCAGGCTTGTTTCCAACTAGATTTGGGGGAGGTTATGTATTTTGCCAAGGGAACCTGTTTCTGACACAAGGGGGAGGATTATCTGTCGTTAGGCATCCTGCCTTCTTCAGATTTCTAGTTGCCTCTCCCAGAGGGGGCCCATTCTTCTATTATGAGCAAGGAGTTTTGCCCCTCTATGACAGAATTCCTATAAAGTGTCAATCTTCTGTGAAAAGACCTGACCAGCCCGGAAAAGGCCCCCTTCAGTCCCGTCTTCTCACTAAGTCTCTGTCTGTGTCTTGGCGGACCCCATGTTACTGGGCAGGGAGGAGGAACGGAAAAAAGAGAAGTAATCTAACTATGCCCTCTTCGCTAGCTGCTAGCTCATTTAAGTTCACATCACCATTGCTGTCCTGGTGTACGAAGCAAGCTCCTGCATCACTGCAGACAAAGTTAGCCCATATGCATAGGTGTGCGCACAAGGTGTGCCGGATGTGCCTGGGCACACTCAAATCACCCCATGTGCATTATCATTATCCAAGGGTGGCACCAGGTGGGTGGTTGGGGTGCCAGTGGCCAGTGTAAATGCCCCCAATATATTAAAGGCTAGGTTCAACTGAAAAACATGATTTTTAATACATAAATGTTGGTTTACTGAAAAGTATGTCCATGTACAGCATAGTAGGCACTCAATACTTGGTTGGGGCTACTTTTGCATGAATTACTGCATCATGCAGCATGGAATGGAGGAGATCAGCCTGTGGCACTGCTGAGGTGTTATGGAAGCCTAGGTTGCTTCCTCTTGACAATACCCCACAGATTCTTTATGGGGTTTAGGTCAGGGAAGTTTGCTGGCCAATCAAGTGCAGTGACACCATGATCATTAAACCAGGTATTGGTGCTTTTGGCAGTGCGGGCAGATGGGAAGTCCTGCTGAAGGGAAGCATTAAGTGTTCTAGAATTTCCTAGTAGAAGGCTGCGCTGACTTTGGACTTAATAAAACACCGTGGACCAACACCAGCAGATGACATGGCTCCCCAAATCATCACTGACTGAGGAAACTTCACATTGGACCTCATGCAACTTGGATTCTGTGCCTCTTCCTCGAGTCTCTGGGACCTTAATTTTCAAATAAAATGCAAAATTTTCCACAGTCTGTGATTATTTGGGGAGCCATGTAATCTGCTGGTGTTGGTCCACTGTGTTTCATCAAATCCAAAGTCAGCGCACCCATCTATCAAGGAAATCTAGAGCACTTTATGCTTTCCTCTGCTGACCAGCTTTATGGAGATGCTGATTTCATTTTCCAGTCTTTAGCCCATGGTTCTTCAAACTACGGCCCTCCAGTTGTTCAGGAACTACAATTCCCATCACGCCTAGTCATGTCTGTGAAATTCAGTGTTTTACAATGCCTCATGGGATGTGTAGTTCTACAGCAGCTGGAGGGCCGTAGTTTGAGGATCCCTGCTTTAGCCTATCTGAACATATTTTGGCCAACATGACATATACCCAACCAGTGCATCAATTGCAGCCACTGTGCCCATCAAACGCAGCCACTGTGCCCATCAAACGCAGCCACTGTGCCTATCAGACGCAGCCACTGTGCCTATCAGACGCAGCCACTGTGCCAATCAAACGCAGCCACTATGCCAATCAAACGCAGCCACTGTGCCCATCAAACGCTCCACACTGTGCCCCCAAATGTTGCAACTGTGCCCCAAGTGCTGCCACTGTGCCCCAACTGCTGCCACTGTGCCCCAAGTTTTTCCACTATGCCCCAAGTGCTGCCACAGTTGCCCCAAGTGTTGCCACTGTGCCCCAAATGTTGCCACTGTGCCCCATGTTCTGCCACTGTGCCTCAAGTGTTGCCACTGTGCCCCAAATAATGGCACTGTGCCCCAAATGCTGCCACTGTGCCTCAAATGTTGCCACTGTGCCCCATGTGCTGCCACTGTGCATGCCCAAATGTTGCCACTGTTCCCCAATGGTGGACACTGTGCCCCCACCGTCATCTGCCCGGTACTTACCTTTTCTCGGGTGGGTAGCAGGTGACGGCGGCAGATGGCAGGTGGCAGGCGCGAGCAGTGTCCGGTGTTCTCCATTTTTCCCGACCCCAATGTCTTCTCTCGTCTGCTCCTCCTCTTGTCCTCTGCTGTGATGGGACACCCGATAGGCGTCCCATCACAGCGCCTGTTGCTTCAGCCAATCAGGTGACAGGTAACATAGACCCAGAGGTGGTTCAATATTAGGAAAGCAACTTCCTTCGCTTTCCCAACATACAGCTGAGTGGGAAGCAAACACACAGTGTTGTGCCCGCTTCTATGGCTTTAATCCGGTGTCCCAAAAAGCACCCCCATCGCTATAATTCAGGTCCTCGAAAAGGGGCCGGACACCTGAATAGGGGTGTCAGCAGCGACCACAGATAGATTCATGCATTGCATGAATCTATCTATGGTAATTGGAGAGTGACAGGAGAGGGGGTGGCGTTCCTGCGTCCTTTATGGACACACCGCCGCTGTTGTCAAGTTTTTAAAAATGTACCATGTGTGTCCCTTTTTATCATCTGGGATGATTTTTAGTACATGCTTAACAGTATAAATGATGATCCTTTAAAATATATTTTAGGGATTGCAAAAAAAAAAAAAAATGTTTATTTTGTGTAAACAAGCTTCTTTGAAAGTTACTTGGGCATAATTTGCAAGATTTTTTTTTAAATTAGTTTTGTTAATTATTCCTTAACCTTTTTATGACCGCAATAAGACTTTAAATGTAAAATTCCCCCTGCTGTGAGATAGATAATTAGCTTTGCAGCAAAGGACTAGGAATGCACAGCTCTGTTATTTCCTAATTCTCAGGCCCACTCTAAGGCCGGATTCACACCTATGCGAATTGAGTGCGGCTTAAACCGCATCCAATATGCAGAACATTTCTAAATACATTGTTTTCAATGAGGCTGGTTCACATATGTGCGATGCATTCGCACTGCGCATTGCCGAAAAAACGTGTGCGTATTTTAGGTCTTGCGGTGCGGCTCAGGTGCGAATTCAGGCCCATTATCTTCTATGGGTACGCAGCTGATTCGCAGATGTGTTCATTTCTCTTCAGGATTTGTCTCATTCAGCCCAATACACTTCTCCCCCACTCTCCTCTCCCCTGTAACCTCTCCCAGGTCTCCAAATTTGCAGCTAAAACTGAGCTAATCTGCCTAACACTTCTGTTATCTCTCTGCAAAGATAAGAGAGCTGAAATTCTGGTCTCAATCACAAAAATTAGTCAAAGGCCCCATAAACACGAGCAGACAGATTTGTTCAAATCGGTCGGGCAGACCGATTTGAACAAATCTGTCTGCTGGGGATGTATTGGTTTGATCGTGTACACACGATCAAACCAAAATCCCCGCCGGCAGACGGCGTGGTGACGTGGCGGTGACGTTGACGCCGCCACGTCACCGCACCAGGAAGTAAATCACTTCCGCGCATGCGTCGAATCCATTCGACGCGTGTGCGAGAAGACATGTCTGCTGGTTAGCGTACTAACCAGCAGACATGTCGGGCGGACGGGTTCCCAGCCGACGGATTTGAAAGCATGCTTTCAAATCTGTCGGCTGGCCAAATCCGTCTGCTCGCCCGTACACACAATCTAATCTGTCTGCTGGGACGGTCTGGCAGCTCTGATCACAAAAGGGCTTGACAGCAAACAGATATTAAAATATTTGAATATTGATTGAAGGCCCAAACTGAAAAAATATGAAGAAAAATGGAGAATGAAAAGGTTAACCGCTTAAGGACCGCCGCACGACTATTTACGTCGGCACGGCTGGGCACATGGATGTACAGGTACGTCCTCTTTAAGATGCCCAAACCGGTCCTGTCCTCCGTGACCGCACCCGCGGGACTCGATCGCCGCCGGTGTCCCGTGATTGGGTCACAGAAAGGAAGAACGGGCAGAAGGTGAGTGTAAACAAACCTCTCCCCGTGCTTCCTAGTGCGACTGTCAGTGATCGTCTGTTCCCTGTGTTAGGGAACAACGGTCAGTGAAGCCACACGCACAGCCACACCCCCCACAGTAAGAACACTCCCTTAGAACACACTTAACTCCTACAGCGCCCCCTCCTGGTTAACCCCTTTACTGCCAGTGTCATTTTCCCAGTAATCAGTGCATTTTTATAGCACTTTTCACTGTGAAAATGACAATGGTCCCAAAAATGTGTCAAAAGTGTTCGATGTGTCCGCCATAATGTCGCAGTCATGAAAAAAAAGTTGCTGACCACCGTCATTAGTAGTAGTAAAAAAAATTATAATATTAATAAAAATGTCATAAAACTATCCCCCATTTTGTAAACGCTATAAATTTTGCACAAACCAATCAATAAACGCTTATTGCGATTGTTTTTTACCAAAAATATGTAGAAGAATACGTATCGGCATAAACTGAGGAGAATTTTTTTTTAATATCTTTTTTGGGGATATTAATTATGACAAAAAGTTAAAAATATTGCATTTTTTTTTATTGTCGCTCTATTTTTGTTTATAGCGCAAAAAAAGAAAATCCTAGAGGTGATCAAATACCACCAAAAGAAATCTCTATTTGTGGGGGGGAAAAAAGGACGTCAATTTTGTTTGGGAGCCACGTCGCACGACCGCGCAATTGTCAGTTAAAGCGATGCAGTGCCGAATCGCAAAAAGGGGCCAGGTCCTTAACCTGCATATTGGTCCGGGGCTTAAGTGGTTAATATTTAGACCGAGTACTGTAACGTGAAAGTGTTTCTGATCCATTAGAGGTTTTTGTGATATGTTATATATTCTAAAAGACTTGCATTCAGATAGGAGACGTAGATTTTTAAAATGAAAATTTTTCTTCAAGTTCTTTTGCCACTATATATTCCCCATGTCAGTCTACATTGCAGCTGTGCTGACAGTGATGTCAAACATGCCTATCCACTGACTTAATTGACGAGAAAGGTTTCACTGCCTACACTCAACAGCAGGCAGCAATTCAAGGGAAAATGGACCAACCACAAAGGTAAGGTCACCTGAGTGGGCAGGATAATATAACACGCAGCTACGTCCTAATAAGGCGGCAGTTTGCAGCAGAATTCATTATGTTGTGATAGCTGTCGGCACTATTACTTTATGATACATTAACTTTTTCCATATGAATCATAGGATCACCTCTTAAGACATAAACATTCTTGCAAGCTATAGCTGCTATGAGCTTGGCTATGAACTATATAATGGACATAAGAGTACAAGACAAGTCTTTCAATTTGTTAGCATGTTAACCACTTAACCCCTGGACCATATTGCTGCCCAATGACCAGAGCACTTTTTGCTTTAACTGACAATTGCGCGGTCGTGCGACGTGGCTCCCAAACAAAATTGGCGTCCTTTTTTTCCCACAAATAGAGCTTTCTTTTGGTGGTATTTGATCATCTCTGCGGTTTTTATTTTTTGCGCTATAAACAAAAATAGAGCGACACTTTTGAAAAAAATGCAATATTTTTTTGCTATAATAAATATCCCCCAAAAATATATAAAAAAAAAAAATATTTTCCTCAGTTTAGGCCGATACGTATTCTTCTACCTATTTCTCTAAAAAAAAAATCGCAATAAGCGTTTATTGATTGCTTTGTGCAAAATTTTCAGCGTTTACAAAATAGGGGGTAGTTTTATGGCATTTTTATTAATATTTTTTTTTACTAGTAATGGCGGCGATCAGCGTTTTTTTTCAGTACTGCGACATTATGGCGGACACTTTGGACACCTTTGACACATTTTTGGGACCATTGGCATTTTTTTAGCGATCAATGCTATAAAAATGCATTGAATTACTATAAAAATGCCATTGGCGGTGAAGGGGTTAACACTAGGGGGCAGGGAAGGGGTTAAGTGTGTTCCTGGGTGTGTTCTAACTGTATGGGGGGGATGGACTCACTAGGGAAATCACTGATCTTTTGTTCATACATTGTATGAACAGAAGATCAGCATTTCCCCCGCTGACAGGACCGGGAGCTGTGTGTTTACACACATAGCTCCCGGTCCTCGCTCTGTAACGAGCGATCGCGTGTGCCCGGCGGCACGCGCACGGGACTCGGGTGCGAGCGGGGGTGCGCACGCCGGCCGCCGGCGACGAGCGTGTGCCCCCTAGTAGCCGCTTTAGAGCGGACGTAGAGCTACGGGCTCTCGCCCAGGAGAGCTGACCTGCCGCAGTAAAATGACGGCGGCAGGTCGGCAAGCAGTTAATGTCAGTGGAAAGTTAAACTATTTTACAGTGCCTTGCGAAAGTATTTGGCCCCCTTGAACTTTGCGACCTTTTGCCACATTTCAGGCTTCAAACATAAAGATATAAAACTGTCATTTTTTGTGAAGAATCAACAACAAGTGGGACACAATTATGAAGTGGAACGAAATTTATTGGATATTTCAAACTTTTTTAACAAATAAAAAACTGAAAAATTGGGCGTGCAAAATTATTCAGCCCTATTCAGTGCCTACTAAATGTTTTGTTCTATCAGTTAGGAATCCAATGGTTAAATTTAAAACAAGTTTTTTTTTTTTTTTTTTTTAACTTATGGTTAAATAACCAATGGCGCCCACACACGATCGGTTTTGACCGATGAAAACGGTCCATCAGACCATTCTCATCGGTTTAAACGATTGTGTGTACGCGGCATAAGAGTCGGTTCCCACTGGGGCAACACGACTTCCAGCACGACTTTGGGAGGCAACTTCGACAAGACTTGAGTATGATTAATCAGGCAACTTACAAGGCAACTTCAAGTCGCCTCCAGGACAGGAGGCTTTCCAGTGGCCAATCAAACAACATGGGGGAGGGAGGGGTTTGCCTGAGAAATGTATGTTGTCTTCCTGTAAAGTTGCTTCAGTTAAGACGGTGATCCGACTTCTGAGGCAACTTCCATTGAAATCAAAGGGTACAAGTTGCCTACGAATCACCTACAAGACTGATTGAAGTAGTACAGGAACCTTTTCTGAAGTCGGAGCGAGTTCAGTAGTGTGTATTAAGACGGCTCCGATCACTTCCAATGATTTTCTCAACCGCGCGACTTGGGACGACTTGGGACGACTTCAAGTCGGATCCCAGGTCGCCCCAGTGTGAACCGGATCTTAGAGACGCCTCTCCTCTTTTATACTCTGTAGCTCCTTCTGGATTTGCTTGTAATCCCCTTGTAGAGGCTTCCATTTGTGGATGGACATTTTATGGTTACACAACCTATCACATTGCTATAATATTTTTATATGGACTATAAACTGAAGGATCTATGAATAAATAATTGTGGAACGAATCATTTGAGTTTATATTATTTTTAATGGGAAAATTTGTTTTGATATACACGTGCTTTGGATTACAAGCATTTTTTTGGAACAAATTATGCTTGCAAACCAAGGTTTTACTGTAAGGCCTCGTACACACGATCAAATCTGTCTGCTGGAAACGGTCTGCTAGACCGTTTCAGCAGACAGATTCGATCGTGTGTACGGGCAAACAGACGGATTTGGCCACCCGACAGATTTCAAAGCATGCTTTGAAATCTGTCGGCTGGGAACCCGTCCGCCCGACATGTCTGCTGGTTAGTATGCTAACCAGCAGACATGTCTTCTCGCACACGCGCCAAATGATTTCGACGCATGCGCGGAAGTGTTTTACTTCCTGGTGCGGTGACGTGATGGCGTCAACGTCACCGCCACGTCACCGACACGTCAGCGCGCTGTCTGCTGGCAGGGATTTTGGTTTGCTCGTGTGTACACGCGAGCAAACCAAAATGCCAGCAGACAGATTTTTTCAAATCGGTCGGACAGACCGTTTTGAACAAATCTATTTACTCATGTGTACGAGGCCTAATGGCTATCTCAACAGACTGAGAATGCAAGCTTTGTAAACAGTTTGTTTCTTCATTAGGCAAAGGTAGGCTATAAATGGTATTACTTTAGTCCACTCTAAAGTAATAATACAATTATAGTTGGAATTTCAAGGACTAAAGCCCACCATAACCAGTTTGAATCTCAAATCTCGTCATTCGAACCATTAATGGGCAGGCTGAATGTAAAAAGTTGAATGATAGATCAACTTGAGTACAACCAGACTGCCGGATTTGCAAATGGCTGCTATAGCCGCTAGCAATAATTAATGTTTTTCCCCCAGAGGGATCAGGTTCCCTTGCCCGCTTCTGCCCCCCCCCCCCCCCCCCCCCCCCGCTGGAAGAAGACAATGGGGGTTATCTACTAAAGGCAAATCCAGATGATGCCACGTGGGAGGTGGTGAAACTAGTAGAGCCTGGAGGTGGACTACTACTACTACTACTACTGAATGAGACTGTCATGTAATTTTATTGCTTTTAAAATGTCATTAAAGCGGAGTTCCACCCAGGAAAACAACATTTCACCATATACCTTAAAAAAATTAAATAAAAAAAAGTGAAAAAAATAAATAAATACTCACCCGAAATACCTGTTGCTATGCGGAAGTCCGTAATCTGCCTCTTCCACACCGCGGTGTGTTTTCTTCTTCTTCTGCTTGTGAATGGGGCGCGCTGCTTTCTGGGAACTGTGTGTGTTCTCAGAGAGCAGCCGCCCATTCACAAGCCAGCGTGAGACTCACGCAGGCGCAGTAGGAAATGGGCAGTGAAGCCGTACGGCTTCATTGCCTGTTTCCCATAGTGTGAATGGCGGCGCGGGACCCGGAGCGATCGTGGGACCGGCATCGGGGGGCCCATCAGCGCGGGCAAGTAGGACAAGGTAAGTGTCCTTATTTAAAGTCAGCAGCTACACTGTTAGTAGCTGCTGACTTTAAAAAAAAAAAAAAAAAATTGCGGCTGGAACACCCCTTTAAATGTGAGTTCAATGCTAGCTGGGGTGGAGAGGTTTCATTTTTAACCCCTCGTATACTGCACTATAGGAGGCACTTTCTGTCATTTTTTTTCATGAACTTACCGGTAGTCATTGTGGATTTAACGTTTGAAGTAGCACAGTGAAAAGAGTACCTAACTGCTTTTTATTACTTTCATCTTTTGAGCCACCAAGATTCTCAGACGATCCCTGAGAGGGAATGTTTGCACAGGGTGCAAGGTGTGTTTGACCCCTTGCAGGGTCCTTTAAAGGAGGTGAGGGAGCGAGCATTGCATGAGGTGGTGGGAGCACTCCGTTCATGGAGGTTGTCTGAAGACATCACTCAGGCCTCGTACACACGATCGGACATATCCGATGAAAACGGTCCGCGGACCATTTCCATCGGATATGTCCGATCGGGAGTTTGATCCGATGGCGTGTACACACCATCGGATCAAATTCCCCGCCGCCGGACGGCGCGGTGACGCGGCGGTGACGTTGACGCCGCCACGTCACCGCTACGTCACCGCACCAGGAAGTAAAACACTTCCGCGCATGCGCCGAATCCATTCGGCAGCGGCGCGGCGGCTGTGCGGGACGACATGTCTGCTGGTAAGTGTACTAACCAGCAGACATGTCGGGCGGACAGATTCCCACCGGATAGATTTCAAAGCTTGCTTTGAAATCTGTCGGGTGGAGAAATCTGTCCGCTAGCCCATACACACGAGCGGAGATGTCTGCTGAAACGGTCCATCGGACTATTTTCAGCGGACATATCCCCTCGTGTGTACGAGGCCACAAGTTTGTTTTTGTTTTGTGTTTTTTTGCACAACGTGGAGTCGTTTATTTTATGTTTTTGGACTTTTTTCATATTATTGTAAAATCAGTGTTTAACACCATAATTGTTTATTTCACTTTTACAGCGCTGTCACACCTATATTGTTTTTTATTGATTTCTGTGGGAGCACATTAGTGACAGCTGCAGTAAAAAGTTATCACTACTTTGGGCCAGATTCAGGTAGAGTTACTCTGGAGTATCAGTGATACTCCAGCCTAACTCACACTTTGAGCCGGCGTTTCTGTTTTCTGTAAGCAGAAAACAAGAAACGCCGGGTTGGAGTTCCTATACGAGGGGCATAATTGTATTTCGCCGTCGTATCGGAACTGCAATTTTAAAAATGGCGCTCGGGGCGTTCCCGCTGATTAACGCCGAGAATATGCTAATCAGCGAGAATCGGCAATTCACGATCGTATTCGGGCCTGACGCAGTGACTTTCCGACGTTTCCGTAAGAGATACGCGGCGTAAAGAAAAACAAGCCCCCTAGTGGAGTATCCTATGTTAAGTATGGCCGTCAACATTGCGTCGAATGCGTAAAACGTCCGTGAATGGGGATTGACGTCATTGACGTTCACTGACAGAATTTGGAGCATGCGCACAGACAGTCGACGCATGCGCAGTATGTTCGCCGCGGGATCGCGCCTAGTTTTAATAATACACGCCCCCTACCCGCCCAATTTGAATTCCGCCGGCTCATTTTCGCTACGCCGCCGCAACTTTAGGAGCAAGTGCTATGTGAATAACAGTACTTGCTCCTAAACTTTCGGCGGAGTAACGTAAATGAGAAACGTTACTCCAAAATAAAGATTCGCTCTCCTACCTGAATCTGGCCCATTGTGTTTTTTTTTTTCAAAATTGTCGCTTTCTTTTGTTTATAGCGCAAAAAATAAAAACCGCAGAGGTGATCAAATACCACCAAAAGAAAGCTCTATTTGTGAGAAAAAAAGGACGGAAATTTTGTTTGGGAGCGCACAATTGTCATTCAAAGTGCGACAGCGCTGAAAACTAAAAATTGGTCTGGGCAGGAAGGTGGTGAAAATGCCCTGTATGGAAGTGGTTAAAGAACTGGGCCAGAGGGAGTTTCTCCAGTTACTGGTGTACCTGAGCACAATGTCACATGGTCTTGCCATGTCTGCACACGAAAATAGAGGTAGTTGCGCGCTAATATGGTATGCAATGTGAAACTTAGAAAAACATATAGGGCCAGATTCAGGTAGATGGGCAAATCTTTATTTTAGAGTAACGTTTCTCATTTACGTTACTCCGCCGAAACTTTAGGAGCAAGTACTGTGATTCACAAAGCACTTGCTCCTAAAGTTGCGGCGGCGTAGCGAAAATGAGCCAGCGGAATTCAAATTGGGCGGGTAGGGGGCGTGTATTATAACTAGGCGCGATCCCGCGGCGAACATACTGCGCATGCGTCGACTGTCAGTGCGCATGCTCCAAATTCTGTCAGTGAACGTCAATGACGTCAATCCCCATTCACGGACGTTTTACGCAAACGATGCGAAAAATTTTAAATTCGACGCGATGACGACGGCCATACTTAACATAGGATACTCCACTAGGGGGCTGGTTTTTCTTTACGCCGCGTATCTCTTACGGAAACGTCGGAAAGTCACTGCGTCGGGCCCGAATACGATTCTGAATTGCCGATTCTCGCTGATTAACAAATTCTCGGAGATCGATGTGTGTTCCTCAGTACTGGGAACACACATCGATCTCCTCACAGCTGACAGAACATGGATCTGTGTGTTTACACCCCATCATTAGACACACAGATCCATGCTTCTGCCATGATTTCGGGCAATCGTGGGTGCCCGGTGGTCATTGCGACCGCCGGGCACGCGCACCGGGTCCCGAGGAATGAGCCGGGGGCGCGCGCCCCCTAGCGGCCGAAAAAGACAAGGACGTCATATGACGTCCAGTCTGAAGGAGGAAGGGTCCCCACCGAAATCATTTTACTATGGCTCGGTGGGGAAGGGGTTAATACTTCAACGCTTTCCTTATCTGTGTTAAACTCCAATGGATGCAAATGTTTCCTAGCTAATGTGCCATTTACTAGTTTTTGTCCAGGACAACTGAACCTATTGCCTAAGTTACTCGCCTAGCTTCCCACACAGGCGTATTTATTTGAAACAAAAATGTTTTTAGAAAGTGAATGGCATTCAATGGATAGAGAGATAAGTTTACTGTACCTGTAGTGCATATGGGAAAATGATAAATAGAGTATCATTCCTGTCAAAGATAGGCGTACATTGGACCAATACATTCTGCCGGTTCAAATAGACAACAACAGTTTAGAGGTAAAAATGTATGAAGAAAAACCGGGACGGCCGCAATGGTTCCTTTAAAGCGGATGGTTCACCTTAAATAAATATTAAAAGCCAGCAGCAACAAATACTGCAGCTGCTGACTTTTAATATTAGGACACTTACCTGTCCTGGAGTCCAGCGGCGTCCGCAGCAGAGGATGAGCGATCGCTCATCACCCTGCTGCTCCCCCCTCCATCCACGGCGAGGGAACCAGGAAGTGAAGCGCTCCGGCTTCACTGCCCGGTTCCCTACGGCGCATGCGCGAGTCGCGCTGCGCCCGGCGATTGGCTCCCGCTGTGTGCTGGGAACTGAGAGTTCCCAGCACACAACGGGAAAAGCCCGTCTTTTGCCCGAGACTGCGGGCCGGAAGTGGGTGCGGATACCTGTCTTTAGACAGGTATCTGCACCCCCCTCCCCCCTGAAAGGTGTCAAATGTGACACCGGAGGGGGGGAGGGTTCCGATCAGCGGATCTTCACTTTAGGGTGGAGATCCGCTTTAAATAAAACTGGTCACAACATAAACATATCACAGCAAAAAATCAGGAGAAAAGCTGACGCGTTTCACACTATCATACAGTGCTTATTCAACACTTTAGGGGTAGTGTAAGTATTAGACACTCAAAAAGCATGCCTCGAGGTGGGGGGGGGGGTGGGGGATGGGAAGCATCACTATTCATAACTGCCAAATAAATAATCACTGCTTCAAAGCACAGTGTAGAAACACACCTTTTAGAAAGGTATTATATTGTTCTGATGGTTGCAAATGTCAATACTTACTGACTCTCAGCTCTGAACATGCATTGAACTTTACATCCAGCATCCAATGTGCATTCAGCATTGAAATAGTTTGTATTGAGCATTATTTCTTATCTTCCCCAGATTCTATTTTGCCATTGGAGAACATGTTGGTAGAAAATCCCAGAGACTTCCTCATGTACTGTAAGAAAAATTCAACAATCATAAGTCTTCACACACAGATGACTTGGAGAAATCAAAAATTAAAAAAGATCCCATCAGGTCGTGACTTTCAGCTTGTAGGTGGGTTCCAAAATGTGACCAAGTTGCCCACTTGCTCTTCATCAGGAGCCGCTTAGAACAGGGCTGACTAAGGCCTTACACACTGGACAATCACAGTCCACAACCCATGAAGAACTCTGCAATTGGTGTGCGCATATGGCAGGGTATAAACCTTTCATTTATCACACTCCTGGTCACCATAGGAATTACCCTCCCATGGCTGAGGGCCCTCCTTGCATCAGGCCTGATGTCTTCCACGTGGATACAGGAGAGGGCTCAGACAGTCTGCCAAACACCTTGGGCCCATATAGCATGGGGGCCCAGATCCAGGGCTGTCTTAATGAGAGGGCATACCTGGGCACTGCCCAGGGGCCCCAGATGCATGGGGGGCCCTGCCCTTTCCCCAAAGCAGCTTGTCCTTGTTTGGGACAGCCCGGGCTGCCCCTCTACATCCCAGATGCCCCCCGCCCCCCTCTGACCCCTCTTCACCATGCAGTAGATATCCCCTACCTACTTGATTTCTGTTTACCTGCACTCCATTGTAGGGGCCCCAGAGCATTACTTTGCCCAGGGGCCCATGATGCTATTAAGATGGCCCTGCCCAGATCACTTGCCATGTGCTACAGGGAGAGTATCAACTCCTCACCAACAAAAGGGAGACCTTTTTCCCTGTCCCAACCCAGCCAGGTTTGCACTGGGGTTGTATCCTCAGGATCCTGTACCCACAGTGTGTTTCCTCCATGAGACGCACTTGTCCAGGACTATGGTCTTACCCTGTGCTGTCCCAACTGACACCTTCAGTGATACCAGGCATCCACTCCAATCACTTCCAGGCAGTCAAAGGTAGCAGTTCAAAACAGTCTTTGGTAATAATAAATCTTCAGTACATCATAATAACAGGTCCTCTTTACATGGCAGTGCACCTCTTATGTTTATGGTGTAGAGCTGCCCATCCTGGGGTGAAAAGGAATCACTTTAAGTTCTTAAACCATCTCCCTTTCCATCAGCCAAAAGAACACTGGCTAGGCTCCACCCAGAGTTTATATAAGACCCTGCCAGGAAAGATGTGAACCCACCTCACTTCCTGAGAGAATTTACCAAAAGGTTCTTGCCTAAAACGGCAGTGATTTAACCTCTACCTACATGCTGCTTACAGTGGACCAGGGGTGTCAAACTCAATTTCATTGTGGGCTGCATCAGCAGTATAGTTCTCCTCAGAGCTTTTTTTCTCAGAAAATAGGTGCAGGAACTCAACCATGACCCGGTTTAGATTTCACAAACAGAAGAAGGGTCTTAAAGGGGCTTTAAATACCAGAATTGCATTACATACAGAGTACAGAGTTCAGGGGAGTTACACACAGAGTGCAGAGCTGTCACTTGTAAACACAGAAACCAGACTTCTGTGTTTACAAGTGATTGTGGTGAGCAGGTACCAATGGGTCTGAGCCAGAGGTGGTGGAACTGAGTTCCCCCAAGTTCCCCCTGAAAAAAAGCCCTGGTTCTCCTTAATTGTCAGTTGTATCTATAAGACTATGCTATATACAGAATGCAGAGATCAGGAATGCGTTACATACACCGTGCAGGGTTTAGGGGTGCGCTACACACAGGGTGCAGAGTTCAGGGAGGGGGGCTGTGTACAGAGTGCAGGGTTTAGTGGTGCGCTATGCATAGTGTGTAACAACTACCTGCCCCACCCCCCCCCCCCCAAAGCTTCATTGCATCTCTATTCTCTCCTACTTCTTCCTATGTAAGCAGCCCTGGCACTACCCTGTTTAGGCGGCTCTCTCTACTACCCCTGTATTTGGCTTTGTTATACCTCCCTGTGCAGGAGGCACTGCCTGGCAGGGAGATAAATCTCACTCTTAGATCCTGGAGAGCTGTCTCCACCATGCCACGCCATGAGGGATCTGTTACATCTGAAAGCCTCTGAAAGCAAAGCTGTCTCTTGTAAACACAGAAGGCTTCTGTGTTTACAAGTGACAGCAGTGAGCGGGAGTGGAGCGTGAGGGCTGGAGGTGGAGTGAAGGAGTTTCACCACGATCCGGCTGCAAAACTGGGTGGGGAGGCCACACGACAAGGCAGGCTTCTGCCCACGTACCTTGTATTTGACATGTGTGCAGTGGCCAGACTAAAGCTTCCTACACGCGATCAGATTTTTCGACAGGAATTGTATTATGGCAGGCTTTTTTCGGGAAATCCGACTGTGTGTATGCTCCATCGAACAATTGTTTTTTTTAAATATATTTTTATTGGGTCTAAGACAGACCAACAAACAGAAAGAAACATACAAAAAAAACACCAGACAACCTGGTCATAAACGTTAGGCAATGCAATACACTCAAACGTAGAAAAATAAACTGACATCAGTGCAAAATATAAAGTAGGCACAGTGGTAAAAGGATGAGGTATAATACCGGGATATAGCAAAAGCGGAGTTCCAGACATTAGAGATCCGTGAGGCACGGCCCATCAATGGTCAAGCAAAAGTAGTACAATCAGTGCTGGGAGAGGGTTAGCGGACTAGCCAACCATCTACCCCCAAAAAAATTTGTGGAAGGTTTTGTTCCGTTTTCGGAGTTCAAAAGTAAGTTTATACAAGGGAATAGCGTCATTAATAAGTTTAAACCAGAGGGATTTCAGAGAGGTCTGTGCGCCCTTCCAGGACAGTAAAATAGTTTTTTTAACATAGAAGAAGAGTATACGGAGCAGTCTCTTGGCATGTGATGATAGGTGTAATTCGCCAAAAGTTCTTGGGGTGGGTTAGGTTTGGGAGGCCTAGCGCCGATGAGATGAAAGCACCCACTTCTTCCCAGAAGTCCTGGACTGCCGGGCATGTCCAGAAACAGTGTAAGAAATCGGACTCCCAGCCACAGCCGGGGAAACAGGCAGCTGAGGGCAAGAGACCCATCCTGTGTAATCTAGCCAGAGTGAGGTGGGTTTGATGGAAAATTTCGATCTGCATGATGCCGTCCCGGGAAGCAATAACAGAGGTTTGTTACGTATCACAAAATTCTGACGTCCTCGTCTATCAGGGATATATCCAGAGAGGTCCATTTTACCTGAGCTTTGTGAAATCTGAGGTTAAAGGCAGTCATTAGGGCTACATAATAGGTGGAGACAAGTTTAGTGGGGTCTGGCTGTCTGAGCAGTTTTCCAATGGGGGCAGGTCAGTGGGATCATCCAGGGAGCCAAACTGGGCACAAATAATGTGCCTGAGCTGGGAGTAATAAAATAGGTACGATCTTGGTAGATCGAAGTCTAAACGTAGCTGAGAAAAAGATTTAAAGCCCTGAGCTTTGTACAGGTGGCATAAATATTTAACCCCCTTTGGAGTACCAGCGATTGGGATCAGGAAGGGAGTATAGTTCCTGCAGATTAGGGTTAAACCACAGGGGGTTGTTGGGAGATTTCAGTCAGGTGTGCCTGGATACTTTTGTGACAATATAACGGAAAGAGAAAAGGGAAGTGGCAAGTAGGGAGGTTCCGGGGCGATCGGGGAGCCGGCCTCTGTAGATAATATTATGTAGGGTTTCCAGAGAAGATGCGATGGCTCCCTCCGTGGAGGCACAGGCATTGGTCGGAACCGGGCACAGCAAATCATTAAAGTGAATGTGCACCAACTGGGATGCCAAATAATATAGAAAGAAGTTGGGAAATGCCAGGCATGCCAAGTGCGGTGGCAACTGTATTGTTTCAAGTGCTACCTTGGGGAGGCCCTCCCCATAAGATCCAGAGGTAGATTTTACAGGGGGCAAACTGGTGGCATTTTACGGGGCAAACTGGCGGCATTTTATGGGGTAAACTGGCGGAAACTGATGGACACAGTGGCGACAGTTGATCGGCACAGTGGCGACAAATAATGGCACAGTGGCTGCGTTTGATGGCACAGTGGCTGCGTTTGATGGCACAGTGGTGACAATTAATGGCACAGTGGTGACAATTAATGGCACAGTGGTGACAATTAATGGCACAGTGGCGAAAATTGATGGCACAGAGGCGACAATTAATGGCACAGTGGCTGCGTTTGATGGCACAGTGCCGACAATTAATGGCACAGTGGTGACAATTGATGGCACAGTGGCTGCGTTTGATGGCACAGTGGCTGCGTTTGATGGCATAGTGGCGACAATTAATGGCACAGTGGCTGCGTTTGATGGCACAGTGGCTGCATTTAATGGCACAGTGGCTGCATTTAATGGCACAGTGGCTGTGTTTGATGGCACAGTGGCTGCTTTTGTTGGCACAGTGGCTGCGTTTGATGGCACAGTGGCTGCGTTTGATGGCACAGTGGCGACAATTGATGGGCACAGTGAGGCTGCAATTGATGTGTTTTTTTTCCGTTTGTTTGCACCCCACTGGGCTGCGCACACCTATGTTAGAGGTTAGGGATGAGCCCCTGCGTTTGGTTCGCACCAGAACCTTCGAACGGACCAAACGTTTGCGCGAACATTTAGAACCCCATTGAAGTCTATGGGACTCGAACGTTCGAATTCAAAAGTGCTCATTTTAAAGCCCAATATTCAAGTTATTGTCGGAAAACATCTTTGAGAACCTGGGTCCTTGCCCCAGGGAACATGTATCAATGGAAAAAAAGGTTTTAAAAACTGTACTTTTTTCTGGAGCAGCGATTTTAATGATGCGAAAGTGAGAGAAAAAATGCAAAATTCCTTTAAATATCGTACCTGCTGGGTGTCTATAGTATGCCTGTGAGGTGGCACGTGTTTAGAACTGTCCCTGCACAAAATGAGATTACTATAAGAAAAAAGTAATTTAAGACTGCTTGCGGCTTTAATGTAATGTTTGGCCCCTGGCCCTGCAATATGAATAAACATCACTGAAAAATATAGCATTGGTTTCCCCGCCACCACTCCCCCCCAGGTCATTACAAGACCCATTGGCCCTATATACTTTAAACAGCAGTATACAGCAGTATACAGACAAGGACTGTAGGTTTGTTAAGTAGAATCTGAACCATGTCATACTTTGCTGCTGCATATTGCATAATTTCCTAAAGAGACCCTCAACAAACTACATGACACTTGTGCCTGATGAGGCCATTGATGTTCCAGTGGTGGCCCGTGAGCCTGTCCATACAGGCTTGGCCCCCCAAAGTGCACGTGCTGAAGAGGATGCACCGTGTCCACCACCAGCACTGTTGCCTCTAGATGCAGAGTCTGCTTTGCCCTCATGACTCTCTGCCTCTCTTTGTTGTCCTTCCAGACATTATAATGGCCTGAAGAGGGCACAATCAGTACACACACCTCGTAGCTTTAGGTGCAAACTATAGAGCACAAGTGCACAGGGCTGTCTTTTCCATTGGGCACACTGGGAAGTTGCCCGGGGGCCCCACTTGCCTGTATCGTGTCTACAGTCTCTGAGGAAGAGTCTGGAGAGGAGCTAAGAGTGGGAGCGCCGCTGGGATGGGGGTCACAGGAGAAGTCAGACATGAAGAGACTATAGGATAAAACCAGAGCAGCCAAGCTGGAGCTATCTGACTGAGCCTTGCATGGTGCACCTGAGAGGAGGTCAGTGATAGCACCACCAGGCCAGTCTAAGGGCGGGTGGTTGCTAAAGAAAGGGGGGAGTGAATTCAAAAATATTAGTGCCCCCCCTTACCTTAGTGTATTTACTCTACGGAAGGTGGTTCCCCTTTACATCAGAGTCTGCAGGATTCCCCCTTACAGTGCTAGGGGGAACTCAGTTTGAGGACCGTGATGTAAGTGGGAACTCTGATGTAAAGAGAAAGCAGTGGATTCTGATATAAGGTGGTCTCTGGTCACCAGAGCCCCCCTCCACATCAGAGTTCCCCCTTACATCATGATCTGCAGTGTTCCCCTTTACATAAGAGTTCCCTTTCACTGTAAGGGGGAATCCTGCAGACTCTGATGCTAGAGGAAACTCTGACCAGGCTGGGTTACAGTAACCTAACCTTCATGCCAATGAAGAAATTTGTAAAATTGTAATTTTAGGTACTTTTTTTGCAGTGCCAATAAAAAATTGTGGTTCTGCCAGTAAATTTCATGATTTTTGGCAGTAAATTCTTGTGCGTGGTTGTGTAGACAGGGCCCCAGTGCACTGTATTGCCCGGGGGCCTATAATGCTCTTAAGATGGCACTGCAAGTGCAGTAAACTCCAAGTAGGTTTAAGTGCAAACTATACAGCACAAGTGCAGTAAACACCAAGTACGTTTAAGTGCAAACTATACAGCACAAGTGCAGTAAACACCAAGTACGTTTAGGTGCAAACTATAAGGCCCAAGTGCAGTAAACACCAAGTACGTCTAGTTGCAAACTATACAGCACAAGTGCAGTAAAGTCCAAGTATGTTTAAGTGCAAACTATACGGCCCAAGTGCAGTAAACACCAAGTACGTTTAGGTGCAAACTATACGACCCAAGTGCAGTAAACACCAAGTACGTTTAGGTGCAAACTATACGACCCAAGTGCAGTAAACACCAAGTACGTTTAGGTGCAAACTATACAGCACAAGTGCAGTAAACTCCAAGTAGGTTTAAGTGCAAACTATACGACCCAAGTGCAGTAAACACCAAGTACGTCTAGGTGCAAACTATACAGCACAAGTGCAGTAAACTCCAAGTAGGTTTAAGTGCAAACTATACGGCCCAAGTGCAGTAAACACCAAGTACTTTTAGACTTGACTCGAACAAGAAGCTCATCCCTAGTAGAGGTATATAGTGGGGCAGCTTGTTGGATGGAATTCTATCAAGATGTTGCAAATTGATTTTATCCACCATGAAACCAAGCAAACAAACAGGGCTTGCCAAGGCAATGGTTGGTATTTAGAGACCTTGACTTAAACTAAGCTACAAAAAGCTAATTATGCCTTGCGAGGAAGCAGCCAGAGAGTTCAGCTTGCACAAAATACTGGGATCTTGTAGGTCAATAATTACATGGGTATGACGCACACGCGTTGAGCTGATGCTGCAGAGTTCACAGCTAGTCTGCTTTAATCAGAATGGCATTGCTTGTCTAGGAACTGAGGGGCACTTGGGATCTAAAGTCTTACCCTCCAGTCATTGCTGATATACCTGTTTTATTACTGCAGACTAAGGGAAATGTGTGCAGACAGACAAACAGAGGAGCCCTGAAGAAAAATGAAGTCAGTTTAGAAAGCCTCTGGCTTATGTGTCATTTTTCTCCTCCTCCAGTATGATCCCTTTAATAATACATCCATCACTTGATGTCATGGCCGTCTTAGCTTTCCCCAGCAGCTATTCTCCTCTCCACAAAGTTTCATCTAAATTTATCCACAAAGTCCTGTTTTAAATCTCTTATCAAATCACGCTCTTCATATATAAATTCTTTTTATTTTTCAGCTTGAGCTCTGACTATAGCACTGAATCATACCAGCAATCAAAGCACCATTCTGATATATAAATGCTGGAATGCCTGTGTAACAGAAGGGAAGATTTTCCAATACCCGTCCACATTCCATGCATTCATTATCTGCATGTCAGGCTTGTAAGATATGCCCTTTATATATCAAACAAAAAAATAACAAATAAATTCTACCAAATGTCACTTTTCATGTAGAATGCAGGTAAATGCTGCTGTTTTAAAAATTGTGCAAAACATTTACAGCAAGTGTAACAACCAATCACATGGCAGTAAAGGGATTAGTACAAATCCTTCCATAAGAATTGTGTGTATAGCCCCTTTCTAGATAGGATTAGTTAGATTTAGTGCTGGCTCAGTGGAGCTGGTTGTGTATATTGTGTATATCTTCGCCCTCTTTTTGAGATTATTAGCAGCCAAAAACTGCTTTACCACTCATATGCAGACGACACGCAACTGTATTTCCGCATTTGCAATAAAAAGGATCATCACCTCAATCTAGAGACATGCCTCTCTTTGATAGAGGACTGGATGACAAAGAGTTATCTTAAACTCAACGGAGCGAAAACAGAACTTCTCCTGTTTCACGCCAAGCGTATGAATCAACCTGCAACAACTTGGACCCCCCCCCCGCCCATTCTGGGCAAAATCATCACCCCTAGCGCCAAAGTCAAAAGTCTTGGGGTCATCTTTGACTCCTACATGACAATGGATGCACAAATAGGGTCAGTAGTCAGTAGTCAGCGGATCTCACCATCTGCTGCGCCTACTACGCAGACTTACTCCCAAGGAAGACATAGCGGTCGTGGTGGGAGCAATTGTAAACTCAAGATTGCCCTTTACCTCGGACTCCCCAAGTACCAAATCGCTCGTCTACAAGTCTTTCAAAATACGGCCGCTAGACTGACTGGGAAAAAACCTTGGGAATCAATCTGACCTTCACTGAGAACCCTTCACTGGTTACCAGTAAAAGACAGAATTACTTTTAAAACACTCTGTCTAACACATAGATGTATCCATGGGAATGCTCCCCATTATCTTTGCGAAAAAATAAAAGCTCATAATCCCAATCGCGTTCTGTGATCCACCAATCAAAATCTACTCCAGATACCGAAAGCCAACTACAAGTCCAAAGGAGAAAGGAGATTCGCGGTCCAAGGCTATGGAACGCTTTACCAACCAGCATTCGGTTGGAGGAGAACCACTTATCGTTCAGGAGAAAGATCAAGACTCATCTGTTTTGATACCAAAGAAGACAGGAACAACAAGTGCCCAGAGGCGATTAAGTTCGCATGTGCTGCGCTATATAAGTTTTCATTCATTCATTCATTTTAAAGACAACAATAAATTTGGCCCAATTTTTTTACATATTGTGAAAGATAATGTTACGCCTAGTAAAATGATACCCAACATGTCACGCTTAAAAATCGCACCTGCTTGTGGCATGGCGTCAAACTTTTACCCTTAAAAATCTCGATAGGCGACGTTTAAAAAATTCTATAGGTTGCGTTTTATGAGTTACAGAGGAGGTCTAGGGCTAGAATTATTGCTCTCGCTCTAACGATCACGGTGATACCTCACTTGTGTGGTTTGACCACCGTTTTCATATGCGGGCACTACTCGCTATGCTTCTGCACGTGAGCTCGTCGAGACGGGGCGCTTTAAAACATTTTTTTTTGTTTTCGTATTTATTTTTATTTATTTTAGAATTTTTAACACTAAAATAAAAAAAAATATATCACTTTTATTCCTATCACAAGGAATGTAAACATCCCTTGTTATAGAAAAAAGCATGACAGGTCCTCTTAAATATGAGATCTGGGGTCAAAAAGACCTCAGATCTCATATTTAGGCTTAAATATAAAAATAAAAAAATATAAAAGAAATGTTGTCATTTAAAAAATAGTAAACAAAAAATGTCTCTTTAAGACGCTGGGCGGGACTGACGTTTTGAGCAGAGCTATGGGGACGGGTGGGTGCCATGTTGCCCTCACTCGCATCCCCACACAGCAGCCGAGCAGACCCGATCGCCTCCGCCGCTACCGACGGCTACGGTAAGCGGCGGAGGGCGCGGAAGAGCGGGGGGGGGGGGCGCCCTCTCCCACCACCGATAATGGCGATCTCGTGGCGAATCCTCTGCGGAGACCGCTGTTATCGTTGACAGGCCCGCCCACTGAAGAGATGGATATCTCGGTTGTGGCAGCAGCTGCTGCCGTTACCGAGATATCCATCTTTAAAAATAGGACGTATATATACAGTTGGCGGGCGTTAACCGGTTAATGTCTAATCCGCTGGCAACAAACGTGAGTACACCTCTAAGAGAAAATATCCAAATTGGGCCCAACGTGTCAATATTTTGTGTGGCCACCATTATTTTCCAGCACTGCCTTAACCCTTTTGGCGTGGAGTTCACCAGAGCTTCACAGGTTACCACTGGAATCCTCTCTCCCTCCGCCATGATGACATCACCGAGCTGGTGGATGTTAGAGACCTTGCGCTCCTCCACCTTGAATTTGAGGATGTCCCACAGATGCTCAATAGGGTTTAGGTCTGGAGACATGCCTGGCCAGTCCATCACCTTTACCGTCAGCTTTTTTAGCAGTGGTCGTATTGGAGGTGTGTTTTGGGTCATTATAATGTTGGAATACTGCCCTGCGGCCCAATTTCCGAATAGAGGGGATCATGATCTGCTTCAGTATGTCACAGTACATGTTGGCATTCATGCTTCCCTCAATGAACTGCAGCTCCCCAGTGATGGCAGCACTCATGCAGCCCCAGACCATGACACTCCCACCTCCATGCTTGACTGTAGGCAAGACACACTTGTCTTTGTACTCCTCACCTGGTTGCCGCCACACACGCCTGACACCATCTGAAACAAAAGTGCCATACCTGTGAGATCACCATGGAAGCTGGAAGTTAATGAAGTGGACAACACTAATACAGTAAAATCCACTAGCTTCCAGGTCCTTTGCCAAGCAGCTGTCTGCCATTCAAAGATCGCTTTTCAGTTACTCAGTAAAAGGGAAGTATTTTCTGACAGTTCATGGTGGAGATCATGATGCTATCACCATGTCCCTCCACCTCATCCAAGTAGAGAGTGCATTGCATTGCTTCAAGCTGGGCCAATGCAAGTACCGTATTTATCGGCGTATATCGCGCACTTTTTTGCCCTGAAAATCAGGGCAAAATCGTGGGTGCGCAATATACGACGATACCCGCTTTGAGTTTTGAATACTCCGCCGACATATACCCAGCGCAGTACACTCGGGTATATTTGGCCAGTCTCGGCTTCTTCCGCGGTCACGTCCTGTACAGGACGTGAGCGCGACAGTTGCCGAGCCTGCCCGAGTGTACTGCGCTGGCTATATGCTGGCGTAGTATTCAAAACTCGGCGCGGGAAACGAGCGGGGAGGACGCCGCACCCGCCGAAGAGGACGCCGGACCCGCCGCAAAAGACACCGGACCCGCCGCAGAAGGACACCGGACCCGCCGCAGAAGGACACCGGACCCGCTGATGGACCCCGCGCAAGACACCAAAACTGTAAGTACAAAAATAACTTTTGGGATGCCATTAAAGTTAATTTACATGTAAAGGCATGTGTCCCGATACTTTTGGTAATGTGTATAATGCACTTGTGGTATTTAACAAAGTCGGCCGCACAGGGCGCCATGGGCAACAGGGGCGCCGTGCGGCCATCACGGCTCGCAGAATGTGAGTCGCAGCAGGGCCGGGCGGTTGGCACTACCACTAGGCGGATTAGGAAGGCAGCTTCTTAGGGCGCACTGCCACCTAGGGGCTCGCTGACTATTGCCTCACCTCTTCCTCCTCATTGTCACTCCCCAGGCTCCTGGCAGAGGATAGAGGGGTCCCGGACAGCCTCTTTGTGTATGTTTGGGTGACCAGGGGGCAAGGGGTGAAGATGGGGGGGGGCACAGGATTAGCTCGCACAGGGCGCCTGAACACCTAAGGCTGGCCCTGAAAGTCTTCACAGGCCCTCTTGATGCGGCATGCTCTCTCCCTGTGGGGTCCTGCGGTGGGGACATTGTTGAGTTAGTGCACAAATTCTCTGAGAAAAAAAAACCTGCATAGAGGTAATTATAACATTTAACCACTTAAGGACCCCTTCACGCCGATATACTTTGGCAGAATGGCACGGCTGGTCACAATCACATACCTGTACGTGGCCCTTTAAGCTTAGCCGTGGGGTCGCGCGGGCGCTTGCACGAGACCCGGTCCAAATCTCCGGGACTCGCGGACCCGATCGCCGCTAGAGTCTGGCGATTGGCCCCTGGAGCTGAAGTACGGGGAGAGCCGTGTGTAAATACGGCTTTCCCGTTCTTCACTATGGCGCTCTCATTGATTGTGTGTTCCCTTACATAGGGATACACAATCAATGACGTCACACCTACAGCCACACCCCCTACAGCTAGTAACACAAATGAGGTCACACATAACCCCTTCAGCATCACCTTGTGGTTAACTCCCAAACTGCAATTGCTATTTTCACAATAAACAATGCATTTTAAATGCATTTTTTGCTGTGAAAATGACAATGGTCCCAAAAATGTGTCAAAATTGTCCGAAGTGTCCGCCATAATGTCGCAGTCACAAAAAAAAAAGCTGATCGCCGACCTTTAGTAGTAAAAAAATAATAATTAATAAAAATGCAATAAAACTATCCCCTATTTTGTAAACGCTATAACTTTTGCGCAAACCAACCGATAAACGCTTATTGCGATTTTTTTACCAAAAATATGTAGAAGAATACGTATTGGCATAAACTGAGGAAACAAAATATTTTTTTATATATTTTTGGGGATATTTTTTATAGCAAAAAGTAAAAAATATTGCATTTCTTTCAAAATTGTTGCTCTATTTTTGTTTATAGCGCAAAAAAAAAAAAAAAAAGAAACGCAGAGGTGATCAAATACCACCAAAAGAAAGCTCTATTTGTGGTAAAAAAAGGACGCCAATTTTGTTTGGGAGCCACGTTGCATGACCGCGCAAATGTCTGTTAACCACTTAAGACCCGGACCAATATGCTGCCAAATGACTCAAGGGGTTTTTGCGATTCGGCACTGCGTCGCTTTAACAGACAATTGCGCGGTCGTGCGTCATGGCTCCCAAACAAAATTTGCGTCCTTTTCTTCCCACAAATAGAGCTTTCTTTTGGTGGTATTTGATCGCCTCTGCGATTTTAATTTTTTGCGCTATAAACAAAAATAGAGGGACATTTTTGAAAAAAAATCAATATGTTTTAATTTTTGTTAAAAGAAAAATCAATAAACTAAATTTTAGTCAAACATTTAGGCCAAAATGTATTTAGCCACATGTCTTTAGTAAAAAAAAAAAAATCGCAATAAAAAAAAAATTTGCTACCTAGCGGGAACAGCGACACTAATACAGCGATCAGAAAAATGATCGCTTAGTGACGCTGGCAATAGGGAGTGAAAGGGTTAGCTAGGGCGGTGATCAAGGGGTTAAAACTTTATTAGGGGGGGATACAGGGGCTACCCAGGACCTAACACTAACTGCCTGTCACACTGCCTGTCACACTGACACTAAATACAGTAATCATACATGTATGATTACTGCATTCAGTGACACTGTGACAGGAGGGAGGAGGGGCGATCGCGGGGGTTAAATGTGCCTATATGTAGTGTGTGTCAGTGTAGTGTTGTGCAGGACTTACTTGTGTTGTGATCTCTCCTCAGCGGTGGTTGAAAAAAACGCCGAGGGAGAGATCACATCGCTGAAGTGACAGGGCGGGCGGGCGCGCGCATTGGCTGGGAGCGATCGTGAGGGGGCGGACAAAAACGAATAGCCGCCCCCTCATCCAGGATCGCTCCTACAGCCGCACGGACTGCCGCATTTACCGGGGGGGTCCCGATCGGACCCCCGACCCACCTCAAGGCACCAACGTATATATACGTTGATGTGCCTGTCGGTGCCATTGTGCCAACGTAAATGTACATGCGGCGGTCCTTAAGTGGTTAAAGCAACGCAGTGCCGAAACGCAAAACCTGGCCGGGTCCTTTAGCTGCCTAAAGGTCCGGGTCTTAAGTGGTTAAAGTCATATCCCTTGTTTCTCGGTGTGAGCATGCTCTTATCCTATTTTAGGTAATGGAAACATAACATGCCCACATTATAACGAACAGGAAAATTGGCCTGTTGCACAGTGCGTGTTTACGAACATACTGTGGTTCCAAATAAACGCGTCAGTCCCACTGTCCACCCCACTATATTACATACATAATGGGGGAGAGGGGGGTGGAATCAATGCTTATGCATCATCAGCTGTGAAATATCCTTTTTTTTCCTAATTGTTACTGGTTCCTATCTAAAGTGCTAAAATGTGTTTTTAGTTATTTTAAATAGCAGATGAGTCAGAATTTAATGAAAAGGTAATTGCAGCTTATAATGCGAACACATTTCAGAAACACTATAATGGGCTGACATTTTAGAACAATTCATTTATTCCTAATCCCATCCCAAATGTTATTACAGGGGCTTATTTTAGATGCCTAGCAAAGTATACAATAATTAAGTATATTCCTATTTGTAGTTTTTCTACGTTCATTCTAATTTATTTAGGTTTTATATAATGTTTTGTACAATTATTATTCCCATAATATAAAATATAAGCAATAAATCATAATTTTGGAATTTTGGAATGATTACAAGCAGACACAACCAGAGGATAAAACTGAGAGTGGTTCTAAAGTCTTAAGCCCCGTACACACGGCCGAGGTTCTCGGCAGAAACCAGCGAGAACCTTGCTGGGAGCCGCATTCTGCCAAGAACCTCGGCCGCGTGTACGCTCTCGGCGAGCTCCGCCCGTCGGGAAACCCGTCGAGCAAATAGAGAACAGGTTCTCTATTTGCTCGATGGCCCGTCGGGATGAATGGCTGGTTGCCTTTCCCGACAGGCGGGTCACCGATTCTGACGGCCGGCAGAGAACCTCGACGGGCGGAACGATGTGTTCTGCCCGTCGAGGTTCTCTGCCTTGTGTACGGGGCCTAAGGCTGGGTTCACACCATTGTGAATTAGATGCGGAATCACGCAATAGCAATAGCAGGAGATTTTGACCGGCTCTCTATGGAGTGGATTCACATATCTCTGCAGCAGGTCCGGTGCGTTTTGCAGAAAAACGCTGTGCGTCTTTTTGTCTGTTTCAGGACGGAATTCAGCAAAATACGGGCTGAAATCAGACCTGAAACAGTGAACCAGCATGCACTGGACCCCTGCTGATATCACTGACCCCTGATATCGCACAAAAGCCCCCCTACAGCATGTAAAAAACAATAAAAATAAATATCAAAGTACATAGATTGAAAACTGGCTACAGAAGCAAGTTCAGAGGGTGGTGATAAAAAGGGAGTACTCGGAATGGTCAGGGTGGAAAGTGGGGTTCCCCAGGGTTCTGTCCTGAAACCAATCCTGTTTAAATTGTTCATAAACAACCTGGAGTATGGGGTAAACAGCTCAATCTCTGTATTTGCAGACAATACTAAGCTAAGCAGGGAAATAACTTCTCCGCAGGATGTGGCAACCTTGCAAGAAGATCTGAACAAACTACATGGCAAATGAGGTTTAATGTAGAAAAAATTTAAAATTATGCATTTGGGTAGCAAAAATATGAATGCAATCTAGTCACTGGGGGGAGAACCTCTGGGGGAATCTAGAATTGAAAAGGACCTAGGGGTCCTAGTAGATGATAGACTCAGCAGTAGCATGCAATGCCAAGCTGCTGCTAACAAAGTAAACAGAATATTGGTATGCATTAAAAAAGGGATCAACTCTACAAGACTCTGGTCCTGCCGCACCTAGAGTATGCTGTCCAGTTCTGGGCACCAGTCCTCAGGAAGGATGTGCTGAAAATGGAGCGAGTACAAAGAAGGGCAAAAAAGATAATAAAGGGTCTAGAGGATATTTGTTATAAAGAAAGGTTGCAAGCACTGAACTTATTCTCTCTGGAGAAGAGACGCTTGAGAGGGGATATGATTTAAATTTACAAATACCGTACTGGTAATAGGGATAAAACTTTTTTTGCGGAGCAGTGGAGGGGAGTTTAATAAGACACATGGCCACTCGCTAAAATTAGAAGAAAAGAGGTTTAACCTTAAACTACGTAGCGGGTTCTTCGCTGTAAGAGTGGCAAGGATGTGGTCGCAGCAGGGAGCATCAATGGTTTCAAAAAACTATTAGATAAGCACCTGAATGATCACAACATACAGGGATATACAATATAATACTGACATATAGTAGGTCCTTTAAAATGTTCTCTGTGCTGGGAGCCACATGTTTAAATGTATGCTTATTCCGTCTGGATACCCTCTCCTGACGAAGGAACGGACAGTGTCCCGAAAGGCTTTAGGTGTTCTGGACCTCTTTTTGGGAACCCACATATTATCATATCATTCATGCTTTTAAAGTTGTACTTTTGTTTATTTTGTATAATTTGTTAATAAAATTATTATTTATATACTCTGTTGTTGCCCTTAAAGACCCAATTGGGGGGTTCCTCTTTTTTCGATACACTCCAAAGCCGGGTTCACACTGGTACGATACGACAGTCATATGACTGTCGATCCGGCTTTGCCGTTTGACTTCATGTCAGACTTCCATCGGACTTCAATGAACTGGATCTGACTTTGATTCGACTATACAAGGCCCTTTGAGTCTGGTATGAATCTCGAGGGGAGAACTCCGTACTAATATAAAAAAATGAAAGAAAGCAGCGTGCGTTTCCCCCCAGAAGTATACCAGGCCTTTTGAGTCTGAAATGAATCTTGAGGGGGGAACCCCACGCCAAAATAAAAACAATGGTGTGGTATCCCCCCCAAAGTTCATATCAGATCCTTCAGACAGGTATGGATTTTAAGGGGAACCCCCACGTAAATTTTCTTTAAAAAAAAATTTCCCTTCTGTGCTGCATGCTCAAATAAGGGTCTGGTATGGATTTTGAAGGGGGCCCCTACGCTCCTTTATTTTTATTTCGGCATGGCAGCTTCCCTTAAAATCCATACCAGATTAAAGAGTCTTGTATGGTCTTTGGGGGGGACCCCACGCTGTTTTTTTTATTTTGCCGTGGGGTTCCCCCCTTAAGATTCATACCAGACTGAAATGGTCTAGTATGGATCTATGGGGCCGCCAAATGCTGTTTTTTTATTTTAATTTTGGCGTGGGGTTCCCGTTCAAGATCCTCAGAGCACAAGTCTGATCAGTTAAGACAATGATCTGACTTGGATGCAACTTACATTCAAATCAATGGGCTGAAATCATGCCCAAGTCTGACCAAAGTAGTGCAGAAACCTTTTTTAAAGTCGGACTGACTTGTGTCAGACCAGTTAGGACGACTCTCATAGCGAATCATTGATATATACATGCCATGCAATATGAGCTCCCAAAGTCACACCAGTGTGAACCGGCCCTAAGGCACAAGTAAAGAAAAGACCATTAGAAAAGTTGATTGGTATCACTGAATATATTAATAGAGCGAAAGTTATTTATAGTTAAAACTTTTATAAAGAAAAGTTGACGTGCAACTGACAGTACAAAAGATTAGTCAAGTGTAGAATAATGGTGTGGTTGTACAATGAGTATTAATATCATTATATCATTATAATTCAATTAAATATCAAAGAATCTATTTCTATATATAAAGTAGATTAAAGCTAAACTCTGTTATGACATTTAAAACACTAATAAGAGAACTTATGTATTTAATAACCAAAGTATTTTTTAGTATTAATGCATTTGGTATACTTACCTAAATTTGACCTGTTTTCAGTCTATTTTAATCTCTTATACAACAGTATGGAAGAGCTAGAGCAGCCTTTTTCATCCAGGGTGCCAAGGCACCCTGGGTACCTTAAGGTTTCTTCAGAAGTGCTTTGGCCAAATGTGTAACAATTACCCCAAAATTGTATACAAGCCACAAAGCTTTACACAAAGCGACATATTTTCATTGTACACCATTACAGCCTTCTTGCTGTCAACCTCCTAACACCCAAGGACGTCGTCAGTTGATAAGGAGGGTGTCAGTTATTAAAGGGTACCTTGACTGAAAAAAGTTTGAGAAACACTGTGATAGAGGCATTACTTAGAGCAGGGGTGGCAAACACAAGGCCCGCGGGCCGAATCCGGCCCACCAGGCCTTGCCACGTGGCCCGCGCGGCGGTGGCAACAGATTGTTACCGATCCGTGACACCATGCGATCCGCTCCGCAGCCTCGGCCATAGGAAAGTCCCCGGCTTCGGCCTAGCTACGGAGCGGCGGCCATCTTGGTACACCCGGCGGCGGCTGTCTCGTCAGGAAGTGACGTTTTGCCGCCGCCATCTTGCTTCACCCCAGTCGGCTTGCCTAGTAACCAGTGCACGGCATGACACTCTGCACCGCCTCAGCTCACTGATTACAGACCCGGGACCACAACCGCAGACATGAGGAGAACTGCAAGATCTGCACCTGCAGGTAGGAGAGACCATCACCCGGGGAGCATGGCTGTCTGTACTGAGCGGAGGAGGGGGACACCTGTGACACCAGAGAGGAGAGGAGGGGGACCAGTGTCACTGGGGCTCCTCACCTCTCTGGTGTCACTGGGGTCCCCCTTCTCTCCTCTCTGGTGTCCCTGGGGTCCCCAACCTCTCTGGGGTCCCCCTTCTCTCCTCTTTGGTGTCCCCAACCTCTCTGGGGTCCCTCTCCTCTCTGGTGTCACTGGGGTCCCCCTCCTCACCTCTCTGGTGTCCCTGGGGTCCCCAACCTCACTGGGGTCCCCCTCCTCTCCTCTCTGGTGTCACTGGGGTCCCCCTCCTCTCTGGTGTCACTGGGGTCTCCCTCCTCTCTGCTGTCACTGGGGTCCCACTCCTCTCTGGTGTCACTGGGGTCACCCTCCTCTCTGGTGTCACTGGGGTCACTGAGGAGAGGAGGGGGACCCCAGTGACACCAGAGAGGAGATGAGGGGAGACACCAGAGAGGAGAGGGGACACCAGTGACACCAGAGAGGAGAGGAGGGGGGACACCAGAGAGGAGGGGGGGACACCAGTGACACCAGAGAGGAGGGGGGGACACCAGTGACACCAGAGAGGAGGGGGGGACACCAGTGACACCAGAGAGGAGGGGACCCTAAACCTGAACCCTGCGCTCCCTATGCAGCGCACTCCTGAACCCTGCGCTCCCTACGCAGCGCAAGAAAACTGGAGTGCAGATATAACCGGCCCTTTGAGAGCAAGCAAACTGCTAATGCGGCCCCCGATTAATTTGAGTTTGCCACCCCTGACTTAGAGGCAATGAGTTATCCTGCTTGCACATAGACTGTCAAGCAACCTGCTGATAGAAGAGAGCAAATTTTGGAACTCATCAGTCAGTTGCTGCTCCTTCACTGTCCAGTCACAGGCTGGGGTGCAGAGAGATGACCAAGATTTGTCGCTTAACTGTAGCAGAGTAAAATTAGGTCCCCGGGCTATGTAAATCACAGGACTTGATGGACAAAATTACAAATAATTTGGTAGCTAAAACAGCTCCTATTTATGCATTTCTAATACATATTTATCTGTTTGTCTGGAATTGGGCTCTAAAACATCAAAGCTAAGTTCAAATGTCTGTTTAAATTAGTTAGTCAGGTTGAAAAAAGTCTAAAAAAAGATCCAGTTGAATCAATAAATTGGAAAAAAAACCATACAATCCTGTATACATAATCCTGTACCCACGGTTGATCCAAAGGAAGGCCAAAAACCCATCAAAGCATGACCCAATTTGCCACAGCAGGGGAACAAATTCCTTCCCGATCCCCTAAAAAGCAATTGGATTTTCCCTGGATCAACTTTACCCATAAATGTTAGTACCTATATTATGTATCTGTACTTTCCATATTTGGAGATGAAATCTTTTTTCCTCTAGGTGTAAAGAGTGCCTCCTTGTCCTTTGGGTTGACTGTAAAGTGAATAACTCAACTGTTCACTATATGGACCCCTTATTCTGTATATTTGTACATGTTGATCATATCCCCCCCTATTCTCCTCTTCTCAAGAGTGAATAAATTCAGTTTCTCGTATCTTTTCTCATACCTGAGCTCCTCCATGCCTCTTATCAGTTTGGCTGCCCTTCTCTGCACTTTCTCCAGTTCCGTGATATCCTTTCTGAGAACTGGTGCCCAAAACTGAACTGCATATTCCAGATGAGGTTTTACTAATGATTTGTACAGGGGCAAAATCACTGTATTTATTGGCATATACCGCACGCCGGCGTATAACGCGCACCCCAAACTTAGAAAAGTAAAAAATAAAAAAAATAAAAATTTTGCGCTGCGTCCATCGGCAGCCTTGTCCAGCGTCCGTCTGAGGCCTTGCGCGGGGTCCGTGCAGCCTTGTGGGTGTCTGTCTGCAGCTTTCTTGTGTGGGGTCCGTCTGCGGCTTTGGAGGTGTCTGTCTTCAGCTTCCATCCAGGTGTCCGTCTCTGTCCAGCATGTCCGTCTGCGAGTCCATCCGCACCTTGCCCAGGGTTGCAGCGGTGTTTGTTTTTTGGATTTGGCGCGAGCCTAGAGGAGCCGGATTTCCTGTGTGTTCGGCTCCTCTCGGCTTGTCTTGGCTTCTCTCAGCTCCTCTCGCATGGCTGCGGGCGTATATCACGCACCCACGATTTTCCCCTGATTTTAAGGGGAAAAAAGTATGCGATATACGCCGAAAAATATGGTATATCTCTCTCTCTGGAGTCCATACCTCTCTTAATACAAGAAAAGGACTTTGCTCGCCTTCATAACATGAAAAATGATTTTGATCCCACAAGTTTACCTATTGGCTCCAACCCTTTAAAATAGGATAACACGGAAAGCTCACATGACGAATCAACTCTAAATCTAGTAACTACTCTAAGGCCGCGTACACACGACCAAATACATCTGTTCAAATCGGTCTGGCAGACCGATTTGAACAGATTTGTCTGCTGGGATGTATTGGTTTGATCGTGTACACACGATCAAACCAAAATCCCCGCCGGCAGACAGCGCGGTGACGTGGTGGTGACGTTGACGCCGCCACGTCACCGCACCAGGAAGTAAAAAACTTCCGCGCATGCGTCAAATCCATTTGACGCATGTGCGAGCAGATATGTCTGCTGGTTAGCGTACAAACCAGCAGACATGTCGGACGGATGGATTCCCAGCAGACAGATTTTAAAGCATGCTTTAAAATCTGTCGGCTGGCCAAATCTGTCTGTCCGCCCGTACACACGATCGAATCTGTCTGCTGAAACGGTCTGGCAGGGGTGAGTTTTCTCCACAGTCAAATTAGTTTTTTCAACTGCGTCATGCCCTAACTGTTCAATTTTCTTCAGTTGAGGTATGTTTTTTCTTCTTCTCCTGTTCTGGATAAAAAAGTACAAGCAAGGACAACTAAGGGTCTTCTGTGACATATAAGGCACTGTTAGATTCATTTCTTTTCCAATATTTTTATTGAATTTTCAAAAAGGAAAATAAGACAATAAGACAGGAACATCCTGTCTGCACACTTAAAAACCAAGTAACAGATAGTAGTAATATCCATTGAGGGCACAATAGTAACATTGACAGAAAACATCCACCTAGGTCTCCGTCCTAGAGCCGTCACTAGTCAGCAAAAGGGACTAGATCAGGACCACCAGAGGGGCTCTCAGCTGAGAGGTCCCCTGGTCTCAGGAACCGTTCCCTCACAGAGAGGCAAAAGATACATAATAATAAAAAATAGAGAAAAAAAAAAGGGGGAAGTGACCATGTCAAAATGTCTTAAAACAGTTAGTACCCTGAAAGATGATGTAAGAGGGAAGAAGAAACTAGAAAGAAGGAAGAGAAAGAAAGGGGGGAGAGAGGGGAGCACTCCAATCAGGGGGGGGGGGGAATCCCCTCCCATAACAAACTCATTGGTCATGTGGTCGTAAGGTAATTGATCCATGGGTCCCAAATTCTATGAAACCCCTCAATCTTATCCGCTAGAATAGCAGACAACCTCTCATTCACCATTATCCAGGACAATTTGTTCTTTAGCAAATGGAAAGGAACGGTGGGGGACCTCCAGGACCTCGCTATAGAGATCCTGGCCGCCACAAATATATAGGCTATCAGCTTTTTTGTGTATTTCGATGCTCCATCAACTGGGCGTCCCAGCAATGCATTCAGCGGCGACTTACGAAGGTTGACGTGGACGAGGGAATATATAAAATTGTAAGTGCGTATCCAAAATCGCCTCACCCTCGGACACGACCACCAGACATGGTACATAGTACCATCCACAGTACAGCCCCTAAAACACCGCGGGGACGCCCCAGGCATG
This sequence comes from Rana kukunoris, assembly GCA_029574335.1. NCBI lineage: Eukaryota > Metazoa > Chordata > Amphibia > Anura > Ranidae > Rana > Rana kukunoris. The sequence continues at coordinate 46,998,516 of CM056051.1, read as the reverse complement.
AAGGTTGCCACTCGCACAGGGACCATGTACCACCTCAGCAACACTTTATAATTCGCCTCTATCAAAGAGGTATTGATATAGGATTTAGAGGCATTTTGTGAGAGCGTACACCAGCCAGCCAGATCCAAAGACTCTCCTGTATCCTGTTCCCACTTCAACATATAATCTAACTTCTGAGAGCTGGAGGATAGGAGACCGTAAATCTGCGATATATGACCCCCCTGTTTGTCAAAGGTCCTACAAAAGTTCTCCATGGCAGTACGAGCTGTAATGGCAGATGCCCGGTTCAGTGAAGCTAAAAAATGGGCTATTTGGGTATAATGAAAAAGCTCAGAGTTAGGAATTTTATATTTCTGGAAGAAGGGGAGGAATCACGCTAAACGTGAGACAATGCCTGGTGATGGCACAATATGTTGTCAAAACAAAAGTGGTTTAAAATACAAAACCTAAATTGATATTAGTAAAGTCCACAAAATAAAATTATATATGTGCAAAAAAAAACTATAAGTCAAACGTGAACAAGAAGGGTTAAGTTCTCTGTAATGGTCAGAGGTCCATCTGTGAAGCCAATGATGCTGAATTTTACAAGCGAAATGCAGGAAAATCAATGTCCCGTTCCCAATCACGACAGTCTTGCACTTGTAGATTTCAATGTGTAGTCACAATACGGGAAAGAAGAGAAAAAAACTTTCATAGTGTGATACCGTTGAGAATTATGAATAATATCCACCCGTGAAGAATAGCTATATAGTAGACAGGGGGCAGTGAAAACCCTTCACCATGGAACACAGTACACACTGACCCTTACCAGATAATGTGACCCTCTTGAGGTCAAAAACAGCCTTAAGGATGGTGTATATGAACTTCACTTTACATCGTCATGTTTTCCTCAGTGAGAAAAAAAACAAAGAAGACTTTTCATAGTGTAGACTGCATGGAAACAGGTCATAATCACCCGTGAAGGAAGACAACAAAAACTGTGGGGAAGAGAAGTGCTGGTACCACCACCGAATGAGCACACTGACCCTTACCAGACAATAAGATCCACTCTAGGATCAATATAGGCAGCAAGAGGGTGAATACACTGTTCTCAACACATCAGAAACCAATCCTCGATGAGTCACAGCATGGAAGCAAAAAAACTCAACCTCTCGTAATCTTTCCAGAAGTTCCTGGATGACTAGTGGCTCAGATACCCCTCCACTAATAAGCCGGATTTCGTCCTCCACCTCTGACGTCATTCTCTCATTTGTGATCTCATACCCGGGAGCTTGGCGAGCACAGGGTCCACAGCATGTCACCCCACCTCCGATCACCGAGCCGCACTCCCGATCCGGTGCTGCTTGCAATTCAAGTCCCTGCACAAGCTACACTCACACTGCGAGCCAAGAGAAAGACATATGTATTTCTTAAGGAACTCCATGAGGAAATTGTAGATTATCTGGTCACAATGGCTTGAGGCTATGTCTCCAGCAGTTGTAAACTGCAAAAAAAAAGGTAACCCTCTATTGTACTAGCATGGGTTTTGAGAATGGTCGGTCGGACTTTATTAAATCAAACCATATAATATAGGTTTGTAGAAAAAAACTCATAGCTATAATTGTCATGGGCTATTAATTCTACCATTTGCATTATGAGATTCAAGCATTAAGAAAATGCTTAAGGTGGTCCGTCTTGAAGCAGAACTAAACTCTCTCAATCAACATTAACAATTTTAGTCCTTATGCTACAATATTAGTAAACAGATACAAAATGTAAAATTATGCATTTGGGTGGCAAAAATACGAATGCAATCTACTCACTAGGGGGTGAACCTCTTTGGGAATCTAGGATGGAAAAGGACCAGGGGTTCCTAGTAGATGATAGGCTCAGCAATGACATGCAATACCAAGCTGCTGCTAAAAAAGCAAACAGAATATTGGCATGCATTAAAAAAGGGATAAAGCGATAATTCTCTACAAGACTCTGGTCCGGCCGCACCTGGAGTATGCTGTCCAGTCCTGGGAATCAGTCATCAGGAAGGATGAACTGGAAATAGAGCGAGTACAGAGAAGGGCAACAAAGCTAATAAAGGGTCTGGAGGATATTAGTTATGAGGAAAGGTTACGAGCACTGAACATGGTATTACAAAAAAAACATACTGGTGACCCCACAAAAGGGATAAAACCTTTTTGTGGAAGGGAGTTTAACAAGACACGTGGCCACTCACTAAATTTAGAAGAAAAGAGGTTTAACCTTAAACTGCGTAGAGGGTTCTTTACTGTAAGAGGGGCAAGGATGTGGACTTCCCTTCCACAGGTGGTGGTTTCAGCAGGGAACATCAGTTGTTTCAAAAAACTATTAGATAAGAACCTGAATGATCACAACCTACAGGGATATACAATGTAATACTGACATATAATCGCACACATAGGTTGGACTTGATGGACTTGTGTCTTATTTCAACCTCAACTATCATGTAACTATGTAAGATAGGTAGGTATAGACCAAGCCTTTCCTGGCACGTTTTGTTTACAAGTTTAACCACTTCAGCCCCGAAGGATTTACAAGCATTTTTTACAATTTGGCACTGCGCTGCTTTAACTGGTAATTGCGTGGTCATGCAATGCTGTACCCATACAAAATTTGGGCTTTCTTCTTGGTGGTATTTGATCACCTCTGGGATTAGATTTTTTTGCAAAATAAATGAAAAAAAGACCAATCATGTTGAAAAAAATATATATAGATTTTCTACTTTTTGTTATAAAAAAAATCTAATAAACAAAATTGTAGTCCTAAATTTAGGCCAAAATGTATTCAGCCACACATCTTGGGTATATTTATTGATTTGCGCAAAAGTTATAGCATCTACAAACTATCGTACACGTACTGGAGTTTCCGCAGCTTTTAGTTTATGACTGCCTATCTAATTTCTTGAGCTTCTAAAATTGCAGGGCAGTACAAAACCCCTCCAAACGACCCCTTTTTGGAAAGTAGATGCCCCAAGTAATTCGCTGAGAGGCATGTTGAGCCCAATGAATATTTTTTTTTTGTTACAACTGATTGAAAAATAAAAAAATAAAATATATTGGCATTTCATGGCATCCGAAACTGTGATAGGTAATGAGGAATGAATTTCTTTTTACGCCCTTAGAAATCCTGATGGCGGTGCTTGGTTTTCGGGGGCCTGTACACGGCTAGGCTCCCAAAAAGTCTCACACATGTGATATCCCCCTCCTCAGGAGAAGCAGCAGAATGTATTTTGGGGTGTAATTTCACATACCCATGCCATTTAAAAAATAAATACAAAATGTAATTATTGGCAAAATATTAAATATTCCATGGACTCAACATGCCTCTCAACTAATAGCTTGGGGTGCCTACTTTACAAAAATGGGTGATTTTGGAGGGTTTTGAACTGTCCTGGCATTTTATGCCCAACATTAGAAGTTTATGCCACGCATCACCAGGTCCTTTCTGACACTTTTTGTTTCTTTGCTAGAAAATTACTTTGAATCCCTAAACAGTATATATTTTTTAATGCAGACCCCCTACAGTATAAAATGGGGGTGTTGTATTTTTTTTTTACAATTATTTGCCCAGCGATTTTTCAAATGCATTTTTTTTGGGGGGAAAACACCTTTTTTAGTTTTAATGCACAAAAAACACACTATATTGCCCAAATGTTTGGTTAAATATAAAAGATGATCTTATGCCGAGTTCATAGATAGCAACCATGACATGCTCTAAGATTACGCACACCTACATACATTTTTAAAAGCCTTTACAGGTTACAACTTTAAATTTACAGAGGGAGTCCCCTGCTAGAATTACTGCCCTCAATCTAATGTTCACAATGATACCTTACATGCATGGTGCAATTGCTGTTTGCATACAACCCGAGACTGTTGCTTGCGTTAACTTTTGTGAGCATGCATGGGGGGACAGGGGTACTTTCATTTTTTAAATCGAGTTTTAATTATTCACTTTTGTTTTTATTTTATTTTACACTGTCCCTCTCATTTTTTATATTTTTTTTAGCGTTCAGCCCATGGAAACAAAAAATGCCAATAGTGTATGCCAATAGTGTAGTACCACTAAAACAGGGGGGTTTTATTAAAACAATAACTGGGTAATCACAATGTTGAAATAAAAAACAGGCATAAAAAACACAGGGCGTCCGCCAACGTCACCTCTGGTACCTCATACGCACATTCGTCACTCCACGTGACTTCCTCAGGAAGTTTTAATAAAACCCCCCCTGTTTTAATGGTACTACACTATTGGCATTTTTTTGTTTTCCTGGATGTGAGCGATTATTATCGTTTGGAGGTGATTACCAGGAAGGATCCATTCTCACCACTTTTATCTATTTGGATGACACCACAAGTGGACTCAACCTGAAAAGTGCTCCTGGGCTTTGTTTTTTGCTGTTACCTTACAGCAGTAAGGTAAGGGGACATCTTTACTTATTTTGGAGATAGTGGGGCAGATTCACAGAGAATTAGATTCTCGTAGAGTATCAGAAATACACTACGCTGCCGTTTTTTACCTGGCTCTACGTGGAATCCAGGTAGATTTTGTCCAGTAAACGACGGCGGCGTAGTGTATTTCTCCCATCGCAATCCATCTGCGCGAGTAGGGGGCGTGAAGCATTTAAAATAGGCGCGTTCCCGCGGCGATCGAACTGCGCATGCTCCGTTCGCAAATTTCCCGCCGTGCATTGCGCGAAAACACATCGTCACGTCGTAGTAGCGTCGTTTACGTACATTCCTATTCCCGAACGAGTTACGTTAAAAAAAATATATATATTTTCAAATCGACGCGGGAACGACGGCCATACTTTACATGGGTTACACACTGTTAGACCAGCAAAAAGCTCCTCTAACATTACGTAGCCAAAAAATGACGTAGGCGATTGCGAGGGACACTCGTACCTTCGTGGATCGCCGTAAAAAGTCATTTGCATATCCCGACGCATGAAAACGACGCAAACTCCTCCCAGCGGCCGCTAAAATATCGCAGTGTAGATCCGAAGGCTTACGAGGACGTAAGCCTCTCGGATCGAAGCCCGAAGCCGCCGTATCATGGTTTGAGGATTCAAACTAGTGATACAGCGCGCAAAATTTGAAATTACTCCTGTCTAACACCAGTTAGACAGGCGTAATTGCTCTGTGAATCTGGGCCAGTATCTGCAACTGGTCATCACGGAATTTTGGCTTTTACATCAGCAATCTTTTTGAACTTTATTTCCATATTGCATTTATCTATTGTTACCTGTTGTATGGACATTCACCCTGAATAACACTGTTGTGTGCTATTTCTGGCACTTTGTGCACCGGATTGTGTATAAGGAAGTTACACTTTATATGTCATTTTGCACTTCCATTGGTTTGGCAGCCGGCTTAGGCTGCATTTAGCACATTTAATATTTAATATTTTTTATATATCACTGTCATTTTTCTGACATTACTATGTATTATAATAGTTAGGTTATTCCTTTTTTCTTTTTTCCACATATCTAGATTTTTGCCACACTTCCTCTTCATATTATCCCATCCCCACTCCCTTCCTTACAGCGCAGCACTACACCCCCCCCCCCCCCCATTTTTATCTACCCTGGAGAATTGCCTTAAATTCTTGCAGTACTGGCAAGTTGCCCTGTGGGAATTATTTACATAAGGCAAATTCACTTTGCACTACAAGTGCAAAGTGCACTTGAAATTGCATTGAAAGTGCACTTGGAAGTGCAGTCGCTATAAATCTGAGGGGTAGATCTGAAATGAGAGGAAGCTCTGCTGATTTTATAATCCAATCATGTGCATGTCCTCCTCGGATCAACAGCGACTGCACTTCAAAGTGCACTTATCACTTGTAGTTTACACTTGTAGTGCAAAGTGAATTTGCCTTTCGTAATTAACCCCCACAGTGTGTCCTTGGGTCCTTGTCCTGATGTGCTAGGGGGAATTTTGATGTTCCTGGTGCATTACCAGTCTGGAAAACCAAATTGGAATATGACAGGGAGGGCTGAGGCCCCTTGTCATAGCTAAAATAGGCAGCTAGACTTAGAAACCCAGGCACAGTGGTCTAAGCAGTGAATATGTCCCCGAGAGGTAGAGAAAAAAGCAGGTAGAGGACAAAAATATAATGTAAAATTATATTTTATAGCTTTGGCTTTCCAAGGGTAGTAGACACCTACAGTCAAGCATGTCACATCGGGGAGGAGTTATTGTACTTACAGTCAGGAAATATCGGCGCTGGAGATGTATTTAGGCAACTCGATATATAAATGTCTGATATGTGTAATATGTAAATATCTAGTGGACAAAAAAATGGCAGATGTTCACTTCTGCCGTAGTTCATATTGTATCAATTCTATAAAAACTCAAGAGCTTCACACAGCTTGACATGTTTTATTTTTATCCTGTTTTAATGCTTAATAGCTTTATTTACATCATTATCATGTAATGTTATTTTGAACAACACCTGCTTTACATAGCTAAACGGCAGCTACAACATCATTAGTGAATATAAAAGAAGCCTGGCTGTACAATTTTTTTTTATGAACTACCGTAACTAATTACAATTTCATCCTGGTACACAATGCATAACATGCAGACACAATATGCTATTTATGATATCTAAAATTTCAGTTTACACAGTGAACATTCTAATTTTCGCAAATAACAGAGCTTTGATTGCAATACTTTTGCATTGGTACTCTACTAATTAAATAATAAGAACAAGCGAACACTTTGCCTTGGTGAGTAATTACTCAAACAATTATGCAATTAACCTTTCAGGTGAACTGACAATTTCACACCAATTCTGTTGTCAGTTAATATTTAAGGGCCCTTTCACACTAGCGGACGAACGGTCCGCTAATTACAAGTCCGTTAACGGACTTGTAATGGGCCCCTATGGGAGCGGATCCGTTAGCGGATGATGCATCCGCTAACGTCTGCCAGATCCGCATCCGTTTTTTCGGATGGAAGAATGTCCTATTTTTCTTCCGTCCGGCCAAACGGATCGGATGCAAACGGACAGATGGTCCGTTTCCATCCGATTCCCCATAGGGGATAGCGAAGGAGAGAAAGGGCGGTCCCTGCATAGTGTACGGGGACCGCCCTGTCCACCGACAGCTCAGCGGAGACCCCCCGCTGAGCTGACGGACACACGGAGCGGACCGAAAAACGGACCGCTCCGTGTGAAAGAGCCCTTAGTCTTGGATTAAGGCTAGGTTCACATTACTGCATGTTGAGAATGCACATCAAATTTTTTGCTTTCTTGACAAGCAAAGAAACGCACTGCGCTTGGACAGACGTATAGTGGTGCCAATGATTCTAAATGGCACTCCTCTGCAATGGTAAGGCTGGATTCACACCTATGCATTTTTGGTGCTTTTGCATTTTGCAGATTTGCACTAAAGAACGTGTTCCATGGGAAACTATGGCAAATGGACTGTAATACAAATCTACAAAATGCAAAAGGCACTAAAAATGCATAGGTGTGAACTTAGGCCTAAATGAGCGCATGTTGAGTGGTGCGCAATTTTTTTTAAAAAGATTGGGGACTCCCTTTCTTGATTTCAAGTAGGGAAGCCCTTTGAAATTAATGGGCTGCCCTACACAGAGCACAGAGAACACAGAGAGTAAACCTAATCCTGGCCATTCACTCTACGAAAAATCGTCCGAACGAACTTTCGATCGTGAGCGCAAACGATAGTGCCATCATGTAATGACCGATAAATCGTTCAGTGAACATAGATATAAAAAAAATGGTATGTTTATTTTATATATACCTAGTTCAGAAAGTTTTGTCGGGAAATACATAAACCTTCCGATTTATCGTTCATTTGGCAGAAAATTTCCAAACCTGTCCTTCGTTTTTTCGGCTTAAAAACGTCCCAACGATTATCAATTTTGTGTCCAACGAACGACCGATTTTCACCCGATTTTCGTATAGTGTATGGCCAGCATTAGGTACCATTCTCAAAACAATTTAACTTTTTGATATTGTAAATGTAACATTACGCAACATTGCCCTATATATTTATTTTATTATCATTAAATGAATGCATTTGTTATTATGAGAAGCCAGAATAAAGAAAAAAAGGCACTTGAGGGTTTTATAAAAAATAAAAATAAAAATCGGTTTTTGAATTCTTCATGGTTCATATAATTGGAAGTGTGGCAGGGGTGTGTCATTTGAGTAAATACTTTACTAAGGGCTGATTCACACACATCCTAGTGTGTTTTTTTCTGCATCAAAAACACATGGATAGTAGGGTACATTGATTTCAATGGCAAAGTTCACACTATTGCAGTGTATTGCAGTCCAGTCAACAAAAGTAGCATTTTTTCAGAAAGGAACACAACAAAAATGAATTGGAACGCATTGGAATGCATCAAAAGCATACCAGAAAGCATCAAAAACACATTAAAAACATGCATGTAGAAACACATCCGGACTGCATTTCTGTGCTGTGAACCAGACCCAAAAGGTGTCTCTATTTCTCAGCTTAACTACTTGCCGACCGACTAACACCGATATACTTCGGCAGAATGGCACGGCTGTGCCATGCAACGGTAATACATATCGGCCTAAACTGAGAAAGAAATTTGTTTTTTTATATATTTTTATATATAAATTGGCTGCCCAATGACCGGGCCATTTTATGTGATTCGGCACTGCGTCGCTTTAACTGACAATTGCGCGGTCGTATGATGTGGCACCCAAACCAAATTGGCATCCTTTTTTTCGCACAAATAAAGCTTTCTTTTGGTGGTATTTGATCACCTATGCGGTTTTTATTTTTTGCGCTATAAACAAAAAAAAAGCGAAAATTTTGAAAAAAAAGCAATATTTTTTACTTTTTTCTATAATAAATATCTCCAAAAAATATATATATATAAAAATTATTTCTCAGTTTAGGCCGATACGTATTCTTCTACATATTCTTGGTTAAAAAATAAATCGCAATAAGGGTTTATTGATTGGTTTGCGCAAAAGTTATAGCGTCTACAAAATAGGGGATCGATTTATTGAATTTTAATTTATTTTTTATTTTTTTACTAGTAATGGTGGCGATCTGCAATTTTTATTGTGACCGTAACATTGCGACGGACATTTTGGACACTTTTGGGATCATTTACATTTATACAGCGATTAGTGCTATAAAACTGCACTGATTACTGTGTAAATGTGACTGGAATGGAGGGAGTTGACAATAGGGGGTGCTGAAGGGGTTAAATATGTTCCCTAGGGAGTGATTCTAACTAGGGGGAGGGGACTCACAAGGGGAGGAGACCGATCTGTGTTCCTCTGTACTGGGAACACACATGCAGGCATACACCGAGCGATGCCGTGGGCGCATCTGTGCCCCCTAGATGGCCGAGAAGCCCAGGATGTCATATGACGTCCACCCAGGATGGGAGTTTCCATCTGTGGACATCATTTGACTATGGGCGGGATCTGAAGTGGTTATTGGGCACTGATCAGGCTGCGCTGATGGGCACTGGTGAGGCTGCATTGATGGGCACTGGTGAGGTTCCATTGATGGGCACTGGTGAGGCTGCGCTGATGGGCACTGGTGAGGCTGCGCTGATGGGCACTGGTGAGGCTGCGCTGATGGGCACTGATGTATTGATGGGCACTAATGAGGATCCACTTGGTACCCACTTTTAATGTACAGAGAGGAAGAGGTGGGGCTCTAAGAGGAAAGGGCGGAGCCTAACAAGGAAGGGTGTGGTTTACATATGACATATGACAGGGCAGTCTTAAACAGGAAAGGGCGTGACATTGACAGGAAGAGGTGGGTCATATTTAAATTAGGGGGTGAACAAGTTTAGTCAGGTCTAGGGCAGCACAAACCCTAAATACACCACTTCCGGCTGCCATGCACACGGCCCAATGTTGGGCGTTTGTTTTATTAAACCAGACGTTGCGCATTTTGGCCCGTGTGTACTAGGCTTAGGCTTAGGAAAATCATAATTATACTGGCAAAACAGTATTCAAATAAGGATTCTCAGCATTTCAGGTTCTCCTCCTTTAGAGCCGTAAACTTGATGTTGCTCATAGATGCATGGTTAAGATGTATGCTGGAGACTGGGTGCCAGTTGTATCTATAAAAAATATGATTTCCCCAGTTTGTGACTATTTATAAGGGTACTCTGTATATATGTGTATACCAGTGGCGTAACCAGAGTTATGGGCGCCCGGGGCAGAATTTTTTTTTCGCCCCCCCTTATACATAGCGTTTTATCTATATTTTCACCACGGCTTCTGGGTAGGTAATCGTGCGGGACTGGGCGTTCCTATTCACATGCTAATTGATTGTCATGCTTCCCACCAGTGCATACAGAGCGTCACGACTTGCCGAAAGAAGCCGAACGTTGGTGCGCAGGTGCCGTATAGAGCCGACCCGACGTTCAGCTTCTTTCGGCAAGTCGTGACGCGCTGTATGCGCCGGTGGGCAGCATGTCAATCAATTAGCATGTGAATAGGAATGCCCAGTCCCGCACGATTACCTATATAGATAAAACGCTATGTACGGCAAGAAAATAAAAAAAGTCAGCATAATTTCATTATCACAACTTGGCTCAATGTAATGTTAGACATTTTTTTTTAGGTTGAACCCCAGCTTTAATAAGCCACCCACTGCCGTCTGAGCCAAGACTGAGGAATGTATCCACACTACTGAGTGCATGAGTGATTTCACACTCCACATGCCCACTGCCAGCCCCAGCCCTAGACTAGGCCGCTCTCCCCCCCCAGACACTGCCACACATGTCTCACTGTCACCGTCCGGTCCTCAACCTGCTATTATTGCCTGCAGTGCCACGGTCGGTGCTGACTTTGTTTAATCCTGGTCTGGACCGGTGGGGGAGATGACAGCTGCATCGGCGGCTGAGCTGAGCTCTGCTCTCAGAGAGTGTCAGGCGGGCGGGAGATGAGTCCAGGCACGCGCATCATCCACCGCATGCACCACCCGCCATCACAGACAGGCGATTCGAGCTCAGGCCTGTGGCCACATGATCAGCCATGACTCAATCACAGGCCAGCTCAGGCCTGTGGCCACATGACCCGCCGTGACCCAATCACAGCACGCCGGCGGGACTGAACATGGCGGCCGACAGTGTCACGATCGGGAAAAACAAATTATTAATAGAAGAGTGACACACACACAGTCCACTGGCACTGCGCGCCCCTAAATGAATTCGTCCGGTGCAACAGCCCCCCCTCACGCTACGCCAGTGGTGTATACCTGCCTCTGACCCCGGTTTGTCTTTTGCATTCTGATATCCATCTCATTGCATCTGTCCTAACTATTAGCCTTGAATTCTGCCTTCGTTATGAATTTTCCCTGCATGTCGCCACCCTTTGATGACCCTCAAAGCCTTACTTTTCCTGTATGCCAACCCATGAAAGGGGTTCTGTTGGAATTCAAAATATCTAATTGTTAGCTGCTACCAGACCTTCAGGCCTGTAACAACAAAACCTGGGGAATGCCCAGGAAAAAAACAGGCCTCATTACTGACCAGCCTGCAGAACAACCAAATTAACCTGTCTAACAGAATGCGTTAAAAACAGGGGTTTTGTCCGCACACATTTGCAAACGCATGCGTGAGCCACAGAGCCGCGCCAAGGCACCCTGTAATCTGTGGTCCTAACGCTAAACAATGAGCGTCCCCACAGTGGAGGCACATGCATTCTAATGGATAGATGAGGGCAGGTGGACTGAAGGGGAGCCACTCCTCCTTAAAGGTACAGGAGCACACCAAACATCCAGCATAGGGCACAATGGCTGCATAGGTGCTGGTGTACTGCTGGACCAATATAAACACCACAGGTGAAACAAAAATGTGTCCACCGCCCCATCTATTGCTGGCAATCGCAGTAAGTGGCCTTGGAAGGCTAAAACAGATAACAACAAAACCTGGGGAAGCCCAGGAAAAAAACAGGCCTTCTTACCGACCAGCCTGCAGAACAACCAAGTTACCTGTCTAACAGTATGTGTTAAAAACAGGGGTTTTGTTCGCACGCATTTGCCAACGCATGCGTGAGCCACAGAGTCGCGCCAAGGCACCTTGCAATCTGTGGTCCTAACACTAAACAGTGAGCGTCCCCACAGTGGAGGCACATGCATTCTAATGGATAGATGAGGGCAGGTGGACTGAAGGCCTGTAAGCCCCAACTTGTACATTACTATGGTCTACTGTAATAATACAAACCATTTCTAGTAGGACGAATCTGAGATCTCCAAACCCATACCTCTTTTTAAATAGGTTGTTCATTCAACACAAAAATGGTTTGTTTATGGTTAAACTTTGAGCTCCAATGCAAAAAGAGAAGGACATAATAGTAAAATATGCATTTCACAATAACCTTAAAATTATGTTTGTTCAACTCATATTGCTCCTAGTGTTTGAAACATAATCTATTTTTCGGTATTCTGTAGATATTTTTCTTTTTAATAAAAGAGCACGAACCTTAAGGCGGCGTACACACGACCCAGAACCTCGACGGGCAGAACACATCGTTCCGCCCGTCGAGGTTCTCTCCCGGCCGTCGAATTCGGCGACCCGCCCGTCGGGAATGGCAACCAGACATTCTTCCAGGCGGGCCGTCGAGAAAATAGAGAGCGTGCTCTCTTTTTCGGCTCGACGAGCTTCCCGACGGGAAGCTCGCTGAGACCGTACACACGGCCGAGGTCCTCGCTGGAATGTGCATTCCAGCGAGGTTCTCGCTGATTTTCAGCGAGAACCTCGGCCGTGTGTACGGGGCCTAAGACACAATAGTCACAATGCCAGCTTTGACCTTTACTAGCCTTCTGCACTTGACTGACCTGTCTGCTGTACTTTACACCAGGGGCCAATTACACATTAGGAGAGTGAGAAACAAGGAATGTATATATTTATCTCTCGGCTTTTATATGAAAAACAGTTACCAGTACCTTCTCAGCTGAACGGAGACCCTGGGGTAGATTCACATAGATCAGCGGATCTTTAGATCCGCATAATCTATCTTATTTACGATCCGCCAGCGCCAGTTTTTGAGGCAAGTGCTGTATTCACAAAGCACTTACCTCTAAAGTGGGGCCGGCGGCTCGTAAATCCCCCGGCGAAATTCAAATTCCGCGGCTAGGGGGAGTGTATTATTTAAATCAAGCGCGTCCCGTGCCGATTTAACTGTGCATGCGCCGCCGGATAAATTTCCCAGCGTGCATTGCTCCAAATGACGTCACAAGGACGTCATTGGTTTCGACTTTAACGCAAATTACGTATGGCCGTATTCGCTAACGACTTACGCAAACGACGTAAAAAATTCAAAATGGGAACGACGGCCATACTTAACATAGGATACGCCGCACTTACCCCTCATATAGCAGGGGTAACTATCCGCCGGAAAAAGCCAAACGCAAACGACGTAAAAAAAAAACGACGTTTCTGAATCGGCGGATCTCCTCATTTGCATATTCGTCGCATATACAAACGGAAGCGCCACCTAGCGGGCAGCGGGAGATTGCAGCCTAAGATCCGACGGTGTAAGTCACTTACACCTGTCGGATCTAAGGGAGATCTATGCGGCCAGCGGGAGATTGCAGCCTAAGATCCGACGGTGTAAGTCACTTACACCTGTCGGATCTAAGGGAGATCTATGCGGAACCTCATTCGATGAATCAGCCGCATAGATCCGACCGTCGGATCTCAGAGATTCGACGGTGTATCAGTAGATACGTCGTCGTATCTCTATATGAATCTGCCCCCTGTATTTATATTGATTATCATCAATTTGGTACACAAGAAGCTCCATGGCTCATAGCCTAAGACCTACTGCTGTATTTACAGGTGAATCCCGTAAAATGTGAATATCGTCAGGGGAGCTGTGGTGGCTCAACGTGATTGGCACTGCGCTGACAAGCCGTTCATCTCTGCAGCCAAGGGTTCGGATCCCGGTCTCGGCTACATGTGAATTTGTGAATTGAGTTTGGTGGTCTCAGCCCGGCTCCCGGTGGGTGTGCTATGCAGGGTACGCTTAGTACGCCCACCCCCCCCCCCCCCACAAAAAGCACCACACTTGCACGCACACAAAATTAGTTTAACACACACGCACTTTGGCCATGCAGTCTCCTAAAATAAAGAGAGGCAAAGGAACTACAGGGCTGGCTGGGTGGGCTAGGCCCCCTCACTCCCTCATAGGGGGAGTCCCTCTGCCTCATTGGGGTCCCGTTGGGCCCCAGTTGGGCTCCCAAGAGGAGCAGGTAGGGCGGGGTGAGTGGGAGGCCCCCCCTCACACCCGCCATTGCCACCAGGGGCATGGAGAAGGATGGCGATTGCCTCCGGGGGGAGGGTCTGCCTACTTCCAAGTCCGGCTCCTCTTTCTCGAGTTCACGCACAAAAATACACTTAAAAAAAAAAAAATGTGAATATCGTCCAAAACATCATTTATTTCACTAATGCAACTTAAAAGGTGAAACTAATATATGAGATAGACTCATTACATGCAAAGCAAGATAGTTCAAGCTGTGATTTGTCATAATTGTGATAATTATGGCTTATGGCTTATGGCTTGGCGTTCGTGAAAACCCCAAATCCACAATCTGAGAAAATTAGAATATTACATGCAATCAATAAAACAAGGATTGTACATAGAACAATATCGGACCTCTGAAAAGTATAACATGCATATGTACTTGGTTTGTGCCCCTTTTTGCAGCAATTACTGCCTCAATGTGGCGTGGAATGGAAGCCATCAGCCTGTGGCACTGCTGAGGTGTTATAGAAGACCAGGAGGCTTCAATAGCGGCCTTCAGCTCTTCTGCATTGTTCGGTCTCATGTCTCTTATCTTTCTCTGGGCAATGCCCCATAGATTCTTTATGGGGTTCAGGTCAGGTGAGTTTGCTGGCCAATCAAGCACAGTAAACCCACAGTCATTGAACCAGGTTTTGGTGCTTTTGGCAGTGTGGGCAGGTGCCAAGTCCTGCTGGAAAATGAAGTCAGCATCCCCAAAGAGCTCGTCTGCGGAAGGAAACATGAAGTGCTCCAAAATCTCCTGGTAGACGGCTGCGGTGACCCTGGACTTAATGGAGCAAAGTGGACCAACACCAGCAGATGACATGGCTCCCCAAATCAACACAGACTGTGTAAAATTCACACTGGACTTCAAGCATCTTGCAGTGTGTGCCTCTCTATTCTTCCTCCATATTCCGGCTCCTTGGTTTCCAAATGAGATGAAAGGAAGGGGCAGGGGCGGACTGACCATTGAGGCCCAATGCCACTAGGGGGCCCCATCAGGGTTGCCAGGCTCAGTAAAACCAGGGACAGTATGTAAAAATCTGTGTGTTTTTTTACATCTGTCCCTGATATGTCTGAAACTGACATGCTTTTAATGTGAAAATCCCAAGATTTTAGCTGCCCCGCCTCTGCACTGCCTCCTGGCGTGGTGATCATCTGTAAGCCCAGGGGCCCTATAATCTTCTATTGCCCGGGGGCCCCATGAGTTGTCAGTCCGCCCCTGGGGAGGGGAGAACTCTGGCACTTCAGCGCCACCACCTCTGTAGGCGCCTGGGTGCAAAGCACCCTGTGCACCCTGCCTAGGATCGGCCCTGGTTGGAAATAGGACTGTTCCCCATTTACATACAACTGGATCTGATATTCTTCATTTCTATTATTTCTTTACTCTTCACCAAGTTCTAATAAAAGCACAGAAAAGATACCTGTGGACATTCCATTTAATACACTTTCATCAAGTATCCTAGACAGTGGAGGGACATGAGGTAACATGCCACCCAAAACAAACCAGCAGCTCTTTCGGGGGTAGTGCTATTTTATATTTTTTTTTAATATAACACTATAATGAGATGCAACATTGTAAAATGGATTTTTACAGAATGTTAGTAAATGTGCTGAGAAATATACTTCAAGCTCCAAATTATAATAGGTTACACTTCTTCATTGCCTAAACTGATGACAAGAGAAATAGTGTTATACATTTCATACCACCACTAGGGAGCTTCATAATCAGCTAATTATATTAAAAGACAAATGATAATTACATGTCCTGTAGAGGCATGTAGCGTGTCGGACTCCCCGAGCAGTCGGGAGCACCATGTATCATTTTAATGATAATCTCCCAGTGAACAATGAGAAGATCCTGGGGGAAGCAATCTGGGTTTATTCCAGTGCCCCTTCCTGGGATGCAATGATTAGAATTCTGTTACTGTGTATGAAAAAGGCTGAGGACCTCCGTACCATTTATTGGTAAGAAAATAAATGTCTGGTTCTGTGCAGAATATTCCCCAGGCACTGCTATAATATAGATTGAAGCCTAACCTTTAAGAAAAATGATTAAGTGTGACAAGGGCAATAGGTGATTGTGGGATTCTTCTACATACGATTGTTAGAAAACAAACATATCTCCCTAATGAGAAGCTTTGGAAACTTTCCATTGCATGGCTATTTTCATCTCGATTTTTTCTTTTCCATGAATTCTGGCACCTTATTGTGCTATGACTGGATTAGTAATGTTACAGCTTACGTAAGAACAGAAGCTGAATGTGTAATATTAGTTACGAATTCAACACAAGTAAAAATTTCCACTCAGCACAGAAAATTAAATGTTAAAATTGAAGATGCTGATGTGAATTAAAACACTGTTGCAGAACCGGAAGTGTTGAGGTACGGCCCACAGCAATTATTCAAGTTTAATTCTTCAAAAACTTCCACTAAAAAAAATGAAATCGTCTTTGTTGCTATAGGATTTAAATGTAGATGTATTTTCTCCAGTTGTCATAAATCATTTTTTTATGATAATAAACATGGCAATATATTAGTTACCTTGGCAGTTCTTTTTTTTAAATTCTTTATTTAAAGTAGAACTATAGGCAAAATGTTTCATTTTGGATAGAGTATGGGAGGGTTATAACCTGTGTCAAATCTTTTTTTTTTTCACCATCTGTGTCCCATTGCGGATATTTCCCTTCTCCCATAGTCTAAAAGGAAGTGAGAGAAAATCCTGGAAAATTAAGGGAATTTCTTGGGAACCGCCAGATCAACAGAAGAACTAGGCCCGGATTCACATACATCGGCGCATATATATGCCGCCGTAGCGTATCTCTTTTACGCTACGCCGACGCAGCGCAGAGAGGCAAGCATGGAATTCACAAAGCAAATGCTCCCAACGTTGTGCCGGCGTAACGTAATTTCAAAGGCGTAAGCTGGCGTAAGTGGAAGTAGGTGGAAATGGGCTGGAAGTGGGCGTGATCCATGCTAATGAAGCGTGACCTCATGCAAATGATGGGCTGGGCATCAGACAAGCACTTAAAACGAACTCTGCATGCGTTGAGACTAGGACGCATCCCCGTGCGCATGCGTACAACCACGTCAGAACAACTGCCTAAGATACGCCGGATCACTGTGTACGCCGTGAATGTAACTTACGCCCAGTCAGACCCACGTTGGCCCATATTCACAGACTCCAACGTACAATACGTAGGCTTGTGTTCCCTGGTCCATACCTTTTCATGAGTTGCGCCTCATATATGGGGAATAACTTTACGCCGAACGTAAACCTTACGCAAATCGCGTAAATCATGCGCCGGGCGCAAGTAGGTTTGTGAATCGGCGTATCTCACTCATTTGCATATTTGAATAGAAAATCCATGGGAAAGCCACATGCGTCCAGCCTAAATATGCGCCCACTCTTCGCCGGCGTAGGAAAGTTACGTCGGTGGGATGAAGCCTATTTTTAGGCGTATCTTAGTTTGTGGGTCGGCGCATAGATACGACGGTGCACATTTGTACTTACGTCGGGCCCTAGTGTCCATATTGGAAGATTTCCCCTCTATTTCTTCCACTTTCAATGATAATGGTAAATAATGTAAATGGTAAATAATGTAAGGTGTATCAGGGCCATTTCATACATATATGATTTGGCGATGCCCAAAACTCCATCGGTACTGGGCTGCGGTATCCCACTATATTTCTAATCTAGTCCAGGTACCTGTATCATTGACTCCCTAAGGCTCTGTTTCCACAAAGTCGAGCAATTATGCCTTGGCTGAATTACCCGTCTTGCACCACGGCAGTTAGTGATGGACAGACTCCTGTGGTAGTAACCCATTGAGAATCATAGGTGACGAGAGAGAGAGAGGAGAGGGAGGTGGAGAGGAGAGGGGGAGAAAGGATATGTGAAACACAAGTTTAAAACAATCACATATATATATCTATATATAGATATATATATCTATATATAGATATATACATATATATATACCGTATTTTCCGTACCGTAAGACGCACTTCCCCCCCCCTCCCCCAGAAATATAGGGCAAATGTCTCTGCGTTTTATGGTGCAAATATATGAAGGCTCTCCTCTGCCCCACCGCCAATGTTCCCCGCCATCACCGCCGGAAGAGAGGCATAAGAGCGCGGGAACAGACATTCATACCACCCATGGGCGCCGGGTGATTTCCTGACTGGGCATGACACTGTGCCTGAGACAGAGCATTCGGCTGCTTGGGCTGCTTTGTCTTCTGTCAGGTCACTCTGCATTTATGGCAATGGTCAATCTGCGTGTCACTCTGCATTTTTGGCAAAAGTCACTATGCATTTATGGCAATGGTCACTGTGGGGGTTATTTACTAAAGGGAAATCCACTTTGCACTACAAGTGCAAAGTGCACTTGAAATTGCATTGAAAGTGCACTTGGAAGTGCAGTCGCTGTAAATCTGAGGGGTGGATCTGAAATGAGGGGAAGCTCTGCTGATTTATCATCCAATCAGCTAAAATGCTGTTTTTTTTTTTATTCGCTTTGCATGTCCCCCCTCACATCTACAGCGACTGCACTTCCAAGTACACTTGTAGTGCAAAGTGGATTTGCTTTTAGTAAATAAACCCCTGTGTGTCACTCTGCATTCATTGCAATGGTCTGTCTGCATTTATGGCAATGGTCACTCTGGGTGTCACTCTGCATTTATGACAATGGTCACTCTGCATTTATGGCAATGGTCACTCTGGGTGTCACTCTGCATTTATGGCAATGGCCACTCTGCATTTATGGCAATGGTCACTCTGCATTTATGGCAATGGTCACTCTGGGTGTTACTCTGCATTTATGGCAATGGTCACTCTGGGTGTCACTCTGCATTTATGGCAATGTTCATTCTGGATTTATGGCAATAGTCACTCTGGGTGTCACTCTGAATTTATGGCAATGTTCATTCTGGATTTATGGCAATAGTCACTCTGGGTGTCACTCTGAATTTATGGCAATGGTCAGTCTGGGTGTCACTCTGCATTTATGGAAATGGTCACTCTGGGTGTCAATCTGCATTTAAGGCAATGGTCACTCTGGGTGTCAATCTGCATTTATGGCAATGGTCAATCTGTGTGTCACTCTGCATTTATGGCACTGGTCTGGCTGCATTTCATGGGCACTGGAAAATATTTTAGTACACCATTTGGTTCAGAATATTTTTTTTCTTGTTCCCCTTCAAAAACCTAGGTGCGTCCTATGGAGCGGAAAATACGGTATATGTTTTATTGTTCCTTTTTCCTTAAGGTTTATGTTGTAGAGCATACAAATCACAATAATAAATGCAATTGGCGGGGTCCTGATGACAAATATCGTTGGTCAAGTCAGGTAGCAGGTTACCAACTCCCCTAATAGGGTGGTGTTCCTTATCAAAACAGGAGAAGTAGTCAAAATAAAAGGGAAGTGGGAGTAGGACCCAAGGTGTCCTTGCCTTCAATGAAGGAAAAGGAACAAACTGCGGTTAACCTGATATAAAACTTTATTAGAACAATTAGTAGAAAAAATCAATATCATTGAAAGGAAAGCATAAACAATAGGAAGTTGCACATGGTAAAAACTGACAACTTACCATGTGCATTTTCCTATTGTTTATGCTTTCCTTTCAATGATAAATATTTTTTCCTTCTAATTTTTCTAATAAAGTTATATCAGGTTAAACCGCAGTTTGTTCCATTTCCTTTATTGAAGGCAAGGACACCTTGGGTCCTACTCCCCTTCCCTATTTTATGTTGTAGAGCACTAGATTCTGCACAATCCGCTGGCTGACAGTGTTTACTACTGATGTACTGAGTGCTAGTTGTTGGTTTAGAATGACATTGTAATATCTGTAATGTCACCTGTAATTGCTCACTCTGTATGTATGACTGGTTTAATTTGTCATTTGTGTTGCCTTTACTTATTTGATACAGTCAATGTATGTACTAACAGCAAGCTAATGCCATGTACCAGTGCCGATCCTGACCTCCCTGGGGCCCTAAGCAAAATGACAAGTCACATTAAAGTTGAGAAGCGGGGGGGGGGGGGGGGGGGGCTGCCAACAGTGACATGTCACATTAAAGTTGAGAGAGAAGTGGGGGGAGGGGATGTTCTGCTGTCGGAAATGAGTCTGACATCCTACATTAAAGTGAGAAGCAAGGGGTGCTGACTTCTTACCTCTTCTCCCATGCCGCCAGCGAGTTGAGAAGCGTGGTGAGGGGCCAAAAATGACGTCTCGCCAGACGGGGCCTCTAATAATTTGGGGGGCCCTCCACAGCTTTGCGGAGCCCTAAGCGGATTGCATAGTGAGCCTATAGGGCGGATCGGCCCTGCCCTGTACACACAATCGGTTTATCCGATTAAAACGGCCTGATGGATTTTTTCATCAGATATCCGATGAAGCTGACTTTCATCAGTTTTGCCTACACACCATCAATTAAAAAACCGATCATGTCAGAACGCGGTGACGTAAAACACAACGACGTGCTGAGAAAAATGAAGTTCAATGCTTCCAAGCATGCGTCGACTTGATTCTGAGCATGCGTGCATTTTTAATCGATGGACGTGCCCACAGACGATCATTTTTTCTATCGTTTTTTAACAAGTTCCTCGTTTTTTTCACCGATGGATAAAAAACCGATGGGGCCCACACACGATTGGTTCGTCTGATAAAAACGGTCCGTTTTCATCAGACGCACCAATCGTGTGTACGCAGCATTACAATAAAAAAAAGTTTTGATTAAAAAAAAAAATGATAATGGTAAATAAGCGATAAAGAGTTAAATGGCAAATAGAGAGGGTGAATCTCCCTAAGGGCAGCACAGACAGCAATAAAAACCGACAGGTGTTCTAAACCCACTTCACTCGTTTGAAAAAAAATAATAATGTTGCCTTTAGTTATACTTTAATGGTTTTGTAATATAAAAAAGATCACAAAGGATCAGACACAGGCAGAGCCTGGTGATTGGCAGTTGACCAGGCCTGTCAAGAATAAAAAGGAGAAAACAGCAAGGAAAACCAAAAGAAACCTCTTGGGAATAAAGCAAAGCATAGGAAGGAGTGTGTTAATTGTAGCCAGAGAGAGAGATAACATGATGTATAACCGATCTCAACATTTAGAGACAAAATTAGATACCGCAGAGGTATGGGGAGGGGAGAAAAAAAAAGTTATAGGAAGACACCTCTCACCCTCTTCAACTCCACCACAGGGGAGGTGGGAGGAAGAGTGGACTGGGACAAAAGGGGATGAGGGAAAAGAAAGACCCCTTAAGGTCCCCCACCAGATTTAAATGAAGAAATAAATGCATGCCAAGCTCACCATCATAAATATAAAATCTCCTGTAAAGAGGCAAGTTCCACTAGGTAACTGGAAGAGTAAGCATTGCCAAGGCAGTAGAACCATATTTTATTAAACTGCTCCTCTTTGTGCTGCTAGGAGGCAATGAAATCCTCCATCCTGTAAATTGCACTAATCTTGCAAGGCCAACACTCATTAGAGGAGGAATTGATTGCCTCCAGTAGAGAGGGATGCAGTCCTTGGTTGCATTGGGAATGAGATTAAGGAGGTTTGTAGCGTATGGATGAAAGGGGGACCAAGTGGAAAAGATATGCCACAGGGTTGTCCCCCAACCTGACATTATTTAATTTGAACACCAAGTCAAACACTTTTAACCAGAAAAAGTTGCAGAACTGGACGAGGGAACTCTGTACCATCTTGTAAGAATTTTGAAATCAGTTCCCTGGATGGCGCTAGAGAGTGAAAAAGTATGCATAAATCAGAAAATCCCTTCCTTCTGTTCCTTTTAATAAAGCTGATGCCCGGGTCAGCCTCCCATTTTGTAATATAAGCAGCATATCATCCCTCTGGGAAATAAGCCAGCAGTTTATGAAAAAAGTTATAGGCCATGTCTAATTTTGGGAGGCAGAGACACATCATTTTTTAAAACTGATCAGAAGTGGAAGTGAGGACAACATTTTTCCTAGGCTCAATAGAAAACGTCCTAATTGAAATGCCCCACAATATGGCAGCGGAGGGTCTGTTATATTTTGGAGATCCACCAGTGACTTATATCCTGAAGAATTAACCCCCTGGCGGTATTCCCGAGTCTGACTCGGGGTTACATTTTTGTGCTGCGATCGGTAACCCAGAGTCAGACTCGGGCTCGCCTCGCAGCATCCACAGGCATGGTTTTCTTACCTTGTCCCTGGATCCAGATATGCATCCGCGCTGTGTGAGCGAGCGCGTCCTCGCTCGATTCACACAGTGCCTCTGTGTGCCGTCGATCTCCGTTCCCTGCGACGTTACGATGCACGGGAGCGGAGAACGGCGCCAAATTCAAAAATATAAACAAACACATTACATACAGTATACTGTAATCTTATAGATTACAGTACTGTATGTAAAAAATACACACCCCCCATGTCCCTAGTGGTCTGCCCAGTGCCCTGCATGTTCTTTTATATAATAAAAACTGTTCTTTATGCCTGGAAACTGTAGATTGTCCATAGCAACCAAAAGTGTCCCTTTATGTCAAAAATGGTTTTAGAGCAGCTAGAAAACAGCGATAATAAATTATAATCACTTGCAGAATTGAGCGATATCAATTTGTGGGGAAATTCGTCATAAAAAAATAAAAGTAATGACAGCGACAATTCTGCAACTGAGCAAATTTCAGTGATTTTGAGTTGATTACATTATTGAATAATTTTTATTATAATTATATTATTATTTTTTATAATTATTTATTATTATTTATTATATTATAATTTATCATTTTTTTTTTTTTTTAAATCATACCCGGGATTCCTATTAGACTCTTTTTGGTCAGATTTAAGTGAGTTATTCCTAAGAATTACAAGCCTACAGTATAAAACACAAAATTTCCTTGCAAATAATGGTACCACTTTCAGCACCTAAAATCAGAAAGAATCATACCGCCAGGGAGGTAAAGGAAGGCATCTAGGCCGGTCTTTTTTTCCTGGATGAGAGGCTGAAATTATCCATCTAAATTTCCTGGCAAGAAATTTGGGTGACCAATGACCAGGGTCATTCGAGAGGGAGACCTTTTCGAAAGTATGTCTCCCTGTTGTTTACATTTGGGCCATGTAGCCAACCAAAGGGTGAGACCTAATAGACCTAATAGAAGCGCATTGGACAGTCCTAAGTTAAGATAAGCAGCAAATTGGTATCTCGAGTGAAGCTTGTTCCAATTGAATCCACTGTTTGTGCACCAGTCTGGGACCCTCAAGAGCTGAACCGCTCTGT
Organism: Rana kukunoris; assembly: GCA_029574335.1. Taxonomy (NCBI): domain Eukaryota; kingdom Metazoa; phylum Chordata; class Amphibia; order Anura; family Ranidae; genus Rana; species Rana kukunoris. The sequence continues at coordinate 46,974,979 of CM056051.1, read as the reverse complement.
GATATTTCAGCGTTTGGAAAGTGACAGACTTTCCTAACTTGTTTTTGTTCTTGAGTTCTGTCCTGTTATTTTTCTATCGACTGATAGGAAAGGATGTTCATCTCATCTGTTAGAAAAATTGGCAAATTTTGACTTTTATGGTACAGTATGGACTTACACAGTTTAGATACAAAAATATACTTTTATTATACAAAACAGATCATCATTAAAAAAAAAAAGGAAGGCAGAAATGTAATGTACAGAGGATGATGGATATCTCAGGAGAGACCCTAATCTCTAACACAATCTGGAAAAGAGAGATTGGATATTAAAATTTTCACTCTGGGTTTATGGAAAAAGTCTCACCTGTTAACCATTATTATTTGTTAAAGAGCAACTCCACTTTCGTGAGGAAAAAAATAGCACATTAAAAACAATTTTTTAGATGTGACATGTCATATTGTAATTTAATGTTATTAAAAATTACAACCTGTAGCGCTATATTTCTCTGTAAAATACAATGCAATATGACTACCTGAAGGCATGCTGTACACAGATGGTGTACAGAACACCTACCAGAAATGTAATTTCCTGCTTGTGTGATTGGCTCACTGATTTTCCTAAGATACAAATTCGATTTTGACCATCCCCTGCAACGCAAATGGAATTTTTGGTGAGACACTCACAAGAAAAATCACATCTAAAGGGATGCAGATCCTGCAATATTCCTCAGTAGAGTCATGCAGGTGCAGCAGCTGATTAATAATTGCAAAACCATTTCCATAAAGATGCACATGGACACAGACAATCAAACAGCTTTTTCTCCAGAATAACAAAAGGTAGGAATCTGCAACAAACTTTGTTAAAATCCTTGCAATGTACATAGACCACCCAGAGCGGAATATTTTATTTTCAACAAAATTGGAGTTACTCTTTAAAGCAGAGTTTTGCCTAAAGAAATACTACATACTACAAATACTAGAGTTGCTGACTTTTAATAATCGGACACGTACCTATCTCAGGGTCCAGCGATGCAGGGGAAGAAAGCCCCGCTCGTCTCTCCCTCCTGTTAGAATACAGTCAGGAAGTCTCCCTGTTGTCAGAATACAATAACTCGGCAGAACCCGGGTAATTTTTTTTTTCTTTCAAGCCGTTGATTGAACCCAAACAATTACTGATGTGAAAAAATAACAAAATCTACTGGTAGGATCAACAGATAATACCACTATCTTACAATGTGAACAAACACTGCTGTATCAATGCTAGTGACAGTCTGCGTCGTTGCCTATATTTACGCATTAACAAAAAATTAAACATTAAAATGGAAATTTCACGACAGGGAGAAAATAATTGCAGTTCATTTTAACATAAAACGTCAATAATGGCAATAGCTGGGAGGACAGAATGGCGAGGAACCCACAGGTGGTAAATCATCAACAGTCTGCAGAAAATTGAATCAGATCTCCAAACAGCTTTATACACAAATAAAATACATATAAATTTACCCAAAATTGTAATTCTGTAAAGCCATTTTTGGAATTTGCACATACCTGTCACAATTCACCTCCAGAAAGACTACTCTATTTCAGATTACCACTAAGGAGTCTCAGCATTAGGCCCCATTCACCCTTTTAAATGGGGCCCTTACCAATCACATGCAAAAAACCCTGTAGGTGTTCCCAGTAATTAGATATGGGAGGCAGCCTCACTGGATGCAATGAGAGGCAATTATCTCCTACAGCTAATTGTAGCTGCTCGCATGTAATCTCTTAGGCTGGGTTCACACTATACTACACGACAGCAGTACAACTTTCATCCTACTTTGCTCTGCGACATCTGTCCTACATTCATCCTACATTCATCCTACATTGGTCCTACATCCATCCTACTTTCATGAACAGGATACTACTTTGAACCGACTTTGTGATAGTTCTTTGACCAATCAAAACAATCCCAGAGTGAGATAAATTCCTTTTACTGCTGCTGTAATCACATGTCGGATGTCTGATAAGGACAAGGCTCCTCCTTTGGTCCGACTTCAATGATATTCAATGGGCTGAAGTAGGATGAATGTCGGAGCAAAGTAGTACAGGGAGTGTTTTCAAAGTCGGACCGACTTGTGTCGGATCAGTTAAGACGGCTCTCATAGGGAAACATTGATTTTCACACGTCATGCTACATGAGCTCCCAATGTAGGAGCGTTTTCGGAACAAGTGTGAACCCAGGCTAAGGCTGGGTTCACACTTGTCCTACAAACGCTCCGACATTGGGAGCTCATGTCGCATGACGTGTGAAAATTAATGTTTCCCTATGAGAGCTGTCTTAACTGATCCGACACAAGTCTGTCCGACTTTGAAAACACTCCCTGTACTACTTTAGAAGCCTTGTCCTTATCAGACATCCAACATGTGATTACAGCAGCAGTAAAAGGAATTTATCTCACTCTGGGATTGTTTTGATTGGTCAAAGAACAAGTCAGACTATCACAAAGTCGGTTCAAAGTAGTATCCTGTTCATTCAAGTTGGATGGATGTAGGACCAATGTAGGATCAATGTAGGACCAGATGTCGCAGAGCAAAGTAGGATGAAAGTAGTACTGCTGTCGTGTAGTATAGTGTGAACCCAGCCTCATTGAGCGGTCACCTGTGAGTGATCTACCTTGGATGCAGACAGTCTGCATCCAGGGCCAATCCCCTGCAGGTAATCGTTCTATGGTTACTTGCGAGTGTCCACAATTAGCTGCGGGAGCTGTCAGTTCACCACTGATTTCAATGAGGCTGCCTCCTACATCCCGGAAACCCCAGCTGAGGGTTCTTGCATGTAATAAGTGATGTCCCGATTGACAGGTGTGAATTGGACCTCAGGCTACATCAGCCTTTCTCAACCAGGGTGCTAAGGAAAAATGCCCAAAAATTCCCGCAAATTGCACAAAAACTGTCAACAAGTCGGCGGATGGATCCAGCCTGCCTTTTGTTACACAAAGCCACAGGTTTTTAGGGCACTTTCACACTGAGGAGGTGGAGGCTTTACCATTGTTTTAGCAGTTCTTTTGGCGCCTAGCACGGTACTTTTAACCTACGCTAGCGACCAAAAAAGGGTTAAAAGTGCTGCTGCTGAACTTCTTTGCAGGTGCTTCGGCAGCGCTGGCCATTCATTTCAATGGCAGTATACAGCGCTCCTAAACTGTCCCAAAGATGCTGCTTCCAGGACTTTTTCTAGTGTCTTGCACGTGCACCGCTCCAGTGTGAAAGCACTCAGGCTTTCACAGTGGAGTGACAGAAGAGTCACTTTACAGGTGTACTGTAAAGCGCTAAAACGCCTGTAAAGCACCTCAGTGTGAAAGTGGCCTTATTGTTCAACATTACAACCTTGGGGACCGTACAGGCCAGCAGTCAGCCTCCTCACAACCACTGACATTATTAATTGATGCACAGCCTGCATAGCATCCCTGTTTGCCCCTCTCCATCAGCACTGAAATCACATTAGCTGCATGAGGGAGAAAAACTGGGGGAGAAGAGAAACTTTGTAATACCAGTTAGTACCAGTGTGCAAGGGTATATTTGCTTTTAAAAATAAATCATCTCCAATCTCTTAAACAATGGAAACTTCAAGCCAGGGCCGTCATCAGGGGTAAACAGGCAGTACACCTGTAAGGGGCCCGGGGATCCCCAGGGGCACGGATGGCAACCTCCCTTTTTTTTTGTAAGGGCCCCGGAGGTCCCCAGGGCTTCGGATGGCAACCCCTCTTTTTTTTATAAAATGTTTTTTTTTATATATATATTTTTGTTTTTATTAAAGGGCCCGGTGGTCCCCAGGGCCCCGGATGGCAACCCCCCCCCCCTTTTTTTTATTAAAAAAACATTAGTTTTTTTTTATATATATATATATTTTTTTTTATTAAAGGGCCCAGAGGTCCCCAGGGCTACCCCTGCTTTCTATTATATATTTTTTTTATTTCCTTTTTTTTAAGGGGCCCAGAGGTCCCCAGGGCAACCCCCCTTTTTTTTGTTCGTCAGCACCCAGAGCCCCCTGACCCTAATTTTCGGCGGCAGCACTGCCCCGCTTCTCAATTTGTGGCACCCCCCGCTTCTCAATTAGCGGCGGCACCCCCCGCTTCTCAGGGGGCCCATGCCTGAAGCTGTGTAAGGGGGCCCCATAATTCCTAATGGCGGCCCTGCCTGAAGCGGCAGAGGTCTTTGCTGTAGGCCCTGAATCTTATTCTGTTTTTGCCCAGGCTAGAAGAGAATTATCTCTACAATACACCTGCTAAGATCAGGCAGGCTCTTCAAGGTTGGAGATAAGAATGGTAAGCTGCTGGCTAACCTGGTGACAGAACCGCACTTACAAACAGCTGTGCCTACACTGGTTTCAGTGTCCGGAAGCAGGATCACTGATCCCTCCGATATAATAATGGAATTTCTTTCCTAATATATTTCCTAAACAGCTGCATAATATCTCCTCTAGAGAACGCCATAGAGAGTGAACTTGGGTCAAAGTTTGCTCAATGATGACAAATAGGGGGCGGCCCGAACATCGCATATGCGGCGAATGCGAACAAGCTATGTTCGCCGGGAACTATTCGTCGGCGAATAGTTCGGAACATCTCTATGTATTATCTGCCTTTGTGAAAAAATAACAAAATCTACTGGTAGGATGAACAGATAATAACACTATCTTACAATGTGAACAAACACTGCTGTATCAATGCTAGTGACAGTCTGCATCATAAAATTTGTTCTTTGCCTATATTTACACATTAGCAAAAACAGGAATGGAATCTCTATTCATTGAAATGGAAATTTCACGACAGGGAGAAAATAATTGCAGTTCATTTTAACATAAAACATCAATAATGGCAATAGCTGGGAGGACGGAATGGCAAGGAACCCACAGGTGGGAAATCATCAACAGTCTGCAGATAATTGAATCAGATCTCCAAACAGCTTTATACACAAATAAAATACATATAAATGTAATTCTGTAAAGCCATTCTTGCACAGATTTGCACGTACCTGTCACAATTCACCTCCAGAAAGCCTACTTTATTTCAGATTTACCACTAAAGAGTCTCAGCATTAGGCCCCATTCACTCTTTTAAATGGGATCTTCACCAATCACATGCAATCACATGCAAAAACCCCTGTAGGGGTTCACAGTAATTAGATTATTAGTCATTACTTCCCTCCTTCAACCCCACCACCATAGACGAGGTCACTAAATTACTTGCTAACGTCCATCTTACCACCTGCGCTCTGGATCCTGTTCCCTCGCAAATGCTACGTTCACCCTCTGACTCTATTCTACACTCTCTAACCCACATCTTCAATCTCTCCCTCTCTTCTGGAATCTTCCCTAACTCTTTGAAACATGCACTTGTCAGCCCCATACTTAAAAAGCCCTCACTGGACCCATCCAATCTTGACAACCTACGCCCCATCTCCTTGCTCCCTTTTTTATCCAAACTCCTTGAACGTCTAGTCTACAACCGACTGAGCTTCCACCTTGCTGATAATAGCCTTCTTGATCTCCTTCAGTCTGGATTTCGTCCTCAACATTCCACAGAAACTGCTCTCCTAAAACTAACAAATGATATACTAATGGCCAAAACTAAGGGACTCTATTCTGTGCTCCTACTCCTGGACCTCTCTGCTGCCTTTGATACAGTTGATCATCCCCTCCTCCTCAAAAAACTCCACACCTTTGGTCTCTGTGACTGTACTCTTCGCTGGTTCTCTACTTACTTATCCAACCGTACCTTCAGCGTTACTTACAATTCTACTTCCTCCTCTCCTCTTCCATTCTCCATTGGGGTCCCCCAAGGTTCTGTTCTTGGACCTCTCCTATTTTCGATCTACACCTCCTCCCTGGGTCAGCTGATAGCCTCCCATGGCTTCCAATATCATCTCTACGCTGATGACACTCAAATCTATTTCTCTACCCCTCAACTCACTCCTTCATTCTCCTCCCGTATCACTAATTTACTATCAGATATATCACTTTGGATGTCGCACCACTTTCTCAAACTCAATCTATCCAAAACGGAACTTATCATTTTCCCTCCCCCACGTGTCTCTTCCCCTGATCTCTCTGTCAAAATTGATGGCACAACTATCAGCCCATCCCCACATGTCAAGGTTCTATCTAGGTGTAGTCCTGGACTCTCAACTGTCCTTTAAACCTCACGTTCAATCTCTGTCCAAAAATTGCCGCCTCAACCTTCGCAACATCTCCAAAATACGCCCCTTTCTAACCAATGACACCACAAAACTATTAATTCACTCCCTGGTCATCTCTCGCCTTGATTACTGCAACTCCCTTCTCACTGGCTTACCGCTGCACACTCTATCTCCTCTTCAGTCCATCATGAACGCTGCTGCCAGACTCATCCACCTTACCAACCGCTCTGTCTCTGCTGCTCCTCTCTGCCAATCCCTCCACTGGCTTCCGCTCACCCAACAAATTAAATTCAAACTACTAACAATTACCTACAAAGCCATCCACAACTCTGCCCCCAGCTACATCACTGACCTAGTCTCTAAATACCAACCTAATCGCTCTCTTCGTTCTTCTCAAGACCTCCTACTCTATAGCTCTCTCATCACCTGCTCCCATACTCGTCTCCAGGACTTTTCCAGAGCCTCTCCAAGCCTATGGAACTCCTTACCCCAATCTATCCGTCTATCTCCCTCCCTATTAGCTTTTAGAGGATCCCTGAAAACCCTCCTCTTCAGAGAAGCCTACCCTTCCCACACCTAGCAACTGCACTTTTCATTTGAGTCCATCTGACCATCCCCCACAGCTAACTACCCTTTGTTCCACTTGACCCTCCCTTCTAGATTGTAAGCTCTTACGAGCAGGGCCCTCTGATCCCTCCTGTTTTGATTTGTATTGTGAATGTACTGTCTTCCCTGATGTAAAGCGCTGCGTAAACTGTTGGCGCTATATAAATCCTGTATAATAATAATAATAATAATAATAGATGTGGGAGGCAGACTCACTGAAAGCAATGAGAGGCAATTAGCTCCTACAGCTATCATGTAATCTCTCAATGAGAGATCACCAGCGAGTGATTTACCTTGGATGCAGACAGTCTGCATCCAGGGCCAATCACCTGCAGGTAATCGCTCTATGGTTACGAGTGTCCACAATTAGCTGCGGGAGCTGTCAGTTCACCACTGATTTAAATGAGGCTGCCTCCCACATCCCGGAAACCCCAGCTGAGGGTTCTTGCATGTAATCAGTGATGTCCCGATTGGCAGGTATGAATAGGACCTTAGGCTACATCAGCCTTTCTCAACCAGGTTGCTGTAGAAAAATGTAAAAAAATCCCCCAAATTGCACAAAAACTGTCAACAAGTTGGCGGATGGATCAAGCCTGCCTTTTGTTGTTACACAAAGCCACAGGTTTTTAGGGCACTTTCACACTGAGGAGGTGGAGGCTTTACCATTGTTTTAGCAGTACTTTTGGCGCCTAGCGAGGTGCTTTTGACCCACACTAGCAGCCAATAAAGGGTTAAAAGTGCTGCTGCCAAACTGTTTTGCAGGTGCTTTGGCAGCGCTGGCCATTCATTTCAATGGCAGTATACAGCGCTCCTAAACCGCGGCAAAGATGCTGCTTCCAGGACTTTTTCTAGTGTCTTGCACGCGCACCGCTCCAGTGTGAAAGCACTCTTTCACAGTGGAGTGACAGAAGAGGCACTTTACAGGCGCCTTGCGGGCGCTATTTTTAGCACTAAAACGCCTGTAAAGCACCTCAGTGTGAAAGTGGCCTTATTGTTCAACATTACAACCTTGGGGACCGTACAGGCCAGCAGTCAGCCTCCTCACAACCAATGACGTTATTAATTGATGCACAGCCTGCATAGCATCCCTGTTTGCCCCTCTCCATCAGCACTGAAATCACATTCAGAAAAACTGGGGGAGAAGAGAATACCAGTTAGTACCAGTGTGCAAGGGTATATTTGCTTTTAAAAATAAATCATCTCCAATCTCTTAAACAATGGAAACTTGAAGCCAGGGCCGCCATCAGGAGTAAACAGGCAGTACACCTGTAAGGGGCCCGGGGATCCCCAGGGGCACGGATGGCAACCTCCCTTTCTTTTTGTAAGGGGCCCGGAGGTCCCCAGGGCCTCGGATGGCAACCCCTCTTTTTTTTATATAAAATGTTATTTTTAATTTTTTTTATATATATATATATTTTTTTTTTTAACCACTTAACCCCTGGACCATATTGCTGGTCAAAGACCAGAGCACTTTTTGTGATTCGGCACTGTGTCGCTTTAACTGACAATTCCGCGGTCGTGCGATGTGGCTCCCAAAGAAAATTGGCGTCCTTTTTTTCCCACAAATAGAGCTTTCTTTTGGTGGTATTTGATCATCTCTGCGGTTTTTATTTTTTGCGCTATAAACAAAAATAGAACGACTATTTTGAAAAAAAATCAATATTTTTTACATTTTGCTATAATAAATATCCCCAAAAAATATATTTCAGTTTAGGCCGATACGTATTCTTCTACATATTTTTCATAAAAAAAAATCGCAATTAGCGTTTATTGATTGGTTTGCGCAAAATTTATAGCATTTACAAAAAAGGGGGTAGTTTTATGGCATTTTTATTAATATATATTTTTTTACTAGTAATGGCGGCGATCAGCGTTTTTTTTCACTACCGAGACATTATGGCGGACACATCGGACAATTTTGACAAATTTTTGGGACCATTGGCATTTTTATAGCGATCAATGCTATAAACATGCATTGGATTACTATAAAAATGCCATTGGCAGTGAAGGGGTTAACATTAGGGGCAGGGAAGGGGTTAAGTGTGTTCCTGGGTGTGTTCTAACTGTATGGGGGGGTTGACTCACTAGGGGAAATCACTGATCTTCTGTTCATACATTGTATGAACAGGAGATCAGCGTTTCCCCCGCTGACAGGACCGAGAGCTTTGTGTTTACACACAAAGCTCCCGGTCCCCGCGCCCCCTAGCGGCCGCTAAAAGGGAGGACATAGAGCTACGTGCTCTCGCCCAGCAGTGCCGACCTGCCGCCGTATAACGTCGGTGGGTGGTCGGCATGTGGTTAAAGGGCCCGGTGGTCCCCATGGCCCCCGATGGCAACCCCCCTTTTTTTATAAAAAAACATTCATTTTTTTATATATTTTTTTATTTTCATTTTTATTAAAGGGCACAGAGGTCACCATGGCTACCCCTGCTTTTTATTATATATTTTTTTATTTCTTTTTTTTTAAGGGGCCCAGAATGGTAAGCTGCTGGCTAACCTGGTGACAGAACCGCACTTACAAACAGCTGTGTCCGGAAGCAGGATCACTGATCCCTCCGATATATTAATGGAATTTCTTTCCTAATAGAGTTTCCTAAACAGCTTCATAATATCTCCTCTAGAGGACGCCATAGAGAGTGAACTTGCTTCTCTTTGTCTCCCATATCTATCCAAGGAGAATGCAGAGAGTTTAGATAGACCAATTACATTACTTGAAATAAAAGCTGCTTTTATGTCCTTTCCCAATAATAAAACACCCGGACCAACTGGCCTTTCTGGGGAATTTTATTAGCCACACGCTGCTATGTTGGCCCCTAAGTTACAGGCCCTGTTTTCCTCATGTGGTCTTATTTTTTTTATTTTTTTTCCACAGTCAGCTTTTACTGTACACGAGAGACCAGCTCACAGTAAGGGTGCTCAATTTTAATCTCTGTTTCAGATTTGCATCATTTGTGGAAGTTTTCTCTCTCTCTCTTTTTTTTTTTTTGAGTTTGTTATATAAGTATATATATATATGTATTGAATTTTTTATTCTTTACATATTTTGTTAGTACATTTATTTATATGTTTATTTCCCTTTTGACCTATCCCCCATACCCCCCCCCCTCCTATCCCCCCTCCCTCCTTCCCTCCCTTCCACCACATCTTTTGGTAATCTCTTATCTTATTTAAGCTAGTCTTGCCTCCGGCCTTAGGTTTTCTACATAGCTCCATGATTTTTTAAAAACTCTCCAATTTTCCCATTTTGTGCTGTCCCAATTTTCCTCTGAACTATCTCTTAGGTCTTCCATCATATATGTTTCCTCCACGGTGTCTATCCATTCCCATATCGTGGGACATTCTATTTCCTGCCACTTCCTTGGTATCAACCTTTTGGCGGCATTTAATAGGTGTGGTACCAGTGTTTTCCTATATTTCTTGATCCCCTCTCCCCCTCCGTGAAAAAGTACTGTCCATGGCTCTATTTTTATTTTTTCCTTTGTGATCTCTTCTATTATTTTCATGATCTTTTCCCAATAAGTTTTGACCTTTGGGCATTCCCACCAAAGGTGGGCCATGGTTCCGGGTGACTTACAGCCCCTCCAGCAGTCTGCGGACTGGTCGTTCATAAATTTACTCAGTTTTTCTGGTGTACGATACCAGCCTGATAGGCATTTAAAATTCATTTTGGCGGTTCGACTGTCGATAGCCGAGGTGTGGGTCAGTTTTAAAATTTTATCTATTGTGGGCCTATCACAACGTGATCCTAATTCCTTCTCCCATTTTTTAATGAAGGGGTGTACGTCTAGTTCCTCCCACTGTATTAGAATCTTGTAAATCTTGGATATGGTTCCCTTCCTGCTATCCCGAGAACATAGTTTTTCTATGTCTGAGAGTTGGTCCCCAGTTCTTAAAGGTTGGGGAAGTTTCTGAATAAAGTGGGTTAACTGTTGGTACCTCCATTCATTAAGTGTCATAAAATTTTCTTTTTGCTCTATTTGCCTATATGCTAATACGTGTCCTTGATGTGTTATATCTCTTACTTTTGCATTATAATTTTAATCCAATTTCCACCCACCTCTATTTTCCCCGGGGGGAAGTAATCGTTATCTTTTAAAAAAATGAGGGGAGAGTTAAATTTTTTATCTATTTTCTTTTGTGTGTAGTCCCAAACCCTCAGTGCATTCATAGTGATTGTATGTGTTTCTATATCCAGTGCTCTAAATTGTGGGGGATTCCATAGTATTTTTTCTAATTTTACATTTGCTAGAGTGTTCTCCAAATTAACCCATCTTTTTTCTGTGTTTACTCTGGCCCATTCCACTACTCGCGACAGGATTATTGCATCATAATATTTTTTGAGATCCGGGATGGCTAGTCCCCCCTTATTTTTAGTCTGTCTGAGGGTCTGGAAGGATATCCTATGTTTCTTATTTCCCCAAATATAATTCATAATCATTTTTTGGAGGGTACAAATCAGTTGTTTTGGGAGTTTAATCGGGATCATCTGGAACTTGTATAATATCTTAGGTATCAACACCATTTTGCAGAAGTTTATTCGACCAAACCACAAGTAAGGTCGATTTTTTATTCTAGTTATTTCATTTTTAATTTCTTCTATGAGGGGGATATAGTTCATTTCGTAGATTCTTTTTTCCGTGCTCGCCAACTGGATACCCAGGTATTTAAGCTCTTTTACCCATGGGAATTTGTGATTTGCTCTAAGGGTTAGCATTTCTTTCTTGGGGGTACTAACATTTAATATTTCCGTTTTGTTAATATTTAATTTAAAGTTTGATATTTCTCCATATTGACTACATATATTTAATAGTTCTGGAATAGAAGTTTCAGGATTGGTCAAATAGAAGAGCACGTCGTCAGCAAATGCCGCTAACTTGTGTTCCTCTTTTCCCACCCTAATTCCATTTATTCCAGGGCATTTGCGTATTCTAGATAGTAAAGGTTCGAGGGACAGTACAAATAGTAAAGGTGAGAGGAGGCACCCCTGTCTCGTTCCATTTTTCATTGAAAAGTATTGGGAGAGGCCTCCATTGATTTTAATCCTAGCCGTTGGGGCTTTGTATAGGGTTCCAATCCACCCCATCATCCTGCATCCGAATCCCATGGCTTCCAAAGTTTGTAGCATGAATCCCCAGTCTACCCTGTCGAACGCTTTCTCGGCGTCGATCGACAGGAGTAGACTGGGGACCCTACCCCTCCTCATTTCCTGAATCAGGAGGAGGGTCCTTACCCCATTGTCCCTCCCCTCACGTCCCTGAATAAATCCTGTCCGATCGGGGTGAATCAACCCCGCCATTTCACATTTTATTCTCTCGGCCAATATCTTTGCGAACAATTTTAAGCCTGTGTTTAACAGAGATATAGGCCGATAGTTCGAACAGACCCTGGAATCCTTGCCTTCCTTCGGAATGACAGTAATTATTGCCTCGACGGCTTCTTTACTCAGGGTATAATCCATTCCTAGGCCATTAAAATATTGGCATAGTCGGGGAATGAGAATATCTTTACATTTTTTGTAATACATTGCGGTAAAGCCATCGGGACCCAGGCTTTTCCCCAATGCCATACCCGATAATGCTAATTGTACTTCCCTTTCTGTAATCGGTCTATCCATGATTGAGGCATATGTTTGCTTCACTGATGGGAGTCCCGCCCTCTGCAGGAAATCTGAGGTTTTAACTCTTTTCTCCTCGTTTTCAGGTTTTTCTGTTTAACTGCATATACATTTTCATAAAACGCTCGGAACCTTTCCGCTATCTCTTTTGTTTTATACACCTCCTCTCCCTGTTCGTTTTTGATTTTTCATATATACTTTCTTCCTTTCTTTTTCTGGACCAATTTTGCCAGATGTTTGCTGGTTTTGTTACCTGCCATATATCTATCTTTGTATATCTCTTTTAGTTTCTTGGAATAGCAGATTTTTAAGTTGATTACGTTTATTAACTAATTCTTGATATAGATCTTGTTGCTGAGTTCCTCTTTTATGTTTTTGTTCTAGCTTATCTATGTCCTTAATTATTTTCTCTTTTTCAAGCTGGTTCTCTTTTTTCTTTCTTGCTCCTTCGGATATCAGCGTGCCTCTGATTAGGGCCTTGTGAGCATCCCATAGCGTGGCTTTAGATATGTCACTTGTATCATTTATTTTGAAGTATTCTTCTAACTCCTTTTGAACCCTAATTAGGCTATTTGCGTCTTTCAATAATTCCTCGTTAAGTCTCCAGATTTGGGGTGGCTTCGGGTTTCCTGACACATTGAAGGACACGCTGATTGGGGCGTGATCTGATATAGTCATGGGCTCTATTGTCGCATTCACCACCTCCTCTAATAGATAGTGATCGACGAGGATGTGGTCAATACGGGAATAGCACCCATGAACAGGGGAATAGAAGGTGTAGTCTCGAGTCGTCGGGTTTAGCACGCGCCAGGCGTCTACCAATTGACTGCTATGCAGATTACTTTTTAGTTTGCTTAGTTGTTTTATATTGGTCCCTACTGTCTGAGTTGTCTTATCTACTTTTGGATCCATGCACAGGTTGAAGTCTCCTCCCAGGATAACCCTACCTTTTTTAAATTCCCTTTAAACCTTTTACATTATATGAAACGCATTTTATTGTCGGCATTATCTAGTATTGGAAATCTTCCTCTCTGATTCAAATTTTAACCTCGGCCTGATTTCATATACTTTCTCTAACCGTCCTTTTGGTGTGGTGTATCTCCCTCCCCTCCTTCCCCCTCCCTTTACCCTCCCCCTCTCCCCCCTCCACCCTCCTCTCCCCGAGTACCCCCCCTCTTCTCCCCCCCCTCCCTCGCCCCTATTCCCACAATCTCCCCCCCTCCCCTCTCCCATACCCTAATGGTCGATATAAAGACCTCTGACCCAATATTTCCCTTGGATCAGTACCCCAGTAGGTGAGATGGGACCTATATTCCTATCCCCCTTCTAAACTTAGATGGGGGAATAATTCTTCCTCTTCCTCCTATGACTGGCTCTCCTATTTGGTTTTCCTCCCCCCTCTCTTCCTCCGTCGCCCCCCTGGCAGTCTTTTCCATTCTAGGCCCATCCTGGGAGTTCGGGTATCTGCAGGTCCAGCCGATTACAGAAATCCCTCAGGTCTTCAGGAAATCTTAAGATTGCGGATTTCCCATCTTTTGATCCTACTAGACATGCTGGAAATCTCCAGTTATACTTTATATTTTTTCCCACCAGTTGTTCCAGTAATGGTTTTAAGAGTCTTCTTCTAGCCAAGGTTTCTGCGGCTAAGTCTGCGAAAATCTGGATACTAGCCCCCCCATAAGCGGGGGGGGGGGGGATGGCCTCTTAGTTTCCTCCAGATCGCGTCTTTGTCTTCAAACCTATGGAACCTCACAATAATATCTCTGGGCCATTCTGTTTCTGATCTATTCGATCTTCCTATTCGATGTACTCTCTCTATTTTGATCGGATCTTCAATGGGTTTTCCCAAGATTGGATTAAATATTATCCTAATTTTTTCCTTCAGATCTTCTCCTTTTTCTTCCGGTACTGACCTAATTCTCAGGTTTGGTCTCCTGGATCTATTTTCCTGGTCTTCTAATTTATAAAGTATGTTTCTCTGTTGTAGTTGGACCAGGTCTACCTGTTCTCTGAGGGTGTTTAATTCTTGTTTTTGTATCTCTGGTTGTTCTTCCAGGGCCTCCACCCTAGATAGGAGGTGGCCAAAGTCTGTCCTTATACTGTGTATTTCATCTTTAATTGCGTTTTCAAGCCGGAACAGCATCCTTTCCATATCTCCCATAGTTGGAATGTGTTCCTCAGATCTCCTCTCCTCTCCTCTGCCACTCTCTGCCTCGTCCCCATTGGTCCCTTCTCCCCTAGTGTCCTCCAGTGTACCCCTTTGCTTTGGACCTAAGGATTTTTTTCCATCCATTTTTTTATCTGTTTTCTCTTGTAGGGGCTTTGGTGATTTGGACATATACTGTCTGATTGTAGTTGTTGAGGTCACGCTGACAGGGGTTTTTGGGGCTCCCCCTTTTGTTGATCTGCTTGTCATCCTGAACATAGTATTCTTTACTTTTCTGACTCTCTTCCCCAGGTTGGCTGCTTGTTAACCTCCTTTCAACCTCCTGATCCAAGTTTCTCTCCTTCTCTTCCTTCCCTTCCTTCCCTACCTTAATGGTGGTTGCTGGTGTAACTAAGTAAAGTGGGGGTGTTCCTCGTCTCTTACTCCTGAGGAGGGGGGGGGGGTTTCCCTCTTACCGGTTATACCTCTTATACCAGGAATAGGATTGTCTTTATGTTTCAAAAGGAGGTTTTAAAAAAAAAAATTCCCCAAAAGAAAATAAAAAGCCAACATGGGAAAGAATTTACACCAAGGGCAAATCGTACCCCAGCACTCATTTATCTTTGAATTCTATTTTCCAAATGGGGTGGTTCCTTTTTTCCTTCCCCCACCCCTACCCCCCGTTGTCCTCGGAGAGTTCCCTAACTTAGATACTTAGATATCTTTGAAAAATTAGTTTATTACAAGTTTTTAGGTTCCACACCTTTTTTCCCTCTTTCCCCCTTCACCCCTCAACCCCCCAAACCCAGTTGATCCACGGTTTTATCTATGACGTTCTTTCCTTCGGGCTAGAATATTAACCCCTCATAGGTACATATAGTGTGGCCACTTGCAGATACTTATGCCAACAAGTCTATAAAAAAGTCCCACAACCCCCTCCCTTGTAGAAAAAGTCTTTTTTTACCCCGAAAAATACAAAGAAAAAAAACGTAAACACCATATCATCGTCATATATATGAAAAATATATGACCTATCTCAAATCCGTATACACCATATTCTCCTGGATTTTTCCTGTTCATCACCCCCACCAATACTTCCATTCTGTGCACGCCATCCAATTTTATTGTGGCAGTGCGTCTGGGAAGAGATATCCATCCAACTTATTACATTGTCATTATAAGTCTAAAAGTACGATAGGGAACAGTACCCTTCATCATCGCTTCTATAATAAAACTGTAGCGCCCCAGGGGGCCCTGTTCCATGCTCGGAGCATGGAGGTCCGGTGGTCCGCTTGACTGAGAAGGGGGGGTGGTAGGCAGCGGATGGTAGTCCGTATCCGGGAATGGAGGGATGCGGCTATCCTGTCTCTAGTCCGACCGCCCCTGCTTAGCCCTCTTCCTCTCCGGGCTCGCTGCGGGATATCTCCCGATCCGTTGGCGGCAGTTTCCCGGTCCCCGTTCGCTGCGCTGAGGCTCCGTAGCGTCAAGGGTTCCTGGGCGTGCAGCATGGAGCGTCTCCTCCGTCCCAGCCAGTCATCAACCGTGTCTCATGGTCCCTCCCACCTACGGCGCGTCACGTCCTCACGTGCACGCCATCCCCATCCTCATGTGGTCTTAATACCAAAACCGGGGAAGGATTTACAGTCCTGCTCCTCTTATCGTCCCATTTCATTATTGAACTAGGATTTAAAAAATACTTCTTGCTACCAGGTTGGCAGGAGTCCTTCCATCTCTTTTTGACAAAGATCAAACGGCTTCATGCCCAGTAAATCCATAGATTTTAATTTATCTACAGCTTCCTTCTACCACTCAGACAACAGGGGTCCGTGTAGCCTTGAGCATAGAAAAGGCATTTGACACCGTTTACCGGCTTTATATGTTCAAGGTCTTGGAAATTTTACATTTTGGTCCCACTTTCCGGAAGTGGATTGATCTCCTTTACCGCTCACCTACTGCTCACCTACGGTGATGCCGTGGAGAGGGGAATGAGGCAGGGTTGCCCTCTGTCCCTGTCCCTGTTCCCCCTGGTAATGGAACCTCTGGCCACAGCTCTGAGATGGGCAGAAAAGGTAGTTGGTATTACTGTAGGTTCTACAGTAGTTGAAAAATGTGCGTTATACGCAGATGGCTTGATACTTTTTTGCATGACCCTGGGCCATCACTCCACAAGGCTTTACATATTTTTGACTGCTATGCAACTCTGTCGGGTCTCCTGGTCAACTGAAGTAATCTTTAATTCTGCCAATAGGTATGAGCACCAAAGGAGTGGCGGATCAATCTTTACCCAGGGGCGGACTGACCATTGAGTCACTCGGGCACTGCCTGAGGGCCCCATGCCACTAGGGGGCCTCATCAGGGTTGCCAGGCTCAGTAAAACCAGGGACAGTATGTAACAATCTGTGTTTTTTTTACATCTGTCCCTGATATGTCCGAAACCTTCATGCTTTTGCTGTGAAAATCCAGAGATTTTAGCTGCCCCGCATCTGCACTGCCTCCTGGCATGGTGGCCATCTGTAAGCCCGGGGGCCACATAATCTTCTATTGCCCCAGGGGCCCTATGAGTTGTCAGTCCGCCCCTGTCTTTACCTCTCCAGTGGGCAGACTCCATTTGATATCTAGGCAAAAATATTTTGCCTATTGTTACTGATTTCCCCATACTGATTTTTTTTTTATCCCTGTTGGCCTCTACTAAACAAAAATGAAAGGCCTGGGACAATTTACTCTTGTCCCTTATAGGGGAAATCAATCTTGTTAAAATGAAGATACTCCCTTTTTTCCTCTTTAAGACATTCACCCGTCTGGGTCCCAAATTTTTTTTTAAACAAATTGATTCACTCTAACCCACAATTTTGGAAAATTCAGGTAAATAAGATAATAAAAAAGAAAATATGGAAAAAACACTGCGCTAAACCAATGGGGGTGGAAGTGCTGCTAGTACCAATCATACAGATACATATATTGGAAGAACTAGGAAAAAGGAAGTGAGGTACAGCGCAAAACCAAAATCCGTGAAATAAATGATAGTGATATCAGAATTTGATATATCGTATCCAGACTGCCTCCAAGCAGCGTGTGGCCTGCGTTCTGACGTCATCATGTTTTTTGAACTGACCCAGGAAAGAGAATCAAAGAGGACGCCGAGATCCCGTGTTTGCAGACCGCATATGGTGCATCTGTTTGAGCCTGCTTTACAGTGACCTCTTGTAAGTGCAATATATTCCGTTTTTTTAAATAAAAATTGTATTGCAAAGCTGCACTATGGGCTCTCTATGTCTCTTTTATATCTGAGATATCCATCCGCTTGGGCTTATTGTGATTAGAAGCAACTCCAGCCTATAGTCGTTTGGGTGACTCTAAACAAACCCGTGTGCAGTGTCTGGTAAGGAGACTATATGTTCTGACACTCGGGTTTGTACACTGTAAGTGGATTTGGTGGAAGGTGGTGTCAAGCTTTTGGACATCTCTTTGGAAGACTTCTCCCTAAAGCTCACACTTTTACACGGACACTTTTTTCATGCTTTTGGGAATATTTATGGACTTTTTCATTTGCTTCATATTTATCTTAATGTGCACGTTATTATGTTTTTTTAGTTATAATTTTGTATACCGGTGTTATATTAATTCAATTTTATGATATAATATTTAAATTTTTGACATATTTCACAATGTGTGTTCATATAACCAATTGTGTTGTCTAGATTGGTCTATTATTGATTTATATCAATTTCTGATATCACTATCATTTATTTCACGGATTTTGGTTTTGCGCTGTACCTCACTTCCTTTTTCCTAAATAAGATAATACCCCTTTATAAAACAATTTATGAATCTTGTGAGTGTTTTCAGAAGTTCAACAAGGTGTGGGACTTATGGCTAGATTCTCCATTCACGGCCACATAGCATCTGATATTATAGTTATTGGATTATTGCATCCTCTATGATTTCAGGACAAAGGTGATCTGAGAAATCTCAGTGGTTACCTGGGGAAATAAATGTGACATATTCATTATTTGTAAAGTGCTGCACCATGGATATTGGGCATAATGCAGAGGCCCTTCCATTTTTCTTTATTTCAAAACTTATCTCTTAACTGTGTACTCCTGCTAACTGAGCTGAGAGGAGATAATTAGAGATGTTTGTCTTATTGTTTACCTCGAGCCAGGGACTGCCCAGAGGTTCTGTTTTGTACCACTTTATTCTTTAAAACCAATAAAAATTATTTTTCAAAAAAATACATAAAATAATCTCCAATGTTGGCCATGATTACTGCTGCATTATGTAAAACTATTGGTTTAATTTTTTTGCATTTTAGAATGGACTGGCAAAATCTTAAAGGGTGCCTCAACTGAAAAAAATATTGAGAAACACTGGGCTATGTTCACACTAGCTTGCGCAGTAACACATACATGAGAAACCTGGTGGTGGATCATGGAGAAATCCTCCTTGCTGTGCCATTGTATTCTGATAGCAGTTGATCATTAGATGAATGAACAGGAAGGGCCATAGATGGATCGAAATTTGGCAGGTCCCTACTGAACTGACCAAATTTAGATTAATCTATAGTTAGCTCTAACCCTTAAAGAGGATGTAAACCCACTCTCATGAATTCTAAACTACTGCCATGGTGCTGTTCTATAAGGACGTACAAGCCTCCTGCATGTATCCTCACCTGTCAAATGTCCCCCATTTTGCTGTTTAAACCCCCCAAAAGTCCAGATTTTGTGGGCAGGTCTGTTGGTCGGCGCTCGGTGGGCGGAGTCATGATGTCAGCAGACTCCCGCCCACCTCTACACTCCCCTTGGCTAGTAGTAGAGCGCGCTCACGGCCCCCTGTCAGCTCACATTGATGTCCTGTGAGAGTCGGGGATGATCGCTGCGACGGGACAGCTGTGAGCACCGACCCCCCCCTGCATGGCTTTTTATCATCTGCTTCTCCTCCTCCCTCCCGCGGCTTTCACCTAATAAGTCATGCAGGGGGGGGGGGATCGGTGCTCACAGCTGTCCCCGTCGCACCGATCATCCCCGAGTGTTCTCCTCAATGCCCTAAGTCGTTCCTCTTCCCCGATGTCACCCCCCTCCACACACCCACCCCTCCTCATCCTGCTCCGTTTGTCCGCCCCCCCCCCCCCCCCCCGCGCCGTGTCTTCACCCTCGCCCCCCCCCTCGTCCTGCTCCGTGTTTCCAGCTCCATCCCCCGCAGCCATCGCCGGCTTCTCTCTCCTCTCCCGCGGGCTGCGACTCTGCGAGGGGGGGGGGGGCGGGGGGGCTGTCAGGATGGAGAGCGGAAACAGGACACAGAGCGTTCGTTACCGAGCGATGTGCGTCCTGTGATAACTGAGCAGAGTAACGCTGTCTGTCCCTCCATTCATCTTCAATGCAGAGAAGGGACTGGGGAATGAATGTCCTCTGTCCCTTTCTCTGTCTCATATGGGAGATGTTAGGGGTCTCTGTTTAGACCCCCGACATGTCACCAACAGGGCTGATAAAAAAAAAATGAAATTGTAAAAAAAAAAAAAACAGACACCACAACCACCCCCCCATACCACTGACACCGACCACCCCCCCCCATACCACTGACACCGACCACCCCCCCATACCACTGACACCGACCCCCCCCCATACCACTGACACCGACCACCCCCCCATACCACTGACACCGACCACCCCCCCCAATACCACTGACACCGACCACCCCCCCATACCACTGACACCGACCACCCCCCCCCATACCACTGACACCGACCACCCCCCTATACCACTGACACCGACCACCCCCCCATACCACTGACAACGACCCCCCCCCATACCACTGACACCGACCACCCCCCCATACCACTGACACCGACCACCCCCCCATACCACTGACACCGACCACCCCCCCATACCACTGACAACCGACCACCCCCCATACCACTGACACCGACCACCCCCCCCATACCACTGACACCGACCACCCCCCCATACCACTGACACCGACCACCCCCCTATACCACTGACACCGACCACCCCCCCATACCACTGACAACGACCCCCCCCCCATACCACTGACACCGACCACCCCCCCATACCACTGACACCGACCACCCCCCATACCACTGACACCGACCACCCCCCCATACCACTGACACCGACCACCCCCCCATACCACTGACACCGACCACCCCCCCCATACCACTGACACCGACCACCCCCCCCATACCACTGACACCAACCACCCCCCCCATACCACTGACACCGACCACCCCCCCATACCACTGATACGTCCACTAGCCCACTGACACCGTCCACGATCCCACTGACACCGTCCACGATCCCACTGACACCGTCCACGATCCCACTGACACCGTCCACGATCCCACTGACACCGACCACGATCCCACTGACACCGTCCACGATCCCACTGACACCGTCCACGATCCCACTGACACCGTCCACGATCCCACTGACACCGACCACGATCCCACTGACACCGACCACGATCCCACTGACACCGTCCAATGACACTGACCACTAGCCCACTGACACTGACCACTAGCCCACTGACACCGACCACTAGCCCACTGACACCGACCACTAGCCCACTGACACCGTCCACTAGCCCACTGACACCGTCCACTACCCTACTGACACCGTCCACTACCCCACTGACACCGACCACGAGCCCACTGACACCGACCACGAGCCCACTGACACCGACCACGAGCCCACTGACACCGACCACGAGCCCACTGACACCGACCACGAGCCCACTGACACCGACCACGAGCCCACTGACACCGACCACGAGCCCACTGACACCGACCACGAGCCCACTGACACCGACCACGAGCCCACTGACACCGTCCAATGACACTGACCACTAGCCCACTGACACCGACCACTAGCCCACTGACACCGACCACTAGCACCGACCACTAGCCCAATGACACCGACCACTAGCCCAATGACACCGACCACTAGCCCACTGACACCGTCCACTAGCCCACTGACCACTAGCCCATTGACACCATCCACTAGCCCACTGACACCATCCACTAGCCCACTGACATCGCAGGATAGACACAGGAGCACTACGTTGAACCTGCAGTGTGGGTAAACCGCAGCACATCAGTGTGAAAGCAGTCTTAGGTCCTTTTCACACGATCAGCCCGACCAAATGGGACCCTCAATTCACCTCTATAGAGCGACAGATGTCCGTTTACGTCCGGCCTACCTTTAATCCGAAAAACAAAGGAGAATTCGTCCCCTTCCATCTGGGTGGATGGGAGGGCCTATAGAGTAGCCGCGACCCTTCATCTGCCCACTCCACTCATTGTGGCCTGCGACTGGTTACCAAGTTGCTAAATTGGCCCTCGTTCTTCAAAAGGTTGGGCACCCCTGCCCTAGAGAATAAAATGGCAGTCATTGCAATACTTTTTGTCACACTGTATTTGCGCAGCGGTCTTACAAGCGCACTTTTTTTAGAAAAAATTCACTTTTTTAATTAAAAAATAAGACAACAATAAATTTGGTCCATTTTTTATATATTGTGAAAGATAATGTTACGCCGAGTAAAATGATACCCAACATGTCACACTTAAAAATTGCGCCCGCTCGTGGAATGGTGTCAAACTTTTACCCTTAAAAATATCGATAGGTGACATTTAAAAAATTCTATAGGCTGCATCTTTTGAGCTACAGAGGAGGTCTAGGGCTAGAATTATTGCTCTCGCTCTAACAATCGCGGTGATACCTCACTTGTGTGGTTTTAGTACTGTTTTCATATGCGGCGCTACTCACGTATGCATTTGCTTCTGTGCGCGAGCTCGTCGGGACGTGGCGCTTTAAAAAAGTTTTTTTGGTGTTTTCTTATTTATTTTTATTTTTTTTTTTTTACACTGAAAAAAAAAAATGGATCACTTTTATTCCTATTACAAGGGATGTAAACATCCCTTGTAATAGTAAAAAGCATGACAGGTCCTCTTAAATATGAGATCTGGGATCAAAAAGACCTCAGATCTCATATTTAGACTTAAATGCAAAAAAAAAGAAAATGTTGTCATTTGAAAAAATGACATTTAGAAATTGTTGCTTTAAGAAGCATGGGCGGAAGTGATGTTTTGACGTCACTTCCGCCCTGCTATGCTATGGGGACGGGTGGGGGCCATCTTGCTCTCACTCGCATCCCCACACAGCAGGAGAGGGGATCCGATCGCTTCCGCCGCTAGCGACGACTCCGGTAAGTGGCGGAGGGCACGGGAGAGCAGCGGGGGGGGGGGGGCCTCTTCCGCCACTGATAACGGTGATCTCGCGGGGAATCTGCTGCGGAGACCACCATTATCGTTTACAGGACCGCTCACGCTAAAGATGGATATCTCGGTTGTGGCAGCATATATCTGCGTGAGCAGGTCCTTAAGTGGTTAAGCAGGCCATACACGGTCGAATTTCTAACAAATTGTCTTTTCAAAATCAGAAATTTCATTTTTTTTTTGTGATCCAATGGTGCCACCATTGATTTTCCAAATTTGGCCAACCGAGCCTTTAGTTTCACCTCATGTTGCTACAGAAATTAATTTTCGTGGCCGGGTATCTTCTTTTCTGTCCGGGAGTTTTCTTTTCTTGCACATGTGCATTCCTTTTTCTATTACTTTTCTTGCACGATTCTCCCATCATTAAATAGAAAATCGTTAGTTTTTCCAAAAATTTGCAACATTTCTTAAATTTAATTGCCGCACGAAAATCAGCTCTTGCTGCCACCCACTAATGGTGCAAAATGCGAACGAAAATTCTTAGATACGATTTTCAAAGGAAAATTCTTTTGAAATTTGACCCGTGCATTAGACACTTGTTACTGGAATATGTTTTTCAGTTGGAAGATTTTCCCCCATTCCTGTTCTGGTAGCAAATTTTTGAATTTAAACTCACTTTCATTCCTGATGACATTGGATAATGAGGAGTAAATCTCCCTACCGGAGACAACGGGAAAAAAACGGTGGTTCTAAACTATCTATCCAAATTGAAAAAAATACTTTTCCTTTAGCTATACTTTAAGATCCTCGTGATTTTTCTCTACTCAGGTGAATCTCAGACATGGAGCGATGGCTAAAGAACCCTCATTTATTTCCCTGAAGAGCCCCTGTTCTACACATAAACTTCTCCGGCACCGAATTTAATGTAAAAAATACCACGATCTGAACATATCGTATTGCAGGGCTGAATCATCAGCAGACTGCACAGCTTTATTGGTCTCTCATGGGAACCTGTACAATTTTACCAATCTGTGTGTGGGAATTGACTTGGGTATTGCAAGTCTGTGTTAAAAGATACATCACTCATCAAGACCTCATCAGAGGGAGAGACCATTGATGACTGGCTCTAGGTCTGTGGAATGAATCTCATTTGGTTGTATAACCTGTTGATTTTGCACTGATGTCAATAGCATTAGACAAACATTTATGGCTATGTCATTAAACCTAATCCAATATTTGGATCGATCCCCTTATTACAAAGGTGAAAACTAAATTTTTAATATATTATATGCTCCATTTGAGTGCATCAATTAATAAATTATTTGTGTAGGATAATGTTATAGGCCCCTAAAATAGATAATGATGAATGATTGAGCCCCCATCACAAACTGGAATGACTGGGAAACACGGCAATGTATTTATTATGGGCAAATGCAAATATTGATGGGACATCTCAGAACTGCACACTCACTTATTGCAGGACAATTTCAGGGATCAGATGGTGGAAGACTCAACTAGAAAAAAAAGTTGTTTTTTTTTGGAACTATTAACTTTAAACAACATGGAGCTCATTATATGCAAATTAGAGAAAACCTGAGTAACAGTGATCATAGTGTAAGTACATTTGCAGAATGTTACATGAAAGTGTGCCATGGGGGTATGACAAAAACTCTAAATTTCAAAAGACTATCTTCAGTAAGTTGTGCTCCTTACTATATGGCCGCGTACACACGATCAAATATATCTGCTGAAACTGGTCCGACGGACTGTTTCAGCGGACATATCCAATCGTGTGTACGGGCTAGCGGACATGTTTTCCCAGCGGACAAATTTCAAAGCGTGCTTTGAAATTTGTCCGCCGGAGACATGTCCGTCGCACAGAAATCTCTGCGCATGCGTCGAATGGATTCGACGCATGCGTGGAAGTATTTTACTTCCTGGAGTGGTGACGTGGCGGCGTCAACGTCACCGCCACGTCACCGCCTCCTCAGCCCGAGGGGATTTTCGTCCGATGGTGTGTACACGCCATCAGACCAAAATCCGAAGAGACATGTCCGCTAGAAACGGTCCGTCGGACATGTTTGAGCGGACATGTCTCATCGTGTGTACGCAGCCTATGAATCACAATGGGACCAAATATTCTTAACAAACGACACAGAGGACAAGTTGGATAACAAATATAAAAGAACAAATTAAAACCTACATTGCTAAATCCTATTGTAAAAAGCAAATAAGTGAGAAAAATTGGCCTTTAAAAATCACAAATTGGCAGGGACAACTATGGCTTTTCAGCGCTACAAGGAATGAAACACAAGATTCAAGAGATGAATCAGAGCGGCTAAAATAGATTGCCACAAAAAACATATTGCTACAGTAAGTAAAACTAATTCCCAAAGTCCTTCAAATATATCAGTAGAAAAAAGGCAAGGACAGAACACATAGTCCCCTTAAAAGATTAACATTGGGAAGTTGGCCACAAATGAGAGAGAGAGAGCAGATGTATTAAATACATTTTTGTCTGCAATTTGTACAAATGAAAAGGACAGGTTTGATGGTCGGAAAAAATAATGTCAAAACCAATGTACCTCTTTGGCTGTCAAAAACACAGGTTCAGAACAGACTAGAAGAACATAATGTGAAATAATCACCAAGGCCACAAAGCTTTTCACCCTCAGGGAACTTAGCTCTGTTATAGCCAAGCTAACATTTCTAATTTTTAAAGACACCTTACTGACTAGAGTGGAACCAACTAATTGGCAATGTATCAATATTCCAAAACTGGTCGAGATGTATACCAGGAAACTACAGACCAGTCAAATATTTTAGGGAATAATCAGACACTATATTCAAAAATGTGTCTGTCATAAAGGTATCATCAGGGGTGGACTGACAACTCATGGGGCCCCCGGGCAATAGAAAATGATGGGGCCCCTGGGCTTACTAATGCCCATCACGCCAGGAGGCAGTGCAGAGCAGGGCAGCTAAAATCTTAAGATTTTCACATCAAAAGTATGTCGGTTTCGGACGTATCAGGGACATACTGTCCCTGGTTTTACTGAGCCTGGCAACCCTGATGGGGCCCCCTAGTGGCATGGGGCCCTCGGGCAGTGCCCGAGTGACTCAATGATCAGTCCGCCCCTCGGTATCATAAGTTACAACCAGTATGGTTTTATGAAGGACTGTTTTTGTCGGACTAACCTGTTATCGTTCTTTGAGGAAGCGTTTGGAAATTTAGGAGAAGGCCAGTGGACATATTTATTTGGATTTTGCTAAAGCATTTAATGCGGTTTCTCAAATTACTATTTTACAGATTAGGTCTGTAATGGATTCCTGTCACACTCTGCTTGAGTGCTTCCATCGGTACACAGTTTCCTCCCCGTTTAAATATAGATTTTAGGTATTCCAACCGTTGAGAACCATAAACAAGACAATACTCGTTTGGTTGCTCACCATGAACTCTTTATTAGAACAAGAATACAGTCTTATATACAGTTGAAGAGGAGGTTCCCCCCTCCTGCTCATATTACTCTAAGGCCGCTTACACACGATCAAACATGTCCGCTGAAACTGGTCCGCAGACCAGTTTCAGTGGACAAGTTCGATCGTGTGTACGGCCTATCGGACCGTTTTCCAGCGGACCAAAGTTTCAAAACATGCTTTAAAACCTGTCCGCTGGAAACCTGACCGTCGTACTGGTTCAATGGTTAGTACACAAAATCATCGGACCAAAAACCCGCGCATGCTCAGAATCAAGTCGACGCATGCTTGGAAGCATTGAACTTTGTTTTTTCATCACGTCGTTGTGTTCTACGTAATCGCGTTCTGGTCCGATGGGATTTTGGTCCGATAGTGTGTACGCACATCAGACCAACAGACCACTTCAGCGTGGTCCGATGAAAACGGTCCGTCGGACAAGTTTCATCGGATATGTCTGATCGTGTGTACGTGGCCTAACACTACACCTGTAACCAGAAACATGAGCTAATTAACTAATGCCTTAAAGCAGCCGATGTGACTCTGTGCCCACCTAGCTATTGTTGTGATTAATCAGGATTTTACTACCGGTCAGACTTGTTGTCACTGAGCTTCACACAGTAGTTATACATTATCATAAGTATAAACACAGGACACCTTCTCACAATAGCAGGAGCTCCAGTAGGAGTTGGCCTGTCTCCTACATTATACAGAGGCCAATAAACATGTTGAGTTCAGAATCAAACAAACCAAGAATAGTCTTTACATATATCCAGGGAGATATTGTGGATAAATATTACTGTCCCATTTTAAGTAATCCAAGCCATATTTTCTCAGTTACCCTGTGCCTCTATTGCACACGGGGTTGCTTAGACATAAGATGTGCATGTGGAGCTGAAACAAGGGTTTCCCAACCTTTCCAAGAGATTCTGGCTTCCATGGGCCCTCCCACCACAAGGTCTATTTGAAGAACATGTAAATACATGGATTGGAAACTGGTTACAGGAATCAACCCAGAGAGTAGCGATAAATGACTAATGCCGCGTACACACGATCATGCTTTGGCCGGGCTAAATCACATCAGAATTCTAAAGGAATTCCATCGGAAAAAATTAAAACATGTTATATATCCAAACTCTGATGGAATTCATCGGAATTTCCGATTAAAAAACTCAGATGGGGCTACACACGATCGGAAATTCTGATCGTGTGTATGGGGCATAAGGGGTCAATTCACTAACGTTTACCACATGCAATAACACGGTCATGTGACTCATTTGAAAAAATGATTGCATGCAGTAACAAAAAAGTAAATTCACCAAAAATGTAAAAAAAATAACAATTATGCGGTACTAACGGAAAAATTGAAAATGTGCTGCTAAATATCACCAAAGCTCTTAAGTCCAATTAACAAACAGAACAGAGATTAAAAAAAACATTATTAGCAATATTCATCACCAGGGTCTGGCGCTATAGCATGCAGCATTTGTCAGAAACAGTGTGGTGGTCCCCCCCAATAGCTGAATGCTAAGAAGCAGACCGGGAAGCCGGCCGCTGCATCCTTTACAAGGGATGACTCATTCGCTGTCAACTGGTTCCCTGTCCCCTTGTGATGTCACTGGCCAGGAGCGTGCTGGTGTAGTGGTGTTACATGGGGTCGGGGTCACCCGCTAATGTTATTGGTTGTATCTTCCCTTTAGCTATTTAAAAACGGTCAAACAAGGCAGTCGGCGAGAGCCTTCGTCAGTATTTACTGTTCTTCTTCTTTTTCGGGTCCAGAGGTTTGGCGGGTGTCATGATTGATGTTGGATCTTCTTCGGGGGACATATTTTTTTATTTTTTAAAGGAATTGTCAAAAACGGTGTGTTTTTTTTATTTATTTTTACCACTTCTTTTTGCTGAATGAGTGGTACAATATACCCCTACTCATTCACATAGGGGGGGGGGCAGGATCTGGGGGCCCCCTTGTTAAAGGGGGCTTCCAGTTTCCAATAAGCCCCCCACCGGCAGACCCCCACAACCACAGCCTAGGGTTGTGGGGAAGAGGCCCTTGTTCCCAACCCAAAGCCCCTTGTTCCCAACCCAACCCAAAATTTTCAGAATTTGTCGGCATGTTCTCTTTACATTCAGCTGTCAGCAGGGTACCGCTGACAGCTGATGAGTCATCTCTTGCTTCCCAGCCCACTCCTTAGAAACAAGCTCAATGCAGTACAGTAGTTATTTACCGCACTTTCAAAACTGTTTTAACGCAAGAGCTATTTTACCACATTTTATTTGCCAATTTTTAACTCTTAGTGAATTGCCCCCGAAATTCTCTAATTGGTCCAAGGTTGTAAGTGGGTTCTGTCTTGGGGCCAATTACGTTCATCTTGTTTAGAAATTATATTGAAGTTGGAATTAGAAGGTCAATTTTGATGTTTTCTGATGGTACCAAATTATGCCAGGAAATGAATTTGGTGTAGGACTTAGCATCATTACAGGAAGATCTTGATAACATGAGTGTGGGGCAGCTACATGGCAAAAAAAGTTCAATATTAAAAAATGAAAAGTTATGTAAATTGGTTCCTAAAATAAGCATGCATTATGCTCATTAGGAGCGGCACACCTGGAGGAATCAGTGATTCGGTGGAAAAAGATTTAGTTGAACTTGTAGATCACAGACATAGCAAAAACATGCAATGCCAAGCAGCAGCTAACAAAGCTAGAAAAGTACTGTCATGCATTAAAAAGTTATATATTTAAGAGATACCTCAACAATTCTACCCGTTTACAAAACAGTGGTTTGACCTCATTTTAAATATGCAGTTTAGTTTTGGTCACCAATCAACCTTAAGGGTGGCCTTGACTAGAAAGAGCTTGCGAAGGGAAACAAAATTGATATTTGGGTTGGAGGAATTCAGTTGAGAGGAACAATTACAAAGACTAAACCTATTAACTGCGGGGAAGAAGCACTAAAGGAGTTCCAGCGATAGATGCCTTGGCCAATTGTTAGGAGGTCAATTGATTTGGCCTAAATTCTGGACTCTTCTGTCACTAGATAGCTGGGTATCTGGTGACATTAGATAAGACAAGGGCATTGCCAGGACAGATTAGGGATGAATGGGCAGGGATTTTTTTTGGGTCCCTTGGTCTCCTGGGAGAACCTATTTATTTAGGTGGAATAGGGTGATCGGGGTTCTGTGCCACCTGGACAGCTGTCTGGGTGGACTTGTTGTATTGCCCTGGGCTGCTAGGCCAGAAAGCTAAGGCCTTTTCCAGGGACATCTGGCTGCTAGGCTGTATGGGGACCTATCCAGAAGAAGGAGAAGCAGCATAGGGTTGGGACTGCAGGCTTGTGGTTCAACCAGAAGTAACGGTTTCACCATCCGGGGGAACCAGTTGTGGTTGGAGGTAGAAGGGAAGCTGTCGCCATTAAGGGACCATCCACCTTGCTACCGGAGATCACAGTGAGTAAGCTGAGGCCAGTACCAGAGCAGACTTCTCACCAGTCGGGGACAGTGAAGAAGTGGGAAAACTTCAGAAAGTGCCAAGTCAGGGACCTAGCAGGACAGCAAAGGTGATGCTTGTGGAGTACCAAGCCAGAGACCTAACGTGTTAGCAGGGGGAATCTTGAAGAGTATCTGCGAATGCCAAGCCAGGGACACAGCATTAAAGTGGGGGTGATGCTTGAGGAAGATACTGAGTGCTACAGTGAAAGAGCTCAGGGGATCCAGTGGCTAGGGGATCAGAAGTCTAGTGAGAGAGACTGGGAGCTCCTTGAGTGAAGACCCACAGTGAGTAAGTGTGGGGTAAAGAGAACTGTTCATGTTGCAGATAGTTGAATACCTTTAACAATAGTAATAGCTACAAGATTGTTGCCATAGACAGC
This sequence comes from Rana kukunoris, assembly GCA_029574335.1. Taxonomy (NCBI): domain Eukaryota; kingdom Metazoa; phylum Chordata; class Amphibia; order Anura; family Ranidae; genus Rana; species Rana kukunoris. Next base: position 46,944,889 of record CM056051.1, on the reverse strand, counting down.
AGTCCTGCATATACATAAGTGGTGTCCAGCTGGAGGCCTTCACCTGTATGGCTGTCTACCTATAGAAGTCTCGGAGTCTGCTAATTATCTTTGTATCTACTAGGGTTGTCCCGATACCGATACTAGTATCGGTATTGGGACAGATACCGAGTATTTGCGGGAGTACTTGTACTCCGCAAATACCCCCGATACCTAAATAGAATACTTTACCCCCCCCCCCCCCCGCCACCGCAAAGCCACCGCCGCATACCGCATACCGCCGCGTTAATCCCTGTGCAATAGAGTGCGCATTACAAGTATTCGTTTGTATACTTGTAATGCCCGCCTCGCCATGTATAGACACTCCCCTTCTCGGGATTGGACGGATCTGTCCAATCCCGAGCAAGGGGGAGTGTCTATGCACGGATCCGTTTATAGACACTCCCCCCTTGCTCGGGATTGGACAGATCTGTCCAATCCCGAGAAGGGGAGTGTCTATACATGGCGCGGCAGGCATTACAATACAAACAAAAGCTTGTAATGCAGGGGGATTAACACAGCGGAATGCGGCGGCATCATATCAGGTATGGGGGACATACATGGCTGCAATATGGGGGACATACATGGCTGCAATATGTGGGGGACATACATGGCTGCAACATGTGGGGGACATACATGGCTGCAATATGTGGGGGACATACATGGCTGCAATATGGGGGACATACATGGCTGCAATATGGGGGACATACATGGCTGCAATATGTGGGGAACATACATGGCTGCAATATGTGGGGGACATACATGGCTGCAATATGGGGGACATACATGGCTGCAATATGGGGGACATACATGGCTGCAATATGTGTGGGGGGACATGGCTGCAATATGTGTGGGGGGACATGGCTGCATCTGTGGGGGGACATGGCTGCAATATGTGGGGGACATGGCTGCATTTGGGAACACATTTAAAAAAAGTATCGGTACTTGACCCTAGTATCTACTTAAGGGTCCTTTCACACGGAGCGGACCGTTTTTCGGTCCGCTCCGCGTGCCCGTCAGCTCAGCGGGGGGGTCTCCGCTCAGCTGTCGGCAGACGGGGCGGTCCCCGCACACTGTGGTGCAGGGACCGCCCCGTCTCTCCTCCGCTCTCCCCTATGGGGAGTCGGATGGAAACGGACCGTCTGTCCGTTTGCATCCGATCCGTTTGGCCGGACGGAAGAAAAATAGGACATTCTTCCGTCCGCAGAAACGGATGCGGATCTAGCGGACGTTAGCGGATGCATCATCCGCTAACGGATCCGCTCCCATAGGGGTTCATTACAAGTCCGTTAACGGACTTGTAATGAACGGACAGGCGGAGCGGACGTGAGAAAGGGGCCTAAGGGTGTCCTGACTCTAACCCTCTCTTCCACAGTTCTGTTTAAGAGACAATAAATCTCTTTTTGCATTCTAAAGTGTCTGGCGCCCACCTAATTATCTTGCATTACACCCACCATGCCTTGTGACCCGCTCTACACTGAAATATGTCAGCTGTCACTAACTCTGGAGGTAACTATTAGGCCTCGTACACACGATCGGACATATCCGATGAAAACGGTCCGCGGAGCATTTCCATCGGATATGTCCGATCTGGAGTTTGATCCGATGGCGTGTACACACCATCGGATCAAATTCCCCGCCGGCGGACGGCGCGGTGACGTGTCGGTGACGCGGCGGTGACGTTGACGCCGCCACGTCACCGCTACGTCACGCACCAGGAAGTAAACACTTCCGCGCGCATGCGTCGGATCCATTCACAGGATACGACGCATGTGTGGGAGGATATGTCCGCTGGTTTCCCGTACTAACCAGCGGACATATCCGACGGACAGGTTTGTAGCGGACAAATTTCAAAGCATGCTTTGAAATTTGTCCGATGGACAAATCTGTCCGCTAGCCCATACACACGATCGGAGATGTCTGCTGAAACGGTCCATCGGACCGTTTTCAGCGGACATATCCCCTCGTGTGTACGAGGCCTTAGACCTAAAGAGGCCTAAAGAGGCCAGAGACTTTGCTACATTTAGTTTTGAAAACCAAAGACATTTCCAGGGACTAAGGATCAAACTTTACAATTATAACTGTCCCTGTAAAAATACTGTGGGCCAGATTCAGGTAGAGTTACGCCGGTGTATCAGTGATACGCCGACATAACTCTGACTTTGTGCCGGCGTATCTGTTTTCAGAAAACAAGATACGCCGGTTTGCAGGAAAGATCCGACAGGCGTAATTGTATTACGTCGTCAAATCTTAAATGCAATTTTAAAATGGCCGCCAGGGGCGTTCCCGCTAATTTACGCCGAGAATATGTAAATCAGCGAGATACGCCAATTCCCGAACGTACGCCCGCCCGACGCAGTGACTTTACGCCGTTTCCGTAAGGGGTTTCCCGGCGTAAAGATAAAGCACCAAAAAGATGGCGCATCCTATGTTAAGTATGGACGTCGTGACCGCGGGAAATTTGAAAATGTTTACGTCGTTTGCGTAACTCGTCTGTGAATGGGGATTTACGTTGATTACGTTCACGTCGAAAACACCGTCATAATTCAGAGCATGCGCACTGGGATTTTTTAATGGTCGAGGCATGCGCAGTGCATTCGGCGCGGGGACGCATACGCCCCCTACCCGCCCAATTTGAATTAGGCCGCCCAATTTACGCTACGCCGCCGCAACTTTACACGCAAGTGCTTTGTGAATACAGCACTTGCGCGTAAAGTAGTGGCGGCATAACGTAAATAGGAAAAGTTACGCCGCCGCAAAGAACCGCTCACCATCCAGAATCTGGCCCTATGCCTTTAAATTCTAAATGAACTTTTTGCGCACTGCTATTTACATTTATGCAAAAAAAAAGGGGGGGGGCTTTTAGTTTTCATACATTGCAATATATGTTTAAGCTGGCCAACTTCATCACATTGATTCCTCTCTAGACAGTCCCTACTCTACTCTGCAAAATGTCAACCAATTACTTGCTTATATCATATTCTAGTGCAGCCTTCAAAATTTCCACTTGCTTGCTCGCATTTGGCGAGTTGAGATTAGTTGAGGGCGAGTGTGGAGCAGGGGTGGACTTGACATCTGATGCCCTGTAAAAAAAAAAGGCTGCGCTGCTTCTGCTAGAAGCCATCATCCAGGAAGCTGTCAGGAGGAGAGCCGGCCGGATCACACAGAGCAGGGATCTTCCACTGTGACACAGCTTGTATGTTAACTGCCAGCTGCTGTCAAACAAAGTCCCGCCTTCTGTACCAGCTCCCGCCTTCTGTACCAGGGGACAGCACACTGGTCTAATGCTGGTCCAGGAGGCGGGACATTGTTTGACAGTGGCCGACGATTCATATACAAGCTGTGTCACAGTGGGAGATCCCCACTTTGTCTGATCCGGGCGGCAATCCTTACGATTCTTCCTTGAGATCCCTGCTGCATTGATGGGCATTAATAGGCTGCACTTATGGGTACTGATAGGCTGCATTGATGGGCACTGATGGGTTGCACTTTTGGGTACTGACAAGCTGCATTGATGGGCACGAATAGGCTGCATTGATGGGCACTGATAGGCACTAATAGACTGCACTGATGGGCACAAATAGGCTGCACTAATGGCCATTGATGAGACAGCACTGATGGGCACTGATAGGCTGCATTAATGGGCACTGATGAGGCTGCACTAATGGGCACTGATATGCTGCACTGATGGGCACCAAGATGGCCACTGTTTTCCACTGACGAGGCAGCACTGACGACGACTAATGAGGTGGCAATGATGGGCACTGATGAGGCTGCACTGATATTCTGCACTAATGGGGCAGCACTTACATAGTTAGTCAGGTTGAAAAAAGACACAAGGTACTCCGGGGAATAACATTTGTGTCTATGACACAGGCCTAATTTTCAACCTGGTCCTCCATGGCCTGGGTTATAGTTTGTTTTGTTGTTTATTACGTGTTCATGCCCTACTTCCTTATTTTTCTGTTCAATTTTGCCCCTGTGTGGGCAAACCACAGCTAGTTCCAATTTTTAAAAATCCAATAAAATATTGAAACAGAAAAAAGACACAAGTCCATCTAGTTCAACCACTGATGGGCACTGATGAGGAGGCACTGATGGCTACTGATGGGGCTGCACTGATGGGCACTGATGAGGCGGCACTGATAAGCTGCACTGATGAGGCTGCGCTAATTTGCTGCACTGATTGGCACTTATATGCTGCACTGATGGGCACTGATAGGCTGCACTGATGGCCACGGCTGAGGTTGCACTGATGACCACTGATGAGGTGGCACGTATGGCCACTGATGAGGCGGCAATGATGAGCACTGATAAGCTGCACTGATGATGCTGCACTGATAGGGCAGCACTGATATGCTGCACTGATGGGCACTGATCGGCTGCACTGATGGGCACTGATGGCCATTTATGAGGTGGCACTGATAAGCTGCACTGATAAGGCAGAACTGATATGCTGCACTGATGGGCACTGATATCCTGCACTGATGGCCTCTGATGAGTTTGCACTGATGAGGCGATACTGATGAGGCCGCACTGATATGGCAGCACTGATGGGCACTAATGAGGCTGCACAAATGGACACTGATAAGAATGCACTGATGGGCACTGATGACGCTGCACTGATGGGCACTGATATGCTTTATGTTAATAGTGTTAAAGTTGTTGTTGTTAACATTTATTTCTGTAACTTAATTCTGCATAAATCATTTAACAAGATTAGATCATTTACAAAAACATGATTAGGGGCGGGGCAGGGTAGGGGTTGGGTGGGGAAACTGGTGGCGAGTAACACTTAAGACCTGGCTAGTAGCTCAAGACTTGAAGTATTGAGCGCTGCTCTAGTGGATACAATAGATGGGATAATTTACTAAAAGACTGTTTACTTTTTAAGAGATTGCAAGGGAATTTTCCCTTGGTTTGGTGAATGAGATGAAGCTCTGCTGACTTCACCATCCATATGTGTGCAAGCAACAATACTGTGTTATTTTCCTTAAACATGATTGGGTATTCTTTGCAATGTGAAATTATATGAGATTCGCTAAGCTCTTTGGAAAATTCCCTTTCAGAGTGCAACCTACCTTGCAGCCTATTTGCTTTTATTGAGTTAACCCAAGAGTGCCAATATGGGGCAGACAGGTGCAGTTGGAGGAGAACCACTCGAATTTTCCTTACATATGACTGTATATTCTTTGCAAAGTAAAGTTTCACCACATTCACTAAACTCATGGGAAATTCCCAATGCAAAGTGAAACTTCCTTTGAGATATTAACAGTTTATTGGCCTTTAGTAAATTAACCCTATAGTGCCAATGGGGCAGGCAGATGCATTTAACCACTTAAGACCCGGACCAATACGCTGGTAAATGACCCAAGGTGTTTTTGCGATTCGGCACTGCGTCGCTTTAACAGACAATTGCGCGGTCGTGCGACGTGGCTCCCAAACAAAATTTGCGTCCTTTTCTTCCCACAAATAGAGCTTTCTTTTGGTGGTATTTGATCACCTCTGCGATTTTTATTTTTTGCGCTATATACAAAAATAGAGCGACATTTTTGGAAAAAAAACACTATTTTTTAATTTTTGTTAAAAAAAAAATCAAATAAACTAAATTTTAGTCAAACATTTAGGCCAAAATTTATTTAGCCACATGTCTTTAGTAAAAAAAAAAATCGCAATAAAAAAAAATAGCTACCTAGCGGGAACAGCGGCACTAATACAGCGATCAGAAAAATGATCGCTTAGTGACGCTGGCAATAGGGAGTGAAAGGGTTAACTAGGGCGGTGATCAGGGGGTTAAAACTTTATTAGGGGGGGTGGGGGGGCTATCCTGAACCTAACACTAACTGTTTTTTACAGTGCCTGTCACACTGACACTAAATGCAGTGATTAAATCACTGCATTCAGTGACACTGTGACAGGGGGGTGGGGGGGGCGATCACAAGGGGTTAATATGCCTATGTGAGTGTGTGTCAGTGTTGTGTTGGTGCACACTTACTTGTGATGTCTTCTCTCATCAGCAGCGCTGGGAAACAGCGCTGCGATGAGAGAATACATCATTTCCTCCTTCCTGTGTAAACACAGGAGGAGGAAGTGACAGGCTGGGAGCGCGCTCCCATTGGCTGGGAGCGATCGCGGGGGGGGCGGATATCACGGACATCCGCCCGCAGATCCCGGATCGCTCCCAGAGGTAGGGGGACCCCCGCACGCCGCGGAGGGGGTCCCGATGGGACCCCCGAACCGCACTCAGGCGGGGACGTAAATTTACGCCCTTGTGCCTGTACGTGCCATTCTGTGGCCGTATATGTGCGTGCGGGGGTCCTTAAGTGGTTAAAGGAGAGCTACAGGGGGTGGGTGGATTTACTAGAACATGGGTCTTCAAACTACGGCCCTCCAGTTGTTCAGGAACTACAATTCCCATCATGCCTATTCATGTCTGTGAATGTCAGTGTGTTACAATGCCTCATGGGATGTGTAGTTCTACAACAGCTGGAGGGCCGTAGTTTGAGGATCCCTGTACTAGAACATTTTACCAAAGCTTAGTGAATGAGGTAAAGCTCTATCGACTTCCACCATCCAATCATTCAAAAGCCAAGTATTTTATTTGTAAACAATTGGGTATTCTTTGCAAAGTGAAACTTCATGACATTTACTAAGCTCTGAGGAAAATTTCCTTGCAAAGTGCGACTTCCCTTGCAAAATGAATAGTCAACCACCCTTAATAAATTAACCCCATGGTGTGAAATTTGGGGCAGGCAGGTGCAGTTGGAGGAGAGTTACGGGAGTTGATTTAGTAAAGGCAAATTGGCTGTTCACTTTGCATATGTAGCGCCCCCTTACTTTCAGCATGGGCACTACGCTAAAGTTAGTTGGACTGAGAGAGTTACATTGCTCCCATTCATGATTTACCTAAATTGTGACCTCTGTCATTCCAGAAGGGTCCACTGGGTCAGTCTGCATTCTGGAGATGTGGTATCATCTCTGGTCGGCAGTTGGTGCCAAAGAGGTTTCTGGCAGACCAAGTCTTCCCCAGCAGCCAATTGGAGGAGTTCTTCCCTCGCGGCCATGCTGGGGAGGGGTAAATCTGTGACGGGTGTCATGTGTTCTAAATCTTCGCGGGGTCCCGGTTTCCAGGTGCGGCATCCACCTTTAGGGTGCGCGCATCCATGGACCCCGGCGTGGCCCACCTGGCCAAGCTTACAGGCTTCACCGAGCCTCAACCGGAGGTGAAAGGGGACCCCAGTGACTCACTGGGTTCTCAGTCCAATTGAAAGGATCCCAGGCTGGGTGCCGTGCGATTGGGGGATTGGCTTGAGGGGAACACGGAGGCAGGTTGTCCAACAGGGCCTGAACGAACCAATCGGGGATCTGGTGACCGGGATGCTGACAGGTACACTTTGCTGTCACCCGGTGACCTGTGATAGAGTCTACTGGGAGGATTTGCTCTGTTCATCCACCTAATCTCGTTTAAAGTAATTGGCCTGTGGCAGAGGCTCTAGAGCCGGGTCTGTGTGTGAGGCCTGTTCCTCCCAGAAATCCAAAGTGACACCTTGGCTGCCAGGCTCGTGCGAGAGACATGTCCGTGGGCACTTCACCCACTCAGGCAGGAGTGGCCACAAGTTTTACAAATTGGTACTACTGAGGGCAGGACTGCCCTGTTCATATCCAGGCCTGACACCGCAAGTTCTCCTCTTCTTTCATCAACCTTTTTTCCTTCCTAACTGAAGTTTATGTTGGCTGTGTTGGCCTGGAAATAAAGCATTCGAAAAAACCTTTATTGACTGCCTGGACCTCCGCTCACTACAGGCATACCCCACTTTTAAGTACACAATGAGGTTTATTTACTAAAGCTGGAAAGCGCAATATAAGGCTCAATTCTGCACAGAAACCAATGAGCTTCCAGGTTTTATTACCAGACTTAATTGAACAAGCTGAAGTTAGAAGCTCATTGGTTTCTATGCAGAAGTGAGCCTGATATTGCGCTTTCCAGCGTTAGTAAATAAACCCCATTGCGTACTTAAAAGCGGGGTATGCCTGTATTTTGTTCCTGCATCACACCCCTAGACAACGCTAGGGTAAGCTAATGTGCCGATCCCAACAATCAATCAGCGGCTCCTTCAGGGGTAGCGCTACACATGGAAACTTAATGAATTAAAGCTTTCCTTGCACGTTATTGGGTAGTCTTTGCAAATTACATTTTCACCACAATCACTAAGCTATGGGAAAATTGAACAGTCTATTTGTCTTTAACCACTTGCTGACTGCCCTGTAGCAGTTTTCCTGCTATAGGGTAGTAGTAGTGTGCCAGATCAGATATATATACGTGATCCTGCACTTCCACCTGCAGGGGGCATGCACATGCCACTAGAAAGCCACTTCTGCTGTTATTATTCACAGCAGAAGCCGATCTGTGGGTATTGAACGCTCAATGTTCCCCCGGCACCTGCCGAACTTCAGGCAGAAACTCAAAATGGAGTAAACAAGATGGATGGATGGATTCTGTGTTCCTGTAAAGCAAGGACTAAAACCCATTACATCCAGGGCCGCTGATAGAAATCCTGGGGCCCCATACAGCCTACCTGACGGGGCCCCTTCAGGTCCACCCCTGGTCCCACCCCTGGCCATATTGTGCTGTGTATGTATATTCTGTGTGTGTATATTGTGTGTCTGTGTGTGTATACTGTATGTGTGTGTGTATACTGTGTGTGTACAGGCATACCCCACTTTTAAATACACAATGGGGTTTATTTACTATCGCTGGTACGTGCAAAATCAGGCTCACTTCTGCATAGAAACCAATGAGCTTCCAGGTTTTATTTCCAAAGCTTAATTGACCAAGCTGGGGTTAGAAGCTTATTGGTTTCTATGCAGAAGTGAGCCTGATTTTGCACTCTCCAGCTTTAGTAAATAAACCTCATTGTGTACTTAAAACTGGGGTATGCTTGTATATTGTGTGTCTGTGTGTGTATACTGTATGTGTGTGTGTATACTGTGTGGCCCCATAATCTATTGCCTGGGGGCCCCATAATCTCCTATTGCCCCAGAAGTTGTCAGTTCGCCCCTGGTTGTCTTGCACAACAAGCAGGATTCAAGACTCTGCAGTGTGCAGTACCGCATTTGGCCAGAGGTGCGGGGGCACTGGAGCTGAACAGAGCCGATCGGAGCTGTTCTGAAATACTCGGAAACACGCGGAAATGCTCTGTTCCCGAGCCTTTCCAAGGGCTTCCGTCATTCAGCCGAGGTGTCCCTGAGTATTTCCAAGGCTCTCTGGTGCCCCCCCACCTCTGGCCACATACGGATTTGCATGCCATAGAAGTCAATCCGGAACAAATTATTTTCGTTTCCATTGACTTCTATGGAGAAACTCGCTTTGATATGCGAGTGCGTTGGATTACGAGCATTCTCCTGGAATGGCTTATGCTCATAATCCAAGGTTCCACTGTATAGTGCAAAAAAAATTGTGATCAAATACCACCAAAAGAAAGCTCTATTGTGGGGAAAAAAATACATATTGCATGACCGCGCAATTGTTAGTAAAAGTAACACAGTGCGCTATCCCAAAAAGTGGCCTGGTCATGAAGGGGTCAAATGGTTCATAAATCTGACCTGACCTGCACTCCTCCATAATCAGGTAAAGGGCTAACTGGATGAATCAAGCAACCCAAATGCACCTTACCAGTCATCATGATAGAACTACCAGATCTATTATGGATGTGAAATAAAAAGTGACAGGACATGCTGTAACCTGTAATTCCACAGCAGACAGCCTGGAGATAATAAAAGATATATGACACTGGTAAGAAATAAATCTTCTGATAGGATCCAAGGTTATTTTTTTTTTTCTGCTACACAAACTCCTGCAGCTGCAGAGCAATCTCTTGTTATTTATGTTGTTTGCATCGTGATATTTAATATGGCAAAGCAATAACTTGTAGATGCATGTAATAATCATGATCTATGTGTATCCACGCTTCCACTTGCCCTATAGGAACTCTATTTAAATGTGGATTTAGAATATGCAGGCTTCCTAGGAGTCTGAGCAGAACTGATGGAAATGCGGTCTGACAAAGTTCTCACAGTAAAATTAAATTGCTTTGAAGTATCAGAGAGGAAACATAAGTCTTCCATGCCCTCTGTGCCATGGCAGCATTGCCCGGGGATGTTGATTGATTGCTTGAACAAAAGGCTTCACCAGTACAAGGATCTGTCTGATTTCTGCTTCATCCCCCACGCTTCTTACTGGCGTCATGATGGGAGGATCTCATCAAATAAAATAACATACATCCCAGTGGAAGAGATAAATAGAGAGCTTTAACTGTTCTACAACATAGCTTGCCCCCCCGACCGCTGCTTTCCTGTGTTTGCGCACATTTGCTATTGTCGGGCTATTGTCGGGGCTCAGCACCATGGACAGCTCCAGGCTGCGCGCACTCACTCTAGGGAGCTGCCTGCTTCTCCTTATCATCAGCACTGTGTGTGCACAAGATGACAGCTCAGACCTGGAGACCAGGGCACTCCGAGACTTCTACCCAAAAGAAACTATTCCTTCCAGTGAGAAAGAGCTGGTGAGTTATTTCAATCTATGTATGGTTCCATTGCAACTCTTCAGTTATGGGGTCTGACAAGGTGGGACTTTTACAAAAGGTATGGGGGTGCCAAAATTTGACACACTTTTCTGGGACTTGTAGTATCAGAACATCTAGAGGAGGTCAAGCTGGGACTTAATCAACAGCTGGGTAGAGTGGACAGAGTGAAAATTATTATTTTAGTGCAATGGTTTGTAATCTGTGGCTCCACTTTTCTGGGGGTTGTAGTACCAGAACAACCAGATTAGCTCAGGGTGGAACTTTTACAACATCTAGGTGCCACAGCTTGCAATATATATATATATATATATATATATATATATATATATATATATATATATATATATATATATATATATATATATATTTTTTTTTTTTTTTTTATTGCAATGGTTTGTAATCTGTGGCTCCACGTTTCTGGGAGTTGTAGTACCAGAACAACCAGACAAGGTCAAGGAGGGACTTTTACAAAAGCTGGGTGGACACAGCTCCCATTCTTTTTTTTTTTTTTACTGTAATGATTTTCAATATGCATGGGTCCACTTTTCTGGGAGTTGTAGTTCCAGAACAGCCAGACAAGGAAAAGGAGGGACTTTTACAACAGCTGGGTGGCCACAGTTTGCAATTTTTTTTATTGTGGTGGTTGGTAAGCTGTGGCTCCACTTTTCTGGGACTTGTTGTTCCAGAGCAACCAGACAAGGTCAAGGAGAAACTTTTACAACAGCTGGGTGGACACAGCTTGCATTTTTTTTTTCTTTCCTGCAGCAGTTTGCAATCTGTGGCTCCTCTTTCTGAGACTTGTAGTTCCTGAACAACCAGACAATGTCTAGAAGTGACTTTTTTTTCAACAGCTGGATGGACACAGCTTGCAATTTTTTTTAATTATTATTATTATTATTATTTTACTGCAATGGTTTGCAATCTGTTGCTCCACTTTTCTGTGACTTGTAGTTCCAAAACGACCACGAGCAGATGAGATCAAGGAGGGATTTTAACAGCTGGGCTGACACAGTTTGCAAATGATTTTTTGGTTTGCAATCTATGGCTCAATTTTTCTGGGATTTGTAGTTCCAGTTAAAAAAAAAAAGGTCAGGTTGAAACTTTTACACAGCTTGCAAATTATTTTTTGTTTTTCTTTACTGCAGCAGTTTGCAATCCGTGGCTCCTCTTTCTGAGACTTGTAGTTCCAAAACAACAAGGCAAGGTCTAAAACAGACTTTTTCAACAGCTGGGGGGGGGGGGGGGGGCACAGCTTGCAAATTTATTTGTATTATTATTATTATTTTTTTTGTACTGCAATGGTTTGCAATCTGTTGCTCCACTTTTATTTGACTTGTAGTTCCAAAACGACCACATGAGCAGGTAAGGTCAAGGAGGGACTTTTTCAACAGCTGGGTGGACACAGTTTGCAAATGATTTTTTAACTGAAATGGTTTGCAACCTGAGGCTCCATTTTTCTGGGATTTGTAGTTCCAGTTAAAAAAAACAAGGGCAAGTTGAAACCTTTACAACAGCTGAAGCTGGGTGGCTACAGGTTGCATTTTTTATTTTTATTTTTTACTGTGACAGTTTGCAATTTGTGGCTCCACTTTTCTGGGACTTGTAGTTCCAGTACAACTAAGTAGTGTTGAGCAGAATATGCCATATTCGATTTCGCGATATATATATAGTCGAATATTCGAGATATATTCGCTAAATACGAATATTCGTGATATTTTTTTTAAATCAAATTATTGCGAATTTTCGCTATTGCGAATGCGAATGCGAATTGCGAATGCTAATGCGAAATTTCGAGAAATGCGGAATGGAGCACTCTGATTGGCTCAGAATATTCGTGATATTTTACAATACAAAATAATTGCGAATATTCGAGAAATGCGGAAGGAGCACTCTGATTGGCTCAGAATATTTGTGATATATTACAATACACAATAATTGCGAATATTCGGCAAATGCGGAAGGAGCACTCTGATTGGCTCAGAATATTCGTGATATATTACAATACACAATAATTGTGAATATTCGAGAAATGCGGAAGGAGCACTCTGATTGGCTCAGAATATTCATGATATATTACAATATAAAATAATTGCGAATATTCGAGAAATGCGGAATGGAGCACTCTGATTGGCTCAGAATATTCGTAATATATTACAATATAAAATAATTGCGAATATTCGAGAAATGCGGAATGGAGCACTCTGATTGGCTCAGAATATTCGTGATATATTACAATATAAAATAATTGCGAATATTCGAGAAATGCGGAATGGAGCACTCTGATTGGCTCAGAATATTCGTGATATATTACAATACAAAATAATTGCGAAATTTCGAGAAATGCAGAATGGAGCACTCTGATTGGCTCAGAATATTCGTGATATATTACAATATAAAATAATCGCGCGATATCGCTATTGCCGAATAATCGCATTGCGATTTTTCGGCAATATAAAATGAGCGCTGCAGCTACTCGGCCCAAGGTCTCTAATCATACCAGCAATGCTTTTAGACGTCGATGGGGATCTCTAGGATGTGATCTGTTCTAAAAAAAAAATTGAAAACATTCGAATATTCGAAATAGCGAATATTCGCCGCGATATTCGTGTTATTCGCGAATACTCGAATATGCAATATTCGTAGCGAATATTCGCAATGCGAATATTCGTGAGCAACACTACAACTAAGCAGCCACTTGTATCTTTCTGTATAGTGCCTAGTTTTTGTGTGGTTTAGGAGAGGAAACAATGTAAGTTAATTTATATATTTTGTAGCTGGGGGCTCTGCAGGAAGTCCTGGAGAAGTTACAAAGTAAACGAGTGCCTGCCTGGGAAAAGAAATTTGGACAAGTACCAGTGGTAAGTGAGCTAAAATCTAACCTTTATGTTCGCTGCTTTAAAGTAATATCTTAGCCACTGATATGTTCAGAAACATAGTGCCTAATGTCAAATAAACTATTGATAGAAACACTATCTTTGTATGCTGACTTCCATATACTGCATAGTTCTGAGAACAGCCAGAACACTTTCACTACTTGTTACATAGGAGACTATTTACTAAAACTGGAGAGTGCAAAATCTGGCGCAGCCCTGCATAGAAACCAATCAGCTTGCAGGTTTTATTGTCAAAGATTCATTGAATGTTGTACTTTATGCTGATGGATAATGTTTTATTTGGCTGCATAGGCAGGCGGGTTATCAATCTGCAAAATGTTTTGTATATTGTACAGTAAAACCTTGGTTTGCGAGCATAATTCGTTCCAGAAACATGCTTGTAATCCAAAGCACTTGTATATCAAAGCATTTTTTTCACAGGGTATAAAAGACAAAAGAGGCACCTCTAAGTGTAGAAATACGTTGCTAAATGTTGTACCTTTATTAAATGTAACAATACTGCTACACTTAGAGGCTCCTCTTTTTTTTTTTATATTCAGTTGTGACATGACGCTACTCTTATATCAAGACATTGTTTGTATATCAAGGAAAAATGTATTAAGACATTTTGCTTGACTTGCAAAACGCTCTCAAACCAAGTTACTCTCAAACCAAGGTTTTACTGTGCTGAATTTTTATATGTTGAAATTTACAGATCTAGTGTACTTGTATTGCTCTGGACCATGTATGTTAATTTTTTTCTATACTTAATAAATACTTATTGTTTGAAGTTAGAAGTTGGTTGGCTATTATGCACAGCTGCACCAAATTCTGATTGTTCCAGTTTTAGTAAATCCCTTCCATTGCCACTTGCCAGGTCACAAGCAAGGGAATATGCAATACTTGGTGCACACAATAGAACGTTTCCTATTGTTTTAATGAAAATGAGGATGCAATTTTATATTACAGGTTAGGCACTTTGGGCCAGATTCACAGAGCCCTTACTCCTGTCTAACTCGCGTTAGACTGGAGTACTTTCAAATTACGCGCGTTTTTTCACTACTCTGAAACCTCAAACCATGAAAATACGGCTGCGGGCTTCAATCCGACTGGCTTACGTGTTCATACGCCTTCGGATCTACGCTGCAATACATTTGGTGGAGTTCCCGTCGTTTTCCGCGTCGGGGTATGCAAATGAGCTTTTGCCGAGGATCTACGAAATTACGAACGTCAATCACAATCTCTTACGGCATCTTTAGTCATCTTTTTGCTGCGTACAACTATACCAGCTTTTTGCTGGTCTAATATTAGACAGCCCATGTTAAGTATGGCCGTCGTTCCCGCGTCGAATGCCAACGTCTTTTTTTATTTTTTACGTAACTCGTCCGGGAATAGGAATGTCCGTAAACGACGCTACTCAAACAACGAATGACGTAACGACGTTATTTCGCGCAATGCACGGCGGGAAATTTCTGAACGGAGCATGCGCAGTTCGATCGCCGCGGGGACGCGCCTAATTTAAATGCTTCACGCCCCCTAATCGCGTATTTCGATTACGCGGCGAGAAATACACTACGCGGCCGTAACGTAAGGGACAAAATCTACCAGAATTCGGCGTATAGCCTGGTAAAATACGGCGGCGTAGTGTATCTCTGATACTTTGCGCCAATGTAATTGTATCTGAATCTGGCCCTTTATGTTCCCCTTTGCTCTATTTACTTGCATTTACATATAGTTACATTGGGGGTTATTTACGAAAGGAAAATCCACTTTGCACTGCAAGTGCAAACTACAAGTGCAAAGTGCACTTGAAGTTGCACTGAAAGTGCACTTGGAAGTGCAGTCGCTGTAAATCTGAGGGGTAGATCTGAAACGAGGGGAAGCCCTGCTGATTTTATCATCCAATCATGTGCAAGCTAAAATGCTGTTTTTTTTATTTTCCTTGCATGTCCTCCCCGGATCTACAGCGACTGCACTTCCAAGTACACTTGTAGTGCAAAGTGGATTTGCTTTTAGTAAATAAACCCCTGTGTGTCACTCTGCATTCATGGCAATGGTCAGTCTGCATTAATGGCAATGGTCACTCTGGGTGGCACTTGTAGTGCAAGGTGGATTTGCCTTTCGTAAATAACCCTCATAGGCTAAAAAAATACAAAAGTCCATCTAGTTCAAGCAATAAAAATTTTTTTTACATAAAAAATAAATCCTAAAAAGCATGGTCCAATCTAGGGAGTGGGGGTACCTTCCTGATCCCCCTAGTCTATCAGATATTCTGAGAATCAACAATTTCTGGGGTTATATCATCAAAGAATAGAGGGTGTCCCTTTCTGGACAGAACTCCACTTCAGATAATCAGCATGACTGCAAAGACCACACTATAACATTTTCCTGCTGCAGCAACTTGGATCATGCTCTGATGTTTATTTTTATTTTTTTGCCTTCCTCTGGATCAACTGTGGGTATAGAATTGGGTACATGGGACTTTTTTGTTGTTGTTTGAACTAGATGGACTTGTGTATTTTTTCAACCTGACTAACTATGTAACTATGTAACATTCTTAATTTTGCACCAATCTAAATCAGATACAATTATTTTCCAATTTTTTTTTTTTTTAAATATGCTTCCCCAAGCAGAAGTAATTGTTTGCCGTTTTTTTTTAAATATATATATATATATATATATATACAGGGCTTTTTTTCAGGGGAAACTTGGGGGAACTTAGTTCCACCACCTCTGGCTCAGACCCTTTGGTGCTGCTCACCATAATCACTTGTAAACACAGAAGTCTGGTTTCTGTGTTTACAAGTGACAGTTCTGCACTCTGTGTGTGTGTAATGCAATCCTTGTATTTAATGCCCCTTTAAGACCCTTCTACTGTTTGTGAAATCTGAACGGGGTCGTGGTTGAGTTCCTGCAACTATTTTCATAGAAAAAAAAGCTCTGTATATATATATATATATATATATATATATATATATATACAGCTGGATCTCCAAACATATTTAATAGATTTAGAAACGTGTCTAATTGCCATTTGTTTGCACCATAATAGCCATCTAGGATTTTTTATTCCTCTGCATTATTCATCATGCTGGTGACTCAACAGGTATTCACCATTAGAAGTATCTGTATGTATTCATACTGTATACAAACATATATGACAAGAGATGTTACAAGTAAAGCTGTGACTGTGTTAGGTGACAAATAAGCATAATATTTAATCTGCACGGTAACAATGAATGCAGGGTCGTCTTTAATGTTGATTGGACCCTGGGCAAAACAAATCTTGCCCCCCCCCCCCCCCCCCCCCCCCCATGCAATTTTGCTCTCCACCTGTTCTGAGACATAAAATAAATATCAGCTAGATTTAAAATCAGTTTACTGTATCAGATTAGGCAGTGATTGCGATTTGTTGCCAGAGGTTACAGCATATCATCACCACTCACTGACCGGTTGCTAGAGGTTACTGCACACATTATGGGTAACTGATTAGTTGCTAAAGGTTACAGCACATGATTTCTTGTTGTTGATTGGTTGCTAGAGATTACTTTACACTAATACTGCTCACTGATTGGTTGCTAGAGGTTACAGCACATCATCTCCTCACTGCAGAGGGGCATGATATACATATGAATGCCGCCTTTAGGACCCTTTCACACGGACGGATAGGATGGTGCTTTTAGCTGCGTATTTTCTAGTTTTCCACCGCAGCTAAAAGCACACAATGCTTTCCTATGGCCCCATTCATACACAGCGTTTAGCTACGATTTCGTCACATGCGGTTTGGTGCGAATAGAAAAAATAGAATTGGATGCATCCAGGTGAGATTTAGCGCAGCTATATGCACATAACCGCAGGTAATCACAGTCTTTTGTGTCAACTGCGGTTAGCAGCATGAGGAAAAAAAAGAACAGGAAGCACATCATAATAAAATAAAAACAAAAAAACCTTTTTTGGAAATGACTACCGCAGCTAAACGCGGCCGCATTTAACCGCACTTAATTGCAATGTACAAATGCAGCTAATCGCGGTGCCTGGAGCCTTGAATTTCACAGAAAATGTACATGCTTTTAGCAAAACAGCCATCCGTGTGAAAGGCGTCTTATTTGCATATGAATGCTGCCGGACTCAGCTATTTACATATGAATATTGAGGCTTTATACATATGAATGCTCCCGTTATTTACATATGAATGGCGGTTATTTACATGTAAATACAGGGTCTGCAGGTGAGTCATCTGTACACAACAATAGGGCAGAGCTGGGCAGCATTAGTAGCAGCACTTCACACTGAGATATCAGGACACAGCACACGACTAAAATGACAAGAGACAAGGGAATTTAAACTGGGATAGTTGGCAAGTATGAGGCAGCTGCTTTGATCCCCTTTTTGCCCTTCCTTAAAGACGGCCCTGAATGAATGTATGCATCTGTAGTTAAATCTTGAGTGACATATCTCTGTTAATCACACTTTATTTTCCAGTGTGATGTAGGGGAGCAGTGTGCAGTAAGGAAGGCGTCCAGGATCGGAAAATTATGTAACTGTCCCAGAGGTGCTGTTTGCAACTTCTTCCTACTAAAGTGTTTATAAGGCAAATCTAAAAACCCAAAGATGAACTGCAGAAGCGACAGGGCTGAGCACCAACACAAGATCTGGAAAAAAAGGACTTGGTGACAATGATTTTTACACTGGTAAAATGATGTACAGCATCTGTTATGTATAATGTAATGCTCTGCTAGCCTTTCTGTGTGCAAATAAAGACATGCTCTCTTTTGTAAAGTGTTTTTTCATAAACAGTCTTCAAGAACCACTGTGCATGAAAATGTCAAGAAACGACAACTGCTGAAAGTCTTATTGTGTGTCAAAAATGGATTAGATACAGAGTGTTTATACCTGACGTCATTCAGAACTGCTACTGCCCAAGGTGTTATGAGCAAATGCACTCCGAATTATCACATGAGATAACTTTATTCTTCTCCACAGTCTGATCCTATTATTTGATTTATTGATTTTAAACAAGTAAAAGCAAGAAAATAATGTTATGGAGAGGGGGAGGTGTTATGTAGTCCTAGCCATAGGTGTGCGCAGCCTAATGCATTAGAGTGTGCACCTCAAAGCGCAAACACATTTGAGTGTATGTGCATGTGTACAGTATATATACAAATGGTGTCAGTTAGATATGTGCATTTCCGTTCGTACGAATGTTATTTTTGTACGAAAATTTTCATTTTCGTACCCGCGACATAATGTGTACATACGAAAAAATGAAAGCACCAAAATACGAAAACGATGGGATTACGAATGAGCCGCATAACGAACAACCGCAAATACGAACGAACGATCCGACGAAAATACGACAAAACGAAAATGGCAAAAGAACGAAAATTACATCTATAACAAAAGATTTGCATTCTGTATTTTGTTTGAATGCTTTTTCTGTTCGTATTTTCAGTCGTATGTTCATATGACATCTATAACAAAAGATTTGTATTCTGTATTTTGAATTCCTTTTTTCTGTTCGTATTTTGCATTCAAAATACAGAATGCAAATCTTTTGTTATAGATGTCATATGAACAATGAACATACGACTGAAAATACCAAAAGAAAAAGGATTCAAGATACAGAATGCAAATCTTTTGTTATAGATGTCATTTTCGTTTTTTTGAATGGGCAGTGAGTGAGTGTAGTTAGTGAAGCAGCTTCTCTTTTGTGCTGAGTACACTAGTACAGTGAGTAGTACAGTAAAGCCAAATAAACTTTTCTGTGGATTTTCATCTGAAGGGAGATCAGTTGGCCAGACTTTTGAACCCGAAAATGGTTTTCTGATGGAGTTTAAAAACAAACAAATTTTCTGAGAACGAACGGAAAACGATCGTTTTTATGTTTGTTGTTAAAAAAGTTTGACCATGTGTATGGGGCTTAACAATAGTTAATATGGATGAGCCGCGTGTTGAAAGTGACGTGAATCCCGCAATATATTTACGAAAGTACAAAATGACGAAAATGCTTTTTCTGTTCGTATTTTCAGTCGCATGTTCATATGACATCTATAACAAAAGATTTGCATTCTGTATTTTGAATCCAAAATACGAACAGGAAAAAGGAATTCAAAATACAGAATGCAAATCATTGACGAAAATTCACGAAAATTATTGTCTAACAAGTAACAAACATGAATTAAACAGAATAATGAACCATCGCATCGTACGAAAAAGGAATGGGAACGAACAGGAAAACAGGGCGTCTTACGAAAAATGAACGGAAACAAACCTACGGAACGATACGAAACGGAACAAAAAAAAAAGAAAAAATGTCTGTGCACATGTCTAGTGTCAGTAGAGCAGTGGACAGTGTCAGAAGGGCACAGACTGGTGTCAGTATAAAAGTGGACAGTGTCAGTAGTTTTTTATTATTATTATTTTAGTTTTTTACATTTTTTATTAATTTTTTTACAATTTTTTTTAGGAATTCTGTTAGACTCCATTCACACCTGAGCGTTTTGTTGCCTAAAGCGCGACGCTACAATACGCTAGCAGGGAAAAAATACATTATTCTCTATGGAGATGGTTCACATCTCCACTACAAAACGTGTGACGCCGAACGCCTGAAGCTCAAACAAGTTCCGGACCCTTTTCGGGCGGTGAGTGTTTGTATTACCCATAGAAAGTAATGGAAAACGCTCGATTCAAGCGTCTAGCGCGACAACGAGCATTTCTACGGGCGTTTTGACGCTTTAGTCAATAGAACATTTCACCCAGGCAGAAGATAAAAAAATCTACAAACATAGCAACAAGTGATGAAAGAGATGATCATTTTTCCTTTTGGCTAAAATAAAAAACGTTGAAGTTCAAAAACGTCGGATGACGCTGTATGCGAATACGCATGAATATGCGCGACAAAACGCCGGAAAAAAATACCGAAAATGCTACGCTCAGGTGTGAATGCAGCCTTAGAGGGATTTGGCAAAATATCAGGGATCTAAACAGAGGTGAACTGCACCACACGGGTTGATAAGGGTGTGCCCTGGTGCACCATGTGCGCACGCCTATTGTCCTAACACTCTTCCTCACCAGGCTGTAAGGTGACCAGATTTTTAAAATGAAATCCGGGGACATATTTTTTTACTAGTAATGGCAGCAATCAGCGACTCTCTGCCCATCGGCACAGCCACCTGCCTCACAGCCTGTCAAGTCCTACTCTCCGGGCCCCGGCTACTACTGGGTGGGGTGTGGAGGAAGATCCCTCCGCCAGGGAAGGCAAGGAGATAAGCAGGCTGGGACTTGAGGCAAGGCAGAAGAACATGTGAGTGGAGCTGAATGGGCATGCACCCAAAACTGAAGAAATATTCCCTCCGCTCCGACCAGCACATGATCATCAGAAAGGGGCACATGTAATGGAAAAAAAAATACACCCCCCAAGCTAGTAGGAGCAGCAGAGCGGGGTGTGTAATTCAGAATTATTTTTATTTTTTTATTCTGCACTGACTGTCTTTGACATTGCCCCAGCCCAAATACAATCCGGGGACAAAACCAGGGACAGACTTGGTCTGGGGACAGTGTCCTCAATCCGGGGACTGTCCCGTGAAACCGGGGATGTCTGGTCACCCTATACCAGGGTGACAATGCTACTTCTAGATACAATGCGGTTGTCACCCTACAACAGATGTGTTGCTCACCAGGTGAAATAAAACGAAGGGAAAGGTTAACAGCAATACAATTTTTGCTCTTTGGTTTAGAATTGGATGTAAATACGATTTTTTTTTCTTTTGATGTCACAATGTAGAGTATAACATTTCCTATCATCTGTGCCCAGTCTTGCCACAGTTAATCCAGCTCTTAGCAATCATCTTTTATTGTTCACTGAAATAAAATGGACTTACAGAGAAAAACCTTAGTCCGTTCCGCCCCCTTGCTGTGAGTGACAGGTTATTTACATATCTCATGCACTAGCCTGGAGACAGGCATTATTTTTTAATTCCCACTCCCACTCCTTTTCTGAAGTCATGTTCTGTAGTGCAAATCTGCAAAATGCAAAAAGCACTAAAAATGCATAGGTGTGATTTAATGACCAACTTCTGTTGAACAGTCTACCTGGAAAAAAATGAATTCAAGCAGCGCTTGCAGGCAATGGATGCAAGTGCTGATCAGTGTATTCTGATGATTTCAATCATGATTTCAATCACTAGTAAAAAAGCTTGATCTAAATCAATTCGATTGAAATCAGAATTTTTAAAGAGCAACTGTCATCTTTATCCTACAATGGCTCCTTCTCTGACCCACTGTTGACTCACCGACAGTCTCATTCACTTTAATGCAGGGGGTCTCAAACTGGCGGTCCTCCAGTTGTTGCGGAACTACAAGTGCCATCATGCCTGGGCCTGACAGAGTTGTGCTTGTAACTGTCAGCTTTGGAATGCCTCATGGGACTTGTAGTTTCTCAACAGCTGGAGGGTCACCAGTTTGAGACCCCTGCTTTAATAAGACAGCTGGTGATGCGGCAGTGACACAACAAGGTGAGGGACGTGGCGGCAGCGGGTGAGTGGATGCCTCTAACAAGAGCTGCCATGATGGATCTGAAATGACAGGTGCTCTTTAAATGTAAGGACTTATTCTTGCTGGTTGTTAGGTTTCCTAATTAGAAAGATAAGCTGTCAGGTTAGTAAAACATCGATATCAGAACCGATCCAATCATACAGT
This sequence comes from Rana kukunoris, assembly GCA_029574335.1. Lineage (NCBI taxonomy): Eukaryota > Metazoa > Chordata > Amphibia > Anura > Ranidae > Rana > Rana kukunoris. The sequence continues at coordinate 46,922,718 of CM056051.1, read as the reverse complement.
TTGTAGTGTACATAGATTTTCAAAACAATGGGATAAAGGAATATTCCTGAACTTAGTTTTATCTTTTGGTTACTGTGAAATTGTGTGAATGCATCAATGCAGTGCATGTCCTCTCAGCTTGCAGAGCTTGGAATTATTAAATGAGTTTACCAAAAATGTAAATATTGCAGAATATACAGCCTCATGTTACATAACTAAGTTCCATTTCATGCTGAATAAACTAAATTATTAATCTATCTTAAATAGAAAACTATCTTTAGATTTTTTTACTTCAAAAGCATTTTATTAACAATTTAAGACCCATTTAAGACCCAAACCAATATGCAGGTTAAGGACCTTGCCTCTTTTTGCGATTCGGCACTGTGTTGCTTTAACTGACAATTGCGCGGTCGTGTGACGTGGCTCCCAAAATTGGCATCCTTTTTTTCCACAATTAGAGCTTTGTTTTGGTGGTATTTGATCACCTCTGCAGTTTTTATTATTTTCGCTATAAACAAAAATAGAGCGACAATTTTGAAAAAAATGCAATATTTTTTACTTTTTGCTATAATAAAAATCCCCCAAAAATATATATATAAAAAAAAAATGTCCTCGGTTTAGGCCGATACGTATTCTTCTACCTATTTTTGGTATAAAAAAATCGCAATAAGCGTTTATCGATTGGTTTGCGCAAAATTTATAGCGTTTACAAATAGGGGATAGTTTTATTGCATTTTTATAAAAAAAAATTTTTTTACTACTAATGGCGGCGATCAGCGTTTTTTTTTTCATGACTACGACATTATGGCGGACACTTCGGACAATTTTGACACATTTTTGGGACCATTGTCAATTTCACAGCAAAAAATGCATTAAAAATGCATTGTTTACTGTGAAAATGACAATTGCAGTTTGGGAGTTTGGGAGTTAACCACTAGGGGACGCTGAAGGGGTTATGTGTGACCTCATATGTGTTTCTAACTGTAGGGAGGTGTGGCTGTAGGTGTGATGTCATTGATTGTGATTCCCTATATAAGGGAACACACAATCAATGACGGCGCCACAGTCAAGAACGGGGAAGCTGTGATTACACACATCTGTGATTACACCAGCGGCGATCGGGTCCGCGAGTCCCGCGGTCCCGGTCACGGAGCTTCGAACCGGGTCACGGGCGCGCCCACGACCCACGGCTGGGCACTAACAGAGGACGTACCTGTACGTGCATGTGCCCAGCCGTGCCATTCTGCCAACGTAAATGTGCAGGAGGCGGTACTTAAGCGGTTAAATAGAAAACTATCTTTAGATTGATTTTTACTCCAAAAGCATTTTATTAAAATACATTTGGTGAAAAAAAAATTTTTTATTTTTTTAAATCATTGATTGTTATATACCCTGTGGGGAGTGCACTATTTCAAAATAAAATAGCTCAATGGGAGAGATTCCTGCATCACACACGTTGATGTGTGAGGACCTGTCGGGTTTTTTTTTTTTTTTTTCGTCCGACTCACATCAAAAAAAAGTCGTTTTTGTTCTCTCATTCACTTCCTGGTTTGCATCACTTGTTCATGTAAGAACTACATTTCCCAGTATGAATTGTGGCACGCCCAGTAATTCACACCTCCTTGAAGTCGCTAACACATAGAGAGCATCCTGCCGCACAGATGTAGTTCCCAGGACGGGGCGAGCACGTCACTGACCACTGCAGTAAAATCTCCCTTCACTGTGGTCAGTAAAATCAGACAAGCAGGAAGTGAACAGAACAGAGAAGAAATAGAGCAACTTCTGAGCAAAAACTAACAATGAGGAAGTGTAAAGAGGAATGTCTGCAGGTAAAGGATGCTTATTATGAAAAAAAAAAATTCCTTTACAACCCCTTTAACTTTTCTAAAACAAGATAAAACCTGGATTGCCAAGGCAAAATGTATCATGCTACTGGGTAATTATAAAGTCTACCAAAGTAAATCACTCCAATAGAAAACAGTATTAAACCCAAAAGCAAACATTTATTATATTGCAGCTTACCAATTCTTAGATGTGATAGCTGCATTCGTTTTCCTATTTAGGTTTTCTTTCTTCTAATTTCATCTGGTGATCCAGCCAGCAGCAAGTCTGTTGTTTTTCAAAAGCACAAACTCTCCCATAGACATCAGTTAAATATTAGTTTACATGGATGGCTTCAAATGGTTAGTGCATTTAAATCTGCTAGTACATCTAGCACCCCCCCCCCCACACACACACACACTGAAGTGCTGCTAAGCAATAGTGCTCCTTCATCCAGAGGGGGGGAGGGCTCTAATACAGGAGGTGTGTTACTGGCCAGATCACCAGGTGACAACAGAGGAGAAAAAAGCCTAAAAAAGGAAAAAACAAATACAGCCTCCACATCTAATAATTGGTAAGCTGCAATATATTAAATGTTGGTTTTGGGTTTAATACCCCTGTTGTGTAGAGTGAGAGTCCATTGGGCATAATTACTGCTGCAGACAGAATGTGGAACAGCTGTGCATGGCAACCAATCCGCTTCTAACTCCGGCTTGTGCAGTTAAAGCCGTAGTAAACTGCGCTTTGTCACTTGTAGCTGCAGGTAAGCTTATAGTAAAGAAAAGCTGTAGGTACAGTATAATGAATATCTCCTAAAACCTGCAACGTTTAGGAGATATTTATGTGTTTTGCAACTGGTGACTGGCGCACTGTACTCTGGATTGAAGGCACACTGATTGTGATTGATTGTACCATCAATCCAGAGCGCTATGATGTGACTGTGACTCCTGTGCACATGTGCGGGAGTGACATCATCATCATTCAGCCATTCAAATGACCGGAGCCCACAAACCAAGAAGCAAGATGGAAGCCCTGGCCCCTGACAACAGTGATAACGCACAGCAGGTAAACATTTCATAATGTGCTAGTATGCAAAAAAAAACACTGATTGGTTGCCATGCAAAGCTGCTCCAAATTCTGTCTGCTCCATGCTTAGTACATTCTTTAGTGTCCCACTAAATACTATTACTAACACTTTAACTACTTGTCGCCTGCCGCACACAGATATACGTATGCAGCATGGCACGGGCAGGCAAAAGGACGTACCTGTACGTCCCCTTTAACCACTTGGGGCCCGCGCTGTAGACCTGAATTTCCAAGCTGCCGTCAATTGACGGCCGCCCCTTAAGGCGTTCCCCGCACGCTCCTGAGCGCGCAGCGGGGAAGCTCTGTGTTGGCCGTGTCCCTTGGACACAGCTAATCACAGATCGCGGCGAACGGCCAATCAGAGTGGCCGTTCGCTATGTGATCTGCGCGGCCAATGAGAGATGATCTCATATGTAAACATATGAGATCATCTCTCATTGCCGTTTTACACAGAGACATCGTCCTGTCTCTGGAGAGGAGGAGACCGATCTGTGTTCCTTGTACATAGGGACACAGATCGGTCACTCACTCCCCCCAGTCACCCCCCCTCCCCTCACAGTTAGAACACACCTAGGATACACATTTAGCCCCTTCCTCACCCCCTAGTGTTAACCCCTTTACTGCCAGTCACATTTAGACAGTAATTAGTGCATATTTATAGCACTGATCGCAGTATAAATGTGAATGGCGCCAAAAATGTGTTAAAAGTGTCCGATGTGTCCGCCATAACGTCGCAGTCCCAATAAAAAGCGCAGATCGCCGCCATTTCTAGTAAAAAAAAAAATAATAATAATTCTGTCCCTTATTTTGTAGGCGCTATAACTTTTGCGCAAACCAGTCGCTTATTGCGATCTTTTTTTTTTTTTACCAAAAATATGTAGAAGAATACGTATCAGCCTAAACTGAGAAAAAAATTTTTTTTTTAAAAAAAAATTGGGATATTTATTATAGCAACAAGTAAAAAATATTGTATTTTTTTTTCAAAATTGTCGCACTTTTTTGTTTATAGCGCAAAAAAAAAAAAACGCACAGGCGATCAAATACCACCAAAAGAAAGCTCTATTTGTGAGGAAAAAAGGACGCCTATTTTGTTTGAAAGCCACGTCGCATGACCGCGCAATTCTCAGTTAAAGCAATGCAGTGCCAAATCGCAAAAAGTGGCCCGGTCATTTAGCAACAAAATGGTCCGGGGCTTAAGTGGTTAAATGTATTTTAACAAGCATTTATCATGATCCTGACACATTGCACAAGTGTCTTCTACACTCCAAGTGACAAATACAAATTTGTTAACAAGATGCCACACTGGGACACTGCTTGCAGCATCTATTGAAATATCAATCCATCAACTTTCGAATGTGAAAGTGTGTTAGTAAATCTAATGTGCTACAACTGTCGGCACTTGTTACACTCTTACCGCAGATTACATAAATCTAAACATACTTAAGATATAAAGATGACTTAGTAAATTTTATTAAAAAAAATAAAAAAAAATAAACAGATTTTTTCTTTTTATCAAATGTATTTTAATAAAATGCTTTTGGAGTAAAAATATATTAAAAGATAGTTTTCTATTTAGGATACATTAAAAATGTAGTTTATTCAGCATGAAATGGAGCTTAGTTATGTAGCGTGAGGCTGTATATTCTGCAATATTTACATTTTTGGTTAAATCAGTCAATGAATCCAAGCTCTGCAAGCCGAGATAACATGCACTGCATTGATGCATTCGCACAATTTCGAAGTAAGCATGAGATAAAACAAAGTTCAAGAATATTCCTTTATCCTGTTGTTTTGAATTGGTTTTGAGATCGCTATTTTATTAACCTGGCTACCTATTATTTTAAATGGGAAACCTTCATTTTGTTTGCAAATATTCAAGATTCTAACTACCATCAAGAATGAGTCCTTGTAAAGAGTACCTGTCATTTCAGATCCACCTGCACATGATTGAATGATTAGGGTCCTTTCACCTTTCGTTTTTTAGGTCCGTTTTTCATCTGTTTTTCATCCGTTTTTTCATCCGTTTTTTTTTTGTTAGAACTTTATTTTTATTACATATTTTGATGAAAAATGGATGTTAGCGGATCAGATATTAAACGGATCGTCCGCTAACATCCGTTTTTCAACCGTTCCGCGGTTTTTTTGAGGGAAGAAAAATAGGGTTTTCTTCCGTTCAAAAAAAAGAAAGCTTAAAGCGGATGGTTCACCAAAAAAAAATATTAAAAGCCAGCAGCAACAAATACTGCAGCTGCTGACTTTTAATATTAGGACACTTGCCTGTCCTGGAGTCCAGCGGCGTCCGCAGCAGAGGATGAGCGATCGCTCGTCACCCTGCTGCTCCACCCTCCATCCACGGCGAGGGAACCAGGAAGTGAAGCGCTCCGGCTTCACTGCCCGGTTCCCTACGGCGCATGCGCGAGTCGCGCTACGCCCGCGATTGGCTCCCGCTGTGTGCTGGGAGCCGAGAGTTCCCAGCACACAACGGGAAAAGCCCGTCTTTTGCCCGAGACTGCGGGCCGGAAGTGGGTGCGGATACCTGTCTTTAGACAGGTATCTGCACCCCCCTCCCCCCTGAAAGGTGTCAAATGTGACACCGGAGGGGGGGGGGGTTCCGATCAGCGGATCTTCACTTTAGGGTGGAGATCCGCTTTAACGGAGACGGATGTAAACGGACGTTAGCAGATGCTCATCCGCTAACGTCCGCTATCCCATAGGAAAGCATTGCGGTCCGTTTTTCATCCGTAAAAAACGGACGAACGGTCCGCACGTGTGAAAGGGCCCTAAAGGTGAAAGTTTAAAAAAAAATGTAACCACTTAAAGGGGTTGTAAAGGTTTGTTTTTTATTTTCTAAATAGGTTCCTTTAACCACTTCAGCCCCGAAAGGATTTACCCCCTTCCTGACCAGAGCACTTTATGCGATTCGGCACTGCGTCGTTTTAACTGACAATTGCGCGGTCAAGCGATGTGGCTCCGAAACAAAATTGGCGTCCTTTTTTTCCCACAAATAGAGCTTTCTTTTGGTGGTATTTGATCATCTCTGCGGTTTTTATTTTTTGCGCTATGAACAAAAATAGAGCCACTATTTTGAAAAAAATTCTATATTTTTTACATTTTGCTATAATAAATATCCCCAAAAAATATCTAAAAAAACATATTTTTTCCTCAGTTTAGGCCGATACGTATTCTTCTACATATTTTTCGTTAAAAAAAAATTAGCGTTTATTGATTGGTTTGCGCAAAATTTATAGCGTTTACAAAAAGGGGTAGTTTTATGGCATTTTTATTAATATTTTTTTTTTACTTGTAATGGCGGCGATCAGCGTTTTTTTTTCGGTACTGCGATATTATGGCGGACACATCGGACA